>LUCH01000403.1:11488-51253 GCA_013368495.1 Paragonimus heterotremus
GATGTGAACAGTGGTGGTGTTGTTCGTAGCTCGGGTTGATGGTTGGCCGGGAAGATTCGTATTAATCTTGCATATTACGTAGTCCGTCGTTCAGAACCGTTGAACGTCGTTCCGATATCTACCGTTTCACTAACCGTTATTCCGTTGTCTATTTTACTCGCTCGTAGGCCGCATATCAAGTTACAACACTTGGTATGCCACAGGAAAATTTATCTGAGCGCTATTGAAAGCGGAATAACGTCTTTATCTGCCAAGACAACTTCCGATCTCAAGTTAAAACACTCGATGGTTACGAACAGAGCTTAGGGCACTATACTCATAGTATGAGCGACAGATTGTCGAAAATAGCTGAGAATACCCAAAGGTACGCCACTCAGCTACATCCAACTTCCAATATGCATCAATGGACTAGACATTGCAAGTTTAATTGCCACAGTGTAGTTTTGCAGAAAGTAACATGTATAATGGCTGCTCTGTTGTCGATGTTCATCTGTTCACAACGTGCTCCAGGTACATCCTTTTAACACTGTCACATGGGACAGGCTTCGATAGTGACAGACAAGGAAGTAGTTCATTAGACTAGGGCAGACGGGCTCTGCTGTAAACTTGATGGTCACGCCCTTTAAATACAGTCAGTTCCCAGCTCTCCAGTTGATGCAATCTAAGACGAGCTACTAGTTTCATTGTGAACATCATTCACAAGCCCCATGTAGGTCTTAAGTGTGACTAAAAACCTGCGATACTTACCTAATTGAGCCCATATATAGCAGATAGCTCCTACAGGAAAACTTGGAAATTCTGGGACCAATTCTCAATGTTCTACCGTGAAATCTGTATCACGAACTGTTGAGTGCATTCAAATATCCAGGTTTCTCAGAAACACGCAGATCAAGGAATCGTTTGTTACCTCCTTACGGAATTATTCTTTGAGCAGGACTGATCGCTAGTTTGTAGACAATGAAGTTCGTAGGTTCTCCGCAAATTTATGGCGAACTTATGGGCATAACTTGGCACTGACCGCGTACTTTCTGACAGCCATTTCATTGTAAAAGGGCACTTTCCGTCTTAATGTGTACAGTTTGACCGTGCCAGCTTTTTTGTAATTTGGAAGGTGGTTAGTTATGCAAAGTTTGTCACATGGTTTTTTAGAGGTCCTTGTGAGACATCTCCGCATTGTTACCCAGGTGTATTATTACACTTGCCAACCTCAACGAAGGAACAGGCCGATAGATTAGCATTGAAAGGTGATCTAGTTTCGGTAGCCGGTTTGCTTATTTGTTTAAATGCCAATTTGTTTTTCTTACCAGCATTTTATTTTTCATCAAATGTTATCTGTGTAATTTGATACTTGAACGAAACTTACCTGTGATTAATAAACCTTTATTATTTCGTAAAATGTTGCTCAAGCACTCCAGCTACTTACAAAAGTCACAATAACCAGGAACCGTTGACTGGAATCAGATAGTGGGTGCGCTTTAGCCAGTGGTATGGGCCGCGAATCATTATGAAACCATCAACTAGTTACCGCAACGTACCGATTTGATGTATGTAACAATGAGGTCTCTGATCAAGATCCCTTCATACATTCATAATTGAACAGAGGCCAGTTCATATTTACTACAATAGGAGTGGCCGGATTTCGCTTGCAGTAATTTACTCTGTTTGGATACAGCATCTTCTGATAAAACTGGTCTTTTCCAATGTTATGAGCAACATCCATGGACGGCATGTCTTCCTTGATCAAATACTGCGGTACTATTTTTCATCTACTTACATTGCACAAGTAGTTAGTTTGAAATAACACCCAACAAACTGAAGCACACCACAAATAGCAGAGTGAAAAATGAATATTAATGCAGAAAATTACCGGATATCGTATATATGACTTTATAGTGACAGACCAATGATAGACAATGATATTAGGAAAAGCAGACTCCCTCTGCTTCACGTCGTGATTTGATTGATAGATTTTACACAATGTATTTCTGGTTGTGTTATGAATAATTTATAATGCCTTTGTGCCAGCAATCGACTTTCGGTGTAAATTTGATTTAATTATCAGTTCTTTTATTTCGTGCTAGCAAACACAAATGTGTATCATTCAAATAACTTCTTTTTGTTTTGCACGTTGACTGAAGTTCCAAACAAGGGAGATTTGTTTCAGGTGAAAATCACCCTACCATCTGGGGAGCTGCCTGTTATCCGAATAGAAATGTAGTGATGGCACTGGCAATATAACTCCGCCTCTGTGAACCCCGACTAATAGGCTGACAGAAGAACTGACAGTTAGAGTAAGTAAAGACATTTCAACAGCCTTAATGGAGGTTCCTGTTCGTGTCGTAATACTTTCGGCTTTTACTACGTTTCGTTACTTCGGTGATATTAATCAATGAAGCAAAGGAAAAGTCAGTCCCAGGTGAATTAATGGATAAACGCAAGTTGAGACAACTGGTGGTGAGTTCGTTGCAAATTATTCAAAGCAGTGTTGACATTCCACGTGAATTTGAGGGTTTCTATATGGCAGGGGAAATAAATTTTGAAGTCGGTTAGATGCTTCTGGGTGCAGGACGAAACGGACATTTCACTCACAAAACATTAATGGTTGTTTTATGACAAGAATGAGAGTGGTAATTAGACTAATTAAAGTTACTGTGTTACTCAGTGAGCAAGCGGCACTCAGTCACGTTACTGAAACGACAAAGCTAGGATGACGGTTCCTTTATCCTTCTGAGAACAGATAATTTCCAGCCAAACTACTACTTTTTCCCTCAACAACTTAGAACAGGAAGCAGTCACAGCAATTTATGCATTCAGTTTTTTAAGCTGCTTGTCCCTGAAATTATTTTATGGGGTCTACAACAAATTCAGGGGTTCTGCTTTATCTGCCCAAACGATCCGAATTCTGGTTTCTAAATGTTTCATCCAAATGGGGGATGTTAATCTGGCTGACTACTGGTGCACGTGGTGTGTCGTTTGTTCATACAACTGATTCACACTGTTGAATATCGCCTTTAGGTCACTTAGTCCTACAGTATTCGTGCCACTTAACAGATAAACTCTACCGTAACCGATCTTGAAAGTAACCTGTGCCACGATTCACATCGTGTTTTTCTGTCTTGGTCCATATTCTACCCTCATACAAAGCCATAGGGATAACTTGTTAGCCAGGTGAAACAGTCCATTGTCAGGTGTACATTTCCACAGTCTGTCTCATTGTAACTACATAGTGAACTGGGCTTGCATACCATGGCCATTTATTCCTAGATACTCAGTAAACACTGTACATGTGGGTTCGTTTGACTAGGTAATACGGCCCTATGCCCTCGAAGTTATCTGTAAGACATACAGAAGTTGAAACGCCTATTTGCCGTTTTCTCTCTGAGTTCTCCGATTGTAGTACTCACAAGGTTTTTGAATGAGGAGGTGGTTCACATTCGACCACTCCGAACTGTCCAGTCGCACCGTATGTCAGACGACTACGGAACAGAGTTGTGCTAGCGGAGAGGTAACCGCGGCTTGATGAGATCAAGTAGGTTCCTATTTTCAGACGCGGTTGCACGTAACAACTGCAATATGTTCTACTATTGGTAGTGACGGCTAGGTTCGTTAACATACCTGACAATGAAACATAGGAGAAAAGAATCGTTAATTTAAAAACGTTCAAATCATTTTTCGCTGAGTTGCTGATTACTGAGAGCGTGTAGGCCCCACCCTGAAGTTAATCTATGACCATGATAACACGTGTTCGATGAAGGTTTCTTTGCGCTGCTTTTACGAAGAACAGTGGAGTTGAACAGTTGAGGTCCCGTCATCTTGATTAGAGACTTTTGTTCTAATACCCGTTTGTTCGACATTCTCACACCCTACAAATTCCAGATCACTTAGTTGATAGAACGTAGTGTGTGTAAAATTCTACTGTGCAACTTAGCTCAGGTGACCTAAATGATGTGGTCTTCTTTTTTTAATCTTTTTTTGTCTTTAGGTGAACAATTTTGATTCTCCCTTTCACATATTACTTACTAAATGTGCTGGTGACATTACAGTTGGAAGTTTACACCCCCTGATATTTCCCTCTTACTTCTAAAGGATGGTCAATTGCAAATTGCAAGTCAGCCTGTTCCTCAATTTCCCACATTCAGCCTTGCTCAATACCAAGGTATTTTGTTTTCACTCCTCTGGGATGAACGCTACTGTAGTTTTCGTGTCCAGTACATGTAAAACTGAAGTCAGTTACCGATTTTCTTATACTCAGTATCTGCAAGTTATGTGAATCCTCAACTTCATTCTATTTCTTTCTGTAGTTATGATCGTTAACTGGGTAAAGCTTCTTCATAACGCATCCAATTGTTTATTGCTTCATTATGGTATCATCTTCATCCACGTTGCTTACAACTGTCCTCTGTGATCTTTTCAGCAGTGGGCGAAAAAGGTGATATCGTTTGAACCATTTCAGATGTAATGAACTTCCCCTAAACTGCAGAGAGTTTTTGTTGTTTTCCAGTGCTTTGTTGCGTTTGACAGATTTGCTGATAATATTCTTACCGATCCTGCTCATGGGCTTTCCGATAAAATTGTGAACGGTGACCCCTTGTGAGAAGCGTTTGGATGGAACTACAAATTTTCGACCATTCCAGTGAGACTTTGGATATGAAGATGAATTGGATTTTGCTCAGATGTCGTCGTTGAATGATGCTGACATGTAGATCGATGATCCATTCCATCGAAGTGTTAAGGCAACGGGTGATGAAGCTGTGAGTGCACAATAAACGAAGCCTTCAGAACTGGATCATGTCTGTGCATTTCATGGAAGGTTGGACACATCGAGATATAAATAGCGCAACCGGATCTCTCATATCTATGCGATACGCCTCAATGTGTGCGTGCAAGCGACTAAAGCTGAGCCAGAATTTCATTTTCATGACACAACAACGTGAATTGTCATTAGTGCTCAGTGGTCTTAGTTTCTAGTTCTAACGCCGTTTGTCCTCTCTATATCTGTGAATCAGCTTATTATTGAATCTTATCTACTCAAACACGAGTTTCATCGTTTCCTTAATAAAAAACGAACTAAATACATACTTCATTCTATACCCAAAGACTACATTCATGTGCTCATTTCTTACACAGAACAGCGGTTCCGTTCTCCTATTCCCTAGGATGATTTGCTGCTGGTTTACTGCGTCATGTGAACGATCTGGAAAGAAAATTGTCTTCTGTCTTAGGTTGATTAGGGTGACTATAGCTACCTTTCGTGCAAATGTGTTACTTATATTTGTAAACTTCCTAGAGTCATGTGAAACTATGAGCCGGCTATATTAAACCTACTTCCACCTGTCAACCTAACATAATTGATGGGCTTGTGAAGTTGCGTTGACAAACGAATCAGTGCTACTGGTTTGACCTATGTTGTTTTATGTGTTAGGTTTATAGGCCGTCATACTGAGAAAAGAATATCTGGAAATAAAAGTGCATATTATCGTCTAGCCAACTGGTGAGTGATAGGTGAAGGTGACAAAACGTCAAAACGAGTGACAAATTTTGATGACCGATCACTCAAAGGTCTTATATAATAAATGACACAGAAACTCAACATTGGCCGAATCTTTCTTAAAGAGTATCAAGGATAATGGGTTTCTGACCCTTCAGATTCCATCACAGGGAATCACCAAGAATTGTAGATTTTGACAAAAGAATTGCTCACAATATTTAGCTGTCATCCAAAACATGTGTTTAATTATCACCTCTTGTCTCATTTACACTGAGTAAGTTGTCGTTTAACTACACGGAAACATTAAGTCTACTGAATCCACGATTTCAACCAGATTTACAGTATACAATTAACCTCAGAACGGCCTGCTGAAACTTAAAGTATACTGTCCCTTTCACTGGAAATTATAAGCGTGGTATAGGTTTCATGCAGAAATACAGTCGCGTCATACTAATCCAAGAACCGTTTAATGGAAAATTCGACAAGTAGTCTTTCGAGGATATCGAAATACCCAATTGGGTTACCTGAGAACCTTTCAGCTCATTTATATGGATGTTGTCCAGAAATGCTTGGAAAAAAGGTGACAGTCAAGTTCCAGCGACAGTTTTGAACAAACCACCTAGATGACATTCAAGAAGACGTAAAGTTCTTTTTCGTTAAAACAGTACATTGTGGTTACGTATCTTACAGTATGCAGTCCAGGTAATATTGATAGAAAGGCGTGGCTTGTTGCCGGGGTCACATAACTGAGAACTATGTGGAGGTTAATATTTTACTACATCACCTTGAAACTTCGCGACTTAGCCCACGAACTGGTCAGTAACCAAGGGGGCGTCATGACACCTGATTATTATCACAGGACAGCCCGCAGATTCCAATCAGTCTGCCACGCTTTTGTAAATCGCCTTCTTTGATAAATTCAGCTCTCTACTACCCACTGGTTGATTAAAAATGATCGTGAGAGACATTCCTTTTGCTATGTGTAATTAAATTTTATGCCGCACGTAGGATCCCGTCACTCCGATCGTTATTAGTCGATGTCATGTATTGACAACCGGTCCATACTGAACTCGACCAGCGACCGCTGGAATACAAGGACGAGTGAGAAGGTCAAGTTTTGCAACCCAGACGAAATAATGGATAACGCAAACGCGGCACATCGATGCACAGGCCTGTACTCTAACTCCATTCGTTCGGTGGTTTGTTAGGGTGAATGCTAGCGCAGTGACAGAACTCCCATGCAGTGGTGTTTACTCTTCGTGGCTATGCTCACAGCCCAGCTTGACTATGTAGGTGACACACTGGCAGTACGCTCTTATCGCAGTCTCGTTATAACCTCGAAGCTGGCCGAAGTCTATATGAGCGTTGTCTCGCCCGCCCATTTAGGTCATCACGTGTCAAACCGTTTGTAGGTGTTCACTGCCTCAATCGCACATGCGCATCCGCACTTTTGTCGGTCTTAAAATCCTCTCCAACACACACGTGAACATCATCTACACGGTCAGTCGATTGGACTATTCAGACCGGATGTGATTCGTTGCGTTCGAGACACAGACACACATGACGTGCTTGGACCCGGATCAGAATAACAGAATAACCAGACTGGTGTACAGGACAGAGTGCAGTCTAGACGAACACTACTGTCGAAAAGGGGCCGATTGGAAAGTCTGTGGGAATGCGACAGCGGTCAGTTGTGGGTGATGTACAATCTATATGAAAATCAAAATCCCCTACTACTCATCAGTGAACACTACTGTGTTCTGCAATAACTATCCAATATATCGAGTTTTGAAGTTCACATTGACGGTTTTTAGGACATCTTGAATAAGGCACTGAAAAGACGTAAATCATGTGATATTCTCAGGAGTACACTCTGATCGCATATGGGCATGTAACTAACTGTAAACATTAAGATAATGTTCCATAGGGCAGAAGTAATGCCTTAAGGGATTAGACAGACAGACACGGAAATGCAGGTTAAACAAATGGGGCTGCTGACTACGAAGACAGCCGCAACGTCAACACAAATTGTTATTGAACACATAGGGGGGATTATGACATCTGATAGCCAAAGCCTCAGCAAACTGGAGAATGCGTTTCCGATGCTTTCGGAAGATATTGTTATTTTTTAGTTGGTACTCAAGTTGTTACCGTTAAGAGTTCCACTACAGTACCACGTCAGACAGGCAACTTGAAATACGGTCAATCGGACTGCATAGAAGACGGAAATGCATAGGTTAAGTTTCAACTTTAGTCTCGCTTTTCAATGTTAATGCACCCACTATATCGGAGTGTTGGTTGTGTGCTGGTGAGAAGGAAGGGTTGAAGCGTATAAATGATCGGGAATGCTGTGCAACCCTTGCCAACTCAGATCACTGTAACATAAAACATATTGCGTATCGGGATATCTTTCAACAAAATGGAAGGGAGACAGTGTGCCCTAAACAGTGACGGTTGTAAGCTACGAAGATTACGGGCGACTAAACTCTTCAACCACAAAGACGACAAGTCTTGCAGTGAACAGATGAGGGGCAACATTTGCTGGAATATCAATGTGCCTGGTGATCCGAGTGCAGCACATGTTACTAACCCTGACAGATATGACCTGTTTGCATGGTACCAAGACAAGTATGGCATAAAAATCCCAGGCAACCTTGAAAAAATAATGTTTCTCCGATCATTTTATAACTGCAACATCTCTGTCTTCGTCCTTGGGTTCTAAATTCTTTTGTTGTAACAACCAACAAACGGTGTTCAACAGTTTGGAAAATTTTCACATTATATGAGTACTAGAACATACTAGCTAAAAACGGCACTCCTAGATGTCTAAAGGAAAGAATAACAAACTCAGGATGAGACATATCTGACTTATCAAACAAGTGGGTTCACTTTAGACTCCGTGATCTCTTGAATACATTCTACACCGTCCCTTCTTGACTAAAAACTTTATCAGTTGAGTGTTTCATTTTACAGTCCATATAAGTACTTGACACCGTCTATCGATCCATAATTCCCAATCTCCACTGAGCGATTTTATTTTCATCAAACTAGTCAGATAAATCTGTCCTAGTTGAACTTAACTAGTATCGATGGTCGACCACTGATCACTGTTACCATACTACACGTTTTACTACAGACCGTCGTTTCTGCCTAGATTTCCCATGCGCCTGTTAAAAATAAAAGTGTATCCAACGGACTGCTTTGTTCTGTATGAGTACGTCTGTACTGGTTCCATTGTTTTTGTTTGTGTACGCCCACCTATAATACATGGTAAGGGGCAAGTGCCGTCATGAGAAAAAAATGCCACTATAAAGAAAAAATATTCAGTCCCAAAAAGTTCGTGTTTTTTGTTATAAACCACACCGTTATAACAAAAGTCCTGTTGTAAGCAACAAATTAAATATCCCCACATATGTTGGAGTTTATTACAACGAAGTAGGAGGACAACATTGGAGATCATTGGTTGATGTCACTACCGGTAGCAGGTAACGTTTGGCTTGGCTTGACTTAAAAACCACCACAAACGGGACGGAGCGACCTAAGCAGAACAACGTTAACTGCTATCGCTACCTAGAGGAATCGTCATCAGGACGTTATTCAGCCATTTTGTTCTTCAGTGTGTGGATTTCATGCTGATATTCAAGTTCAGAGAGGGAGGGAATTTCACAGTGACCTTACAACGAATATAAATTAGCGAGTTACTGGGGTAGTTGACAGAATCATGCTTGTGGGTGTATGTGTGAACAAAATGAGTGAACGTTACAAAAATGACGAAGTAATATAACGTCCACTGTCTGAGTGTCCTCGTCTTTAATCTTTGTGTTCACTCTTTTCAGGAATGAATCAGTAGGACAAGGTGGGGACAAAAATGAACGGGATATATCCAAAATAAGAGGAGACGATCAGGACTCTTGTTTCTAGCCGATTCTCAAACCAACGATAATAACCAGTGTTTGAATATAACGAACGTGCAAAAGTGTAGAAGTCGGACTGGAGTGCAGTCGAGTTGCTTTATGAAGGGGCAGCCGGGCTGATTTCAAACTAACGACCCTGGTGACCAATGTAACAAGTGAATAAACTTTTGTTCACCAAAGCATGCAGCCTGTTGTGTGCAAAAATATCGCACACTCAAACGAAATGCTACCTAATTTGGACGGACGTCTCCTGTCAGTAACGCATGATTAAACTTACTTGCATACAAAAACATATGGAGTATTTGAATAAAGAAGACTGTAGGCTGGTATTGCACGATTTGTGTCCAGACAAATTTCGCTACCTCTTTACGAGCGCATATTACAGACCTTTTATATATCAGAAAGCGAACAAGGTACCAGAGAGTCAATTGTCTGAATGCACAATCACTGTCACTACGAAGGTAGCGACAACCCTACCCACAGTTGTTTCGGAACACAATAAGGGTTCGAACTTTCGGGTTGCAACTGCTTCAGAATGGCGCAGTGCTCGCCTATGTGACGTTGAGTATGTAACGGTTCAGCACCCCGCGCTAAACCCGATGGCTCAATCCTAGCCATCCATTCGCCCCACATCCGGTCCAGAGACCACATCTTAACTGTCTCACTCTCACTTATCCCTGGCCTATTCACAAGGTCACAAACACATCACGCGCTCCACAGGCCAGCGCGTGATTCAACATGCCCAGTCCACTCTGCACACACAGGCTCCGCTTGGCGTAATTCAACCTCACCCGACAGACAGTGATGCCTTATCCCCTCAACACTGTGCACACACGCGCGCATCGACTGAGCCAACTCACGTGCGTTAACTTACAGCCACGTAACGCACGCACATGAAGGCGGCTAAACTCGCAAGAGGCACCATACAACTTCTGACGGTGCGTCTCGGACGCTGATCAAGTCAGCAACGCGCAAAGCCAACGGACACGAAGACGTGAGCTACATCACAACTGTACCGCTCCACATCGCATCCACGTGATCCCATTCCTACAACACTGCCAACCTATAGCATAGACCTGGATACTACTATCCACACTATTATCTACACGGACATTATTTTGTACTGTACGTGAGTCTCCCGGCTTGTCTATGTTCTAATCAATTTCCTGTTTATGCGTATTTGTGTCATACACCTTACTAGTCAACCGTGTACCCTTCTTTTGTTCTATGTAGTTAGTGTTAGGGCGTAGTCATTTATCTATAGCCCACACCATTGTCCTACGTAACAAGTAGATAACCCGAAATGTTGTTGAAGGATCACATCGGTTTTGCGTCATTAAAATATGGTGCGCAATGAATGAAGCAGGCTCCTTGTTTCTATGGTTTGTCTTTATTCAAATTCTCGACGGGAAAAGAATGTTTCAAATATCGAGTATTGCCGTTATCTTTAAAGAAAATACATTTTTCTTAGGTCATCTTGAACGATTTGGTTAGCCAGTTATTGAAGTTTACTTGATGATTAACGCTACGAACAGTTTTACTTTATTTCATTGGATGATTTGGATTATCTGAGTAAAAAGCGAATAACGGTGAACGGAAAGCCGTTTGAGTTGATCCATAAAATCTAGTGTAGCATTGATGTAGACAGTAAGGATAAAAAACGAAACAGCAATTGAACACCATATTGTGGCTAGGGTTTCGTTAATGAACCTGACAATGAAGAATATTTTATTAAGTGAATGAAGGAGCTGCTCGACGACTGATAAAAGATGTGTTTCAATTCACCCGGAACGTGACATTGCCCCCTGACGAAAGAGTAGTGGAACGTTTTAAATTGTACACAAAGCAACATGCAAATATCACCATATATGCAGCTGCACCTATTTAAGTATATACATACTGGACAGGGTTTCGCAATCAGATACGCGATTTCTATTATAATATCCAAGAAGAGGGAAGCAGTAATATGTACGTCGAGCGACGATGGTAATTACAGGAAAGAAATCCGGTAATGATCGAGGTGAGCAATTAATACATTTCATTAGTTGTTTCTTGTAGTGGAACACCCGCACTCCACGCTACATAAGTGTATTATTGTATTTCGCAGTAAACCAAAACATACTCGGGCTGCAATTATTATTCTTAAATGTCACGTACCAAAACACTTCTCAATTCACGTTAAAATGCACCACGATCATCTGTTTATACCCTAATTCATGTACATTCGTTCGCATCAGCGAAGGCTACATAAAAGTTTATCGACTCCCTGTTCTGCCAGGTGTCCAGAAATGTCATGTTCACATCTGATGCCTTTCAGCTAATGCCTTGCAGCTAACTCAGTATCTGATGACCTGTTCTCTGAAAGACTCAGAGTTAAAAACCATTTATCTCAGTGTTTATGTGATTGAAATGATAAAGGCTTACTCGGACCAGATCACCTCGTTTCCTCCAAACACATTGCAATGAGTGACAAACTTCGTATTGTTTGTTTTCGCCCATTACACGTTACTTATACTCCACATATACGTTCGATTACCTACGCACCTTCCTTGATTTTGTTATCTCTACTTTTGAGGGGCAGTTATTAGGAAATGTGAACGAATGTCTTTTTGTAATTTTTACATGCTTGTTTTCATTGTGCTGTGCTCCCTCTTCAACGGTCAAATTTTGTTCGTTCGAAAGATGAATGTCATGGATGGAAGCACCACTTCGCCCCAGTGCCATGAATGTGCGATTGCTTCTAACGTGAGAGACCGTGTATGTACAGTAGGCTTATCATAAAGTACTTCAGTACCATTTCGTCCCTGTTACAAAATTCTCGAATGTTTGACGTTTGAAAAGCGTCGCCTAGAATGCGCCAACGGATTATGTTGGAGCGCACTAACGTATGACAGAAGCTGTGTGTTACTTTTAAATGTGAATGCTCTTAGAGTGATCAAGTACAACTGCTTTTGTGAAGTCCTTATCTGCTGAAACTTCTTAAAACGAACCGGTATTCTCGCTTAAACTGTTCCATAGATCTCAACGGGTTAAACAACCTCCTGCATAAAGTAATTCAACAGTTAGCATGCATTGTTTTGATTATGTTGCAATAAATGGAACATTTTATTTTCACAGGGAAATGTTACAAATTCATGTCAGCAAAGGGCTTTGAGTGTGGGAAGCAGCGGTAGTGAACTGCTGACGTCAAGGATAATTAGTCACACAAAGGATTTTGTGGACTTCAAATGCTTTGAATCTTGGAAGTAAATGTCGGATGTCGTGGCTAGATCGAAGATCCGTTGGATATTTTTCGCAAATTTACTCGACATACTGGACAATCCGGGTGCTAAATACAAAATTTGAAAAAAGTTGTTGATGAGCACAACTGAAGTGATAAAGATAACAAAAAAGTGATGAATCTGAATGTGTCAGTCGTTCCAGAAATGTTTCAAAGCAAGATGAGAGAAAGTAAGTACAACCGAAATTTTACAATATCGTCTTTTATCTCAGTATACAAATCAAGTTTGAGATTGTGTGTACACTGTGAGAGTTCATTTTGCTGACCAAGGTTATATCAAAGATGAAACCTTATTGTCATAGTCGAGGTACTGTCAGCGATTTAAAAGTCCCACATTTTCATTAAAAATTACATAAATACAGATGAATTAGGTGAATTTAAACCTACAATCAAAGTGGACAAGTCAAGACAGATATCAGAGATAAACGATGCTAGTTGATAATGTAACACGTTGTAGTTTTCAGTGTTATTATCATTACGACTCTGGTGCTATCTCAAGTTAGCCGCATGACATACGATGACTGAATTGGTAACCAACAGTACTGGAGCTAGTCATACATGTCTCAGTTTGATTTGTACCTCTTCGGGATTGGATCCTGTGTAGTGTATCACCTTGTAAAGCTATTACAGAACTAATCAGATTTTAAAATGTTGGCATCGAATATCTTTGGAATAACTGTTCTTTCCAGCGGTAAGCTCATCCTTTGGTAGTTGAGTCGAGTTTACAGACAAAATCTAAACTATGGGGATTGTATCAAAACTCCTGCACAGATTGTTAGTTTTCGCTGTTACTTATTCCAAATGATTTTTCTGAAAGAAGCTGTATCACGACAGAACGAAGACATCGAGATAAGTGTCCAGTTCGTTTACCCTCATTCTTTCTAAACACAAATATTCAGATTATCAACATCACATAAATGATAACAAACAAGATTATAATGTAGATTGAACATCACCCACAAGTGATCGCAGCTGTCACATTCCCATTGACTTTCCAGTCGGCACCTTTCGAAAAGGAGCAACAGATTCGCGCGTCGATCTCATTAGAGCTCGTCAGTAGTGCATATCATCGCCACTGCCTGGACTAGAACCACGGCCTCGCTGTTCATGACGCAACAGTGTTTACCACTGCGCCGTTGACCTCACATTAGACACGACCAAATTATCATGTGTGGACACTCAGCCACTTTCACTTGTGAGTAGTGATCAGGTTGTCCGATCGCCTCGATGGGAGACACATTTACTGTCTGTCAACTCCGATCGATGACCCCTCGACTAGGACTTCTTTTCGAATTTAAATCACAGAAATCACTAACTGGTTGAGCGGTGATGGCCAAGTATTACCACTGCAACCCGACGGATTGCTCATTCACATTTACGCACACAACTCCGAGTGGTCTGTTATGTTTCATGATTCAGGCTAGTATTTTTTCAGAATGCATCTCGACTCTTCCACCTGGTCAGAAAGAACAGAGAATTCGTTTGTAGCGAGAACTTGTAAATGGCGTTCCGTCAGATTATACACAGAACTACCACCAGTTAACGATGTCTTACCATCCCCAAACCAAACAGACCACTCTTGCTGGCGATTGATGCAAGCGATGGCGAAATCGGGACAGTCTTTCTTTAACCTCGAGGGACGATTGTGTACACCAGCCTCGCAGAAATAAAGTACAGGTAATGGACAGATAAAGTGTTCCATTCCAGAAGTAGCTTACCTAGCCATCGTCTTGTCATCAGAAGAATGGAGGACCCGGCTAACGGCGACAGTGTTTAGAAGGATTACAACCCCATATTGTGGTCATAAATACAACGGGACGGCTTACGCGCTGGGCAATTTGATAACAAAAATTCAGTTTTATCATTGGACATGTATGTGGCAAAAGTAACGAGCTAAGCGACGCATCGTCCATAATATTGAAATGAAACAAACTATCGACTGAAGTCATGCCTGTGAACGGAGTACATATTGTTCACATAGAAATATTGGTCAGTCAACAACTAAATAAGCAGGTGCGCGAAATAACGAAACACCTAATGATAGAAACTGTTACACACATCTGGGGCCAGTCTCATGTCATGTGGATGTGACCACGAGGACTGCCGTTCATCCCAGGTGACCAGGCGGAACGTGTAATTTAACTTATACACATCGCTGTCCACATGGGGTAGCAGAGTTTGTTCGATTTACTACGAAGAAGCGGAGTTTGTCTCACTGCCAAACGAGACGAACGGTTGCGCAAGTCTTCATGAAAAACGTCCCGGCTCGCTTTGGAGCTGTTCAGAGAGCCAATATCCATCAGTCTCCGCGGTTTGAGGGTAGTAAATTTCAGGAAGTATCAGAGACTTAGAGAATTCACTACTTGCTGCTATCTCCTTACCATCCACAGACAAACGAGTTGACCGTTCTTTTCGGTCGTTCAATATAGAATTCGTTGAACAGTGGCGGTAATAGATGGGATGGACTACCAGGAATATTGTATGGTCTCTCCAAGGCCGAGCATACAATAACCCAGAGTTCTTCAATATAGCTTACATATGGAAAGCAGCCCAGAATTCTGTTGGATGCCTGTGTGTCCAGGAACAGGAAGAACGAAGAACGATGGTGCCAAGCATTTGGACTGATAGCACAAGTACAACACCCAACTAAACAAAGATACGATATGAGACGAAAACGTGAAAATGTTGCCGGTTCAAGGTGGAGGAGTAAGTGAACCTAAGAGATGACGGGCAGTTCGGGACATCAGGCAAGTGCGAAAGATGATGGAAAGGACTATTTGCTGTCAGTAATAGTAGGTACGAGAAATTTTATATCAGCCAACATGCTCGTGGGCGATGGACCAATGATAAACATTTGGCATCCCAATATATAACTGAGGTGAGTCCTTTAAAGAAGGGTCGAATGTAATGAATGACCAAATCGGAAACGTGGGTGTTTCGACACAGTGAGATATCTTAAACCGGTTATGGAATGTGGTCAGTGCTGATATGGGTGGATTGCGGACAACACCAGTGATTGACCCAGTAGTTACTGAGCAGGACTGTTCTATCAAGCAGAAGTTGTCAAGCAAAACTCCACGACAGAAAGCGTCAGCCAAACAGACATAACCGGGTAGAGATGCGCAGGAGGCTTATCTAAAACCCCGCTGCATTTTGGACTGGAATTGCGATGCACAAAAACCAGCAGCATGAGACTGTGCGAACTGAACAGTACATACTTTGACTTGTTGAGTGATTTACGCTACATCGTCCGAAATAATCTTCCTCTTGAAACAGTTTAATTCTTGTACGACCCCATCCCCAGTCAAGACTCTGATATATGCCATCACTTGGATGCGCCAGGAATTTCTTTATTATGTACAAAAACGTGGAGTTTAATTAGAAAGGAATTGCCTATGGGCGGATGGACGGTGTGATCACTGATGACCCGTTGGAGCCAGCGTCAAGGTATATCTTTTTTTCAGGGAGAACTGAACGATAAGTCCAGCCTATCGTAAAAGCTGTATTGTAAAAACAGTACGTTGCTGTTTTCCGGTAAAACTTAGTTTGATCTTTTTTTATCTTTCCAAATTCTGTTCACCCAAACTTACCATTGTTTGATAAAACTGAATCCAACAGCAGTTAAACATTTCTAGATGAACCTATCACCATTTGCGAATAGGTGACATTACATCGATATGTTCACCGCAGAGCAACCTGGGGTGGACAATATCTTCAGTTTTACAGTTTTGCTTCAATACCATACAGACTTGGTGCCTTCAAGACCTTAGTTCATGTAGCCAGGCGCGTTTACATTCCTGATAACCTACAGGCAGAACAAGAGATGCGAGGGACAATGTTATTCGCAGATGGATACCATAAATGTTCGTGTAAGTTCACGGCCAGCTAGGCAAGTTCAGCTTGTTAGTTCAAGCAGTTCGAAGGATATTTCTGTTTTGCAATTCAGAGGTGGTCAGGAAGCGCAGATTGACGTCTGTCCTATCTGGTACATATATTACCTCACAGTTGAGTCTGATTCAAACCACGAAAGAATCGGTTATATCTGATCGCGAGCACAACTTGTTCAGCTATTCTTTATCTCACGTCATATACCAGTTTATGGCAGCTGGTGATGCCAACCTAGGTAGAGCAGACCGACTATTTTCACAACATGTGGCTGAGTACACCCAGAACTGTTTAAAACAACGGATGACGCAACCATCTCAAACCAGAAAACCCACTACCCGCAATCTAATATCATCGATCGTCATACACCACATGACAATAGTTACTTCAGTTGACCCGAGGAGTCGGAATCCGAAACTGATGACCTTTAACGTAACCGCCTTGATACGAACTCTCTAGTCAGTGTCCTGTGTGCAAATGTAAGCGAATCAACCTATCCGGTCCCAGTGGTGTTAGTTACAGACCACTAAGTGTCATTGCGCGCGTGTCCACTTCTTGTATGTTTCCGTTTGTCTACTATTTATAATCTATAGGTTAGACATTTGTGACTGGCCTGAGTGAGCGAGATATTAACATCTCACAAACAAACGAGGCCATTAACAATACAATCACTCTGGTAAATAGTTATGAAAATGCTGTAATACATATTATATTATGATATACATTAAAAGTTGAGATTTCATTACTTTATTTCCCTGACTGTTCCTCAAAGAAGGGTTGAAATATTTGAAAGGTTTCATTAAAATTTCATGATTGGACCGTTTTATGAAGTAATATTTATCACTGATGTCAATAATCGTTGTTCATGTATTGAGCAAAAAGGTGTGTTAAATTTGATGAATCTGTTCCTTCTATCCTTCGCTTGAGAATATGAATTATTAAGCCAGCAGTTGTTCCTATGTTCAATGTGAGAATTTTCTGGGTTAGGCGATTTAAAATGACCTTCTAATAGTGATGATTACCTTCTGGAACTTTCTATAAGAACCTACAGGATATTCATGAGTCTCAGCTGGAAACGTTCAG
The DNA here is from genome assembly GCA_013368495.1 of Paragonimus heterotremus. Taxonomy (NCBI): domain Eukaryota; kingdom Metazoa; phylum Platyhelminthes; class Trematoda; order Plagiorchiida; family Troglotrematidae; genus Paragonimus; species Paragonimus heterotremus. The sequence goes on from LUCH01000403.1 coordinate 29,139, forward strand.
TGAGATAGCACAATGAGGACGTGATTATGGAGGACTCTTTAACGATGGGAGTGGAGAACTGCCGAATCTTACCATGCAAACAAAAATCTTAATCTAAACACAGCTCACAGGACATTCTCGTTCATGAAGTCCCAAATCAGAATGGCGTGTGTAAATTGTGCGAATGCGAATGGTTATTAGAATCACCTCCACAGTGTATATTCATTGGCCACTGTATAGTTGCATTTCAAAGGAGGATTGGCAGAAGGCTTGAGGGGAGCTATCTCAACGTTTAACTGTTATTTAATTGAATTGTGTTGCTTATTTGTATAAGAATAACACAGAGGACGAAAAGTTCTGGGGGAGAAAAGCTCATTTCTGTACTTGCAGCATACAATCCTAAGTTAGTTTTTGCAGGATGTTCGACATTTTATATCAGAATGCCAACTGAAGACTCGCGTTGTGAACATCATGTGATATAGTGTAGCACAACTCAGTGTCCGTGGGGAGCACGATAGACGTTATCTAAATGAATTGTAACAGTTTGACTTACAATACTCTTACACTGTCACAGAAACACAAAACGGTGGGATATTGACTCGGATTAATAAATTTAAACTCATTTAACCGATCTTGAGTAAAATTTAGAGCATTTTACTACGAGGACACGTGAACCATGACGCTTGTTGATTCTGTGCATGAAGCATAATTTGAGCTGCTCATAATTACGAGACTGTTTCAATTTTCATAAAAAACTAGGTAAGGATGCAATATTCTGAAAATTGTTGTGGAACGTGACAATTCTCAGTGAGTATACCTAAACTGTAAAAAGACCGGCTTATGTGTGTACCACGGTCAAACTGTAATTTATCCGCAAGTGTCGATGCCCAGTATAAGTCAATACTTTGATAAACCTTCCCAAAATGAGTTGGTGCTGATCACGGATGCAGTCTGGTAGACAAACTTTCTAATGTTGGTTCACATCTAGCTTAGTCTGTTCACATTTGGACGTGTGAAAATTCAGTCTAAATGTGTAAACAGACAGTTCAATAGGTCAAGGAATAGCCTAATTACACACTGTCAAGGTTAATTACATGGTTTGCTAGAAAACCGCAGTCAGCCAAAGAATCTACCTCGATGAACTATCACTGGAACATTGAACATAATGCATGAATCTTCACAGTGAAATTAACAAAAAAATATACTTAAAATGAATGATTCGTGTACACCAACGAGAAATGAAGCATTATCCAACCTGAATATGCAAGTTGTCACGCTGTGTATGTGACATTTTCTAAGTCAACAGTTGTAATTTTCCACCCATACACTAGTCCCGATTTGGTTAGTTGAAATTCTCCAGCGACGGAGTTCCAACGAAACATATCAGCTTACTGAAGTCGTTGTAGATTCGCTATAAATATAGACTGTTTATATTTGGACAGATCCTAGACCTTCTGCACCTCACTTGAAGCTCGACAGATCCCCCTTTTCTGTTCAACCTTGTGGTGAGGTGCATTCTGGAAAAAGTGGTCGAAAGTTTCGAGAATTTTGGATTGGAAGTTTTGAAAAGTAGTGATGGTGATTACTTGGACGACGTTGTTTTGCATTCTTCGTCTGTCAACAACTCGTGGAACATGCAGAATTTGTTACACAATGTAACCTGTCCATTACGCCTTCAAATATACAGTATTGTTACAAGGTTGAACAGTCTCCCCTTCCATATTTTTTATTAAAAGTAAACTGCTTTAGAGTACCAATCAGCCTCCCTATCTGGATAGTATCATCTCATCAACTTGCAATAGTGTCGATGAAGTGTCCGTGAAACTGAAAGAAACGCATTTGTTAATCTTAGCTCTCTATATCGTAGCAAAATCTCATATTGTCAATCAAAAAGAAGGTATTGGACGAGTATGTCTACTCAGTCTCGCTCTGTGGAATGGAGACGGCTTGTTCGTGTGAGGGATACGTATAAATTCAAACTGGAGACTTCCAGTAATTACCAAACATGATACAATGTCCTTCAGTTACTGTTAGCTGGAACGTTCGATAAAACAGTACTGAGTACTGGTAACAGTACATACTGCGTTGCATCGATATTCAAACTGAACCTCCGTGAGAAACTCCAAGAATAAAAGAGGTTCTATGCAATATTGAATCGAACGTGAGCCATGACGGTCTTAGGTAGGCTATCGGATAAACTTATTGTACAAGCTCTTTAGTGTATTGACTTCGGCTTGCCCTGAGGATTCACGTTTGCAAACTCACACCTAGTTACAATGCCACTGAGACCATATGCTACGTCATTTCACGTGTTTGATGCTAGATCTGACAAATAGAGCCACATCGGTTGTCAATACTTACGGTTTGGCAACTAGTCATCAGTCGTGAAGGGATTTAATGTGCTTTTAAGAAGCTTGTAAGATGTGTAAATGTGTTAACGTTGTGCTGTTATGATACCAAGGTTATAGCATGGGCAGCAAAGGACCATACATGCTGTAACCTGTTCATACCACTCACTGTTATAGCTGTTGAATTCTCTTAGCCTATGTAGACGGCTGTCTGGATGAATAAAAGCGTGGGCTGGTATTAGTGAACGGCATTTGAACACAAAATTCCGTAGAACAGCAGAATCTTATTTGATGCCCTGGACCACTGAAACATATCTCCAATTATTGCAGGACAAGAAAATCTGGGCTCACTGCAAGAGGCTACTCATGCAGTTCAGCTTGAAAAAACCTATTTGCCCCTATTCCACGGTCATGTTGGTCGCTGTGTAAGAACAATGTTTTGAGGACTTTCGCGACACTGTCGAATTCAACATTCCTAGCCTTAAACTTCCTCGGGCTTCCAATCGTACAGACTTTAGAAAGTACTTAAATCCATGTTTATTTAACCAGTGGAGTGAATGGTTTTTCCACTTAAATCAAACTTAATAACCTTAAGCCCGTTTTTATGGTTGTTTCTCGGTTTGCAGTATGGTGAATTCCGGTCAGTACTGTTTACTAACAATTTTCTACGGATTGGAATAAACTTCTGCGCATGCGATTAGCACACTAGAAGATGTACAATAAGCATGTTGACAGCAATCTGAGAAGAAAGTGAATTTCGTTATTACATTCTAAAAAGGAAGAACAGTTTGACACCCTACAGTAAGAAGAGTCAAAGGTCAAATTAAGAAAAATTTCAACCAATAACTTTGCCTATGCAAGTGTTCCTCACAGAAGCGTTTGAGATATATCTTTGGTAACACAAAGACGGAGTTGTTTTCCGTTGCAATGATATTCTGAACATTGTTCCGGAGTTCATCTATAACCATAAATACTAATCTTTAACATGCTAACAACTACAGAACGCTTCTAATAACTTTACTTTTCTGGCTATACCTTTTTTCTCGCCGTCAAGTTGCCAATCAGTCACTTTAAGCCTCTCAAAAATCAGTTTAGATTTAATTTGCCTGCCATTTTTAGACTGCAGGCTCATGTGGTTGTTACAAAAACTTGTTTATATAAAAGTGATGCAATTAGGCCAGTGTGCACCCCACAATCACCCACCCCCCAGTCGTGGTTCAGTAACCGTTTCGTAGCCACTTCCCTATTTTGCTGGAAATGTGATTGCGTAAGTGGCGAACACTGCTCTTCTTCACTGAAACAATTTCCACGTATGCATGTGATCTGTGAGTGTCAGAATGTTCGCTTTAGTGAACCATATGATTAGAATAATATACACGATCCGGTATATCTGGGTCTTGCAGTCCACTGCCAATCACACTGAGTTTGATAACGTCATTATGTTTAATTATGATCTGCTCGTTTGAACGTGCTGGCCCTGTCATGGGCTGGCAAAACCTGATGGCGTATAAGAACAGCTTCTATAATCGGTTAAGAAGACATAGTAACGTTAAGCTTATAAGCATTATAAGAAAGTATGACTCAGAATAACCAGAAAATCAAGATACTCGTAAACAGCAGAATATTTTTGCGTAATATGATTGGAACACTGTTGACAATCAAATACGACTATCCTATTTCAATTGGGCTATCCTAGTTGACCTTTTTTGAAAAGAGACGCTGTGTTCGAACTACGTTCTTACTATAGTATATTACATTATTACATAACCAGGCAATATTATTTGAAGAAGGCTTGCTAGAAAGTTTATGGGAATGCAGAAACGGGGAGTAATTGTAAGCAATACCTTATTCATATCAAACTGAACTCCCCTGCCACTCATCAGTAATTGAAATATTACTGAAATATTACTGATATTACTGATTACTGATTACTGGTGATTTCAATCCAAATAGAAGTGCCAGTCGTGAGGTCATCAACTGGAGTTAACAAAATAACTATTGTATCTAGATGATAGCACAATCTCAGTACTACTCAAAAGCTAGTGTGACTGGGTGTTTAGGTATAATGGTTCGGTTTTTTGTCGGCCACTTATCACCCCTAGATCAGATTTTTTTTTAATATTGTCTCATCCGGTAGCCGTGTTGTCTGCAATCCACCCGCTGTGGGCTATGATCGTATCTCACCACCGTGTTGATATATTCCACCAAGTGTCGGAACAATCGCCCCCTCGAGTTGGTCATCCATCACAGTAGTACATATATATTTGTTTCTAAACTCTATTGCTGTATATCATTTTGCTTCCACTATTGCAATCATCCCGTTGGGGCCGTGAACTATGCACGCCTCTTTACACGGGGGTGCATGTAATGGAAAGGATTCGTATATTGTTTGACAAATCACGCGACCATTTGGTTAGTAAAGCCGAGTTCTTCATCTGAGTAAGCTCATGTGATAATTGGTGGGTCGCGTTGTTGGTAGCTATATTCCCGCGATGTGCTGGTGAAGATACAAGCGGCGAAGTGCGCGCTTGTTATAAAGTATGTGCGAAATCCTGGTGGCCATAGGCTGAGATACCAGGATGCTGTGCAGGTAAGTCGTTCACGTAGTAACATTGATTGTAGATGTTGGGAAGTCTTAGTGTTGAACCGGACGGCCGTCCGCGAGTTTAACGAGCAGCTGTTTCGTGGTCGAGAACGAGAGCGCGCGGTACACAAGGGAATCATCAGTGCCATAGGTCGTGGTGACGACTATATGGCGTTGTGATGTGTGCGGCCCTGAATGCGCTCACCGCTTTGGATTAGTAGGTCACCAGCATACTCATAGTGTACCGTCGGCGAAGAGAGGACGAGTAAGTAAGGCTCAGGTAGATCATATCAGCATATCCGTTCTATTTTTGTTAATGATTGCACCGAGCAAGACTATGGTCGTTTGGCAACCAGTTCAATCCTCTTCCCAGAAACTTGGGTGTCTACGGTCCTCCACTCGTTTTTTTCTTCAGCTTTATTGGTGCATTGTATGATGAATGATTTGCATGTTGTTTTCGTAGTCCAATCTGAATTTTTTTCTTCATTCTCATCCTCTCTGGAATGCAACAAAGTGCATTCGTGTACTGAAATGCTCCTTGTGTTACGCTTTACATATCTTTCTTGTCACTTTACATCTTGTCACTGCAGTCTCTCTATCTGTTTATTTTCCGAGATATAAGGGTTTACTTTCCCTGCTAGCCATTCAATTAACTAACCAACATTGGCCGGCTAGCCTGCTGGTCTTATTCCTTCTGGTTTGCACCGGATACGTGGTGTGTGAGTTGAACCGCAAGTGGTGCGGCGCAAGCCACTTAGGGTGATGGTTTGAGGCGCATGCTTCCTTCGGCTTCCGTCATTATCACAGGTTAATTCTTTCCGGACGCCATCAACCGTAGTGGCTCAGTTGTACCTCATGTGATGCTAATGAGGCACTAGTCAACACGATTGCTTCATGAAAGCATGGCCGCAGTTTTAGTCTCGGCCGTGGCAAGAATGGACCCTGGTGACGAGCACTAACAACAGCGAAACTCGAGTTTAGTGCTTCTTCTCGAAAGGGTCTTATTGGAAGAATTGGAATATTTGTTATGTTTCACCGGTACGCTAGATAGAGGCTCAGTGTACCGACAGTCAATAAGGATTTAGAATGAACAAAACTGAGACGAATTACAAAATATTAAGACATCTGAAGGGAAGGACGTAAGGGAAAACTTATTGTATCCTATCGAATATCAAGTCTTTTGTTGACTAGCAAAATTACACAGTAATTATCGATTGCTTCATCCAGGTATTACGAAATATTCAGTCATTTTGAGGGTAACAAACTCATGATAAACTCATTTCTTATATCCTGGTTACAGTTCTTGTTGCCGTTTTCTGGTCATAGTGGTTTCACAATATTTCTTCAATAAATATTATCCTTATTGTAGTATTCAGTGAAAAACGTGGAAGACCAGAGTGCATCCTTTGTGTGCACTCAACATGTAATATAAAATGAAACACACTCATTATCAACTTACTAGGGCAAGCCAACTTTCTGTACACTTCTTATGAAAGGTGTGAAAACACGGCAACGTGAGAAGGACGTCACCCAGAGCGAACTCTTCGAGGCAAACTGCACACTCCGGGTACTTTCCAACTTGATGATAGGTTGCTCGTCTTACTCGCGCCCACGTGCTAATCAAGTCCTCATGGGATTCTATTGATCCGATGGAGAAATTTCAAAATTTGATTACAAACAAACTTATTGAAACATTAAACGAACAATTTGGTTTGAGCTACTTCCACTTCTCAAATGCTATAAATCCAAACTATCCATATCAATATCTATTATAATCTGCTGGAACTTGCTTGCGGTGAGTGCATGTTGATCAGTGTCATGTTTCTGACATTACTACTCATAATTATGCGTAAGTTATCGATATTTACCTGTGATGGCATATACTACTAACGCGTCATGCAAGGCAACATCGGTGAATCAAACTCTAGTGCTACGTAGACACACAACTCACGTACTTGCTCGCTGAAATCGTTCTTCAGAATGGTGGTGGCGATGTGAATGTGGGCGCACCGGACCCCAAAAAAAGTGGAATTTTTTCTTCCACTTTTGTTGTTTTGTTGGGTGTACACATTCTGCTCCCTCCAATGTGGGTGAGTTTTCTGTTACTGTTGGGCTGTTCGGCGAATTAAGTGAGGAAGGGACTGTGGAACCGTATATCGTTGAATAATCCTGATTCCATAAAGGGACAACAGCTGAAACACTCCTACGTGGTTCCGTGAGCGGATACTGATGTAAAATGTTACAATTCTGTACAGGCTTACCGATGAAATGTACTTCGACTGTAGCTGGGTCAGGTCACGGTCGATGAACGTACGGATTTGCTCCAGGTCATTTTCTGTAAAAAGCCCCTGCGACAGTTCTGCCCTTTTCCACTCGGAGCTCCCGAGGTTTTTGTGCATTATATGAGCCACAAGGTGGTTTGTATGATGTTTAATCCGACTGTAATCATGTCTTTCAATTATTGTGGACTATAAAATTCGATCAGTGATTGTTTGGATGAATACAGCAGAATATTTGTCAGTTAGACTTACATTATACTGAGATTGTCGTAAACGGTCTTCAATCAACTGCGTAGAAAAGTCATCTAACTTTGAATGATCAACACCCATGTTTGCTGATGAACAAATTACACTTCCAGTAAGAGCAGACATGAGAATTTATATGCCGCAGAAAATGGAATGCGCACCTACTGACATTTTGTGAACAAGTATTTACATTCCTATAGTCATTTGCTTATTGGACCGAGTCAGACTACCACAATACTATCGATTATGCTAAGCAAGGTTAATTCTGTTGGAATCGTGAACAACTTTCGTGAGCCATTAATTATGACTCTTGGAGTCCAGGTTCTAAAACGCTCATCCCTGCTATAACAGAAACTGTGATCCTTCTGGATTCAATACTTATCTCCGTTGATTTTTTCAAGGAGATTGTTATGTTGTAAGCTCTGTGTGATAAAGTGAGTTATCTTAAAGACTACATTCTTGTTTCAGAAGCGATAGATATTTCACTTCTGACTCAGTAATTTAATCAGATCAAACAAACAGACAGTATTTAAAATACATTACGTTCTTCTAGTAACCTACTGCCGTTCGTCTAACTTTTGTGCAATAAAATGCTGAATACCAAAAAATGTCGAAATAACTGTAGAGTTAATGGCAGCACAACCGAAGACCGATCATCGGAGTCACATGGTTTACTGGACCAGACAGATGCTCAATCTCAGCCGAGTTGTAAAGATTCTCTGTGATAAATGCAACTGGTGTGTTGACGGGTGCTCTTCTCGATTGAATAAATAACATATACGTCGTTCCTTACTCAGCAAGATGGCAACCCAAAGCAGTACGAACTGAGCCGTTAAATAGAATAATCAAGCTAGATCTCAGGTGCTACGTTTTAGCAGTGGTAGATCGAACAAATATCTGTAGTATTACTGCAGCTTGTATACTTATATCCTGTATGGCATTTCAAAAATATGGGAGCGAAACTCGGGTATATTGCTTCTTCGTAGAAAAGAACTGACTGGAGTGTCCATAGAAATGTGACAGCTGCAGTCCATTTTGGTAGCATAATTAGTATGCCGTCATAATTAGCCGAGAGTAGACGATTAGTGTCTTGGTTACCTGCATTGATTAAGTATGCAACCGTGGCGAATCTCATCCATACATCCAAAACCATAATGTTATCTATGATCTCGAAACAACCTAATTTTCTACACAGTTCCAATAAGTGATGTTGAGATCTGCACTGATCCAAGGAACTTTACTGAGTTTGGGATAGAAGACACGACAAATACTCAAACTAGTTATTGCCTACAAGTAAAAGGGATGTTTGAAAAAAGTCCAGTATAAAAATAACAGTGTTACAAAACTGCACATGGTAAGTGGCACCAAAATAAATAAGATTGGACAGATCAACTTCTTTGTGTGTTAAAGCAGTGTGATGGTTGAGTAGATTTGATCTTTCAATACAGATACTTGCGAAGTTCTCTTAAATCAGAGTTGATGAAACTGTTATGCTGAAATGGTTTCGAAATCTTTCAGATGATTATGTGCACATATCAAGAATAGCTTAAAAGTTTGCACAACGAGATCACCTTCTAAACACAACTGAACCTAATATACGCTGACAGCGTTTTTCATCACATCTATGTTAATGAGCAGTTCAAAGTTTTAAATGTTACTTTCGCCTTCAGGCTATTCTCAAATTAAAGTAACTACTAATCCATAGAGTGATTTGATAACTAAAGTGCAACTTTTTGGAAACCCTTCTACATTTCAAACCGTGAATCTAACAGAGGGTTGACCAACAAATTATGGAGAATATATTATGGAGTTTATTGCTATGTTCTATAACTAATCACACTGCCGGATGTGATGATGTTGTAATCCATTAATAACTGCGGTAAAATGACTGACTGTGGCTCTATGAAAGCCATGTCTTAGGTTAATGTGAATCTGTGCACAGTAACTTCACAAAACGGACAATAAAGTATGTGATTTGAGTTAATGCCATCTTATACACTACTCCTCCAACTTACTATTAATAAGAATGTCTTGAACTATTCCGTTATAAACTTCTGTGACTAGTTTTAACGGCCGGCTGAATACAAATGGCGAACACGAAATTGGCAGAATAATGTATAATCATGATGCACGTGAAGAATACCAGTTGAATTGTTTCAGAACTGTAACGCATCTTTTCGGCATACTTTGGGCTGGCTTTGCAATGATAACAAGATTGGTGATCTTCAGTTACTATACCAGGGTAGTCATCAGTATGTCAGCTGAATATGATATCATAATTTTGGTGTACTTGTCGAACCGACGGCCCCCACCTACGCTGAAGTGGGTTGCGTCCTGGAATACTAGTTAGCAGTTCCACAGTTTTAACTCCGTTTTTCAGAAAACAACGTACATAATGTGGCACCGCCCCTTCGGAAGACGACAGTTCTGTGCATGGTCGTCACAATGAATGGCACGGGAAGGTGCAGCGTTGGACTAGTGCCTCTCCCGATTTGACGCATTTAAAGTGCTCATTATCGTTAACCAGCCTATGGAGAACAAGTCGAGTTCTTTGGGGGTTCTGTCCTCAGTGATAACTGATGGCCGGTTCATCCAATATGGGATTTGTAGGTGATTACGTCTAAGCCTATCAAGAATCAGTCCAAAAACTATGACGTTTTCTTCACCTATGGACTGCACTCTCTTCAAGCTTTATGCATCAACACAGGTTTTTTTACCGTGCCGGTCCCAAACTTCAGGTGAAATCATCCTGTCCAATAGTCCTGTTCACTTCAGTGTTACTCAAGTTTATACTGTAAGTCGACCGCTTAAATAGAGGCGTCGTTCTACTACAGCACATGAACTTCTACTCTTGTTCAAATAAGCGAAGTTGTTTTTGTTTGAAGCTGGACCAGGTCACCATTTCGTCACTTGTTCGGTCGCACTGAATTGCAGTTCGGGCTCTTGCCGCAAAGCACATACACACTATTTGATAGTCAGTAAACATACGGTAAGTCACAAATTCCTTGTTGGCAGTCATCGTTTGGACAACCCCGACAAAGCTTGTCTTGTTGGAAACACAACCGTGGGAGGTAAGTGAACTGCTTTAGTCGTGAGCATTTTTGACACACAAGTCAACAAAACGGGTAAGGTAGACCTGTGATGGGATAAACTCAATTATTTTCATCAATAACTGCTTGAGAAATGGTATGCAAACACAACTGTTGCAGGTCAAATGTTAACGGAATTGGTTAAAATCTGAACTACGAAATGTGTTTTGGTGACGCTTTTCCAGACTGTTATTCTGTGTCGACATTCATTCCGTGTACCCGGTCGATCGTTTTCAACTCAAATGAGTAACTGATAACATGAGTGTGTGCATTCGTACAAGTGCGGTTGGCTGCTATCAGAATGGGGTCTAAACAGTCTGAGTGGGTCCGTCTGACGAATGATGTGAGCAAGCAGAGGGTGAAATGAAAAAGCTGGTGCTAGCTTAGTGTACGGGAGGAAGTAAGGGCATCAACTCGGTTCATTGTACAATACATTAGTAAATGGCGATTGAAAACCGAAGAGGAGAAGCCACTTTTGAAAATACCGGATTACCTTTTACATCTGAATTGGTTCTGTTAGAAGGCATTTTGGTAAAAGCTTCCTGAACGTGATTCTTGAGTTCGTGAACAAATATAATGTATTCCTTCTTGCTGTTGATAGCACTGCGCTACAGATTTTGTCAGCTTTACTACATAATACAAAATCAAGATTGTACAAACAATACAATGGAAACAGATAAAAAAATATCTTACACAACTAGCAGCTGAGAAGGAAACGAATAGAAAAAAACTAATGTCGATTAAAAAAAGTTAACTGAAGGGAGAAGTTTTGGCCATTTGACTGCAATGACTCTCTCTTCTTCGTCCCGCCTGTAGACGCTGGTTTGAGGATTTTTTCAGGTTAACCTGAAAGAAAAGACAACGGGAATATGTAGTTTGTCGCCGCTGATTAGTAATCAGGTATTATAACTTTATAAAAATAGAAAGCCAGTTCATTTGAACTTTTACATCTACTCCAAAAGTAATTATGCACTCTCGTAAGTTGCTAGAGTGTTGTGTTACTTGCCTTACTACATACATAATAACCACTTGACCCACACTTGCAAGTGTATCAGTCTTTTAAATAAGGGGTATTTTGCGCCTCTGGACATTTGACACATAGCAAAATCCACAGTGCATCACATATTGAGCGGAATTAACTGCCAACAATTTGTACGTCTGTTAGATTAAATCCTTCACAAGTTTTCACTTGTAATCCTGAGATTAAAGTGGACAAGCGCTAAACGAATGTGGCTGTAGGCTTGCATAATGTCTGTATGGCAAGTGGTAAAGTGGCAAACACGGTTGCCTCATGAAGGTGTGTTTGTACTTCATGTCCTGGCCATGGTAAGGATATGCACTACTGACAAGCTCTAAAAGAAATGAAACTTGAACATAGTAATTTTTTCAATAGGAACACAATGGAAAGTATCCGACACGTGCAACAGCTGCGTTCAATTCTTAGTTGTGTTTAACTCACGTTAGGTTGGGTTCAAATGGAGTGCACTGATCCACAAGTCTACACAACAAGTGTCAGAAACAATCGATCATATCTTTTATGTTTCACTGTCAGGATTCGGTCACATTTGGTATGATACCAAATATAGAATGGTCACATAAGTGACTTGAACATTAACTCCGAGAAGTCTATCATGCCAATACAGACGACGAAGTATAATAACTCTTAGCTCCAACAAAAGCAAACAAGAAACTAGGAACTCTCATGAATACCACCATAGATTTAAGCAAAAATCAGTCGCTTTACATTTAATCCTTTAATTATTCAACGATCGATGGCAGAACTGTTTATCGATGAAAATTAATTTATTGTAGCTGTCAAAATCAACATAGTTATCAGCTTAAGTCAATTTCTCAGAACAGTTCTGATGAATTGAGCCTCGTAATTTTTCTTACACTGTAGTCATAATGAACACGTGTTCAGCTTATAGTATTGGGTTGTAAGCGGTCCTCAAGTTGCCACTCAACGGATGTTTCTTTCATAAATGTTATGAAAACCCTTTTTTTATGTCTAAGAATAGAAGTAGTGGAACTGAAACAAATGGCTTCCAAGGTAGCTCGCAGATTTGATTACTAACCATTCTTCTTTATGTACTAAATTCTCTTCAGTTAGAGGTTTTCGAAAAATTGAATCAGGAACTTCAAACTGTACTGTGCTAATTGAGGCATTAATATAACCTATGATCACCGCAATTGTAGTTCAGGAACAATTTTCTTATTTGGGAAGAAATCGAACTACATGGTTGTATATTAATGGGTAACGTGATAACTAGCGTTTTCTCATTACACATTTGCAGGGCCTGGAATACCTCACCAGACCATATTGTTTCTGTTAAGTCTGTAAGAATTTTGAAGGCCCGCCTTGACCAATATCTTTTACATTAGTTCGGATGCTACCTCTTTATTCCTCCACTTCAGCCTTTTCCCTAGAACCTTGAGATTCTACAAATCGAAATACGGAAATTTGAAAAGCACCTACTTTTTACTTCCGTCTCCAACCTATCGAACCACTGAACAAACATTTACTGGTTGAACGACTCCCTTTATGTACTGTAAAGGAATCGTTTTGGGTTCAGCAAGATGATTTGTGTCCCCAGAGTAGACAATAAATGCGCTACTACTCCGTGTGTGTTGCTGAATGGTTTGTGCTTTATTTTACTGATTTATTACTGGTCAGTCATTGCTGTTCGCGTGCACGATTTGGGTAGTTATCGATATTTCACTAACTTATATTTAAAAGGTTCGAGCCCGATGAGTGTATCTGTTCCGCTCAATGCAAACAAGTTTACGTATAGTTTACTAATGGAAGTTTACCACTCCACAAAAGAAGATTTATTGGGTTACTTTTAAAAACTGCCTTTAACCTTGAGGTTATTTCTTCTGCTCGAGGTCTTATGCAGCCACTGTTCTAGAAAACTAACTTACGAACTTTTGTTTGTATTTCAAGAACTCATTCGATCCAGTGAAAGTGATGGGAACGAATGATAGCTCGGAAAGTCACTCTGCATCCGTCATACATAATATCGCAAGTAACCTTAAAATGGGACTGACAGGAGTAGAGCAAATACACAGAAAGTCAAAGGTGTACTGTACCGAGCAATGCTATGAAAGGATCCGACGGAGAATTCGCCAAAACGGTTTCTGATTAAAGTGAACATCACGTGACAGTAACTAAACACCGGGTGTAGTATGGGTAACTCATCTGCGTTTTGCGAGTGAAAAATGAAGGCAGAACAATATAAGTTATTGAGCTGATTGAGACACGTCACAATTTTGTGTTCTGGTATCGATTGGTCTTTAGAAGGGCTAATATGCGACATATCTTATTAAACACTAACACTGTGAAGTATCGTGATCAATAAAAAACAGAGTAAATTTGGCGGTGCAACATTTGCCACCACACCCTTCTTTCTGCACAACACGTTTCAAACCACAAGGTGTTTCAAACATCTAAATGACGACTTACATAAAACATAAATCGAACGTAAATCGAAATAGACATTTAACCATTTAACCTAGTTTTTTGAAGCCCGTGAGCACACAAGAGACGTCTATACAAGAATTGCTTATAATCCACCATAACGACAGAGGAGACATATTGCGAGATATGAATATTTCGTTTACTCTCTTCAGTCATGAACATAAAACACTAGAGTATATAGGACATGCGAATAGCAGCAACAATAGAAACGTACAACGATATATATACATACATGAACCGAGGACTAGTATCAGTTCCAGGCCAGGCAAACTGCATGAATTAGGACTACTCTGTGTTCGATCCCGAAGACAAAGGTTCTTCTGAACAAACCCTTCAAAGGTAACCATATAGTAACTGACATGAGTCGAAATTTACAGTCTGTTCTCGTACACATCCTGTGGCCGAATTATGGTTCCTACTAACAACTAAGAATGTTTCTGGGCTTGTTCATAATCGTGACCTACCAAAATGTTCTGCCTCACAAGTAATCTTTCAGTTAAATTGCAGTTGCGATGACGTCTTTATCAGTGCCTGCGACAGAGAATGGCTGAACATATGTCTAAGCTGTTGGTGCTCGACATGACGTAACAGGCAATGGGAACAGAACAAATGAGCCGAAATCCGACCTCATCATGGAAACGGGTAACGCTGTTGACCTCATCAACTTGTTTCACGTATTATTGCGCAATCGGAATCCTAGTCTGTTTACATTCTCCGGAAGTATGCTGATTTTTACTCGCCGTCCAGCCTTGTGCGTATATAAACAGTTGACTCATGCAATTTGCCTACCATGAAACGGATGCTAGTCCTTGTTTCATGTATATATGTGTACATATCGGTGTGTGTTTCTAATGCTGTTGCTATTCCCATGTCTCCTATATATTCTAGTGTTTTACGTTCGTGATTGAATAGAGTAAGCGAAATGTTACCAACTCGCGATATATGTCTCCTATCATTATTGATGAACTGAATCGAGGGCCTTCATTGTTTTAAGTTATAATGGACAAACCAGATGATCCACTTCTGACCACCAAAAAGGAAATCGACTGTTGTCCAGCTAAATTGGCTAAACCCACCAATAATTTCTCATTATGAGTGAAAATCCAAAACGTACTGAACAATAGTTACCATTGGACATGTTTCAATATGCAGCCTTATGCTACGCTCTCTATAGTTTGTCCTTCCACTAAAATGAACAAACTTCTGGTGAGCACATCAACACTGTTTAAAAGAATCAGTTTTTGGATAGCTTAATGAGTTTCCTACGGAATAGGTAGACGGCGCAGCACAAACAATGCAGACTGATCTCATCGTTTCAAATATGCTCATTACTATAATGAGAATAGAGACATACAGGCGAACATGTCTTTAAAAATTCATCTTCAGGCCGATACAATTATATAAGGAGTTAATAGAATTAGATGGAGATATCAATCAGACCTATTACAGAGAGACAAGGTCACTGATTAGTCAATTGGCGATGGCTTGATTGGTCGGTTATTTCACGCTTGTCCATTGGTTTGACCGCGCAGGTAGGCCATCGATCCGATGGATTTGTGGCCGTGGTAGGTGCTGCGCCTGAACAAACCGCTTTTTGATGACATAATGCCGGGTCAAGCAGTCTGATTCCAGTGGCCTCGGAAGTACAGTGTTCTAACTCGGACTGCTTTTGAAAGGTTGCCTGGCGCGCGATATACCACTTTGAAGGCCAGATCAATGTTCACCTGCCTACCTGCGCGGTCAAACCAATGGACAAGCGTAACATAACCGACCAATCAAGCCATCGCCAACTGACTAATCGGTAACCTTGTCTCTCTGTAATAGGTCTGATTGATATATCGATCTAATTCCATTAACTCTTTATATAAGTGTATCGGCCTGAAGATGAATTATCAAAGACATATGTTCGCCTGTATGTCTTTATTCTCAATGCAGATAAAAACAAAATTTCAGAGAACACTTTTTTTGAGGAGTTCCTCTACTTGGAGGACAATTAAACAAAATTAAGTTACTGATCAGCAATGGGTGATTTAGGTATTCTAAGTAGAACGTCATTCGCAACTGATACCGGCTGTTGCTTTCCCATAAACGCTCCAATGGGTGACGTTCTGGAACGAGCGTTAGACTCGAGCTTCTCTCTCAAACGAGCTCGTCAATAGTGCATATTCTTGCCATGTCCGGCACTAGAATTTCTTTTACGCTTTCATGAGGAAGCCCTGTTCACCATTGCTCCACCGACCTCACAATGGATACGACCAAATTATCATAGGTGAACGCTGAACCACTTTCGCCTGTGAGTAATGATCAGGTTGCCAGATCGCGTCGAGAGGAGGCACAGTTACTGTGTGCTAATTCCAGTCGATGACCCAACGTTTAGGACTTCAGAAACTGGTCGAAATCTCCGGTCTCGTTTAGCCTGCTAGACGATATTTCGGACTACTGATGGATAGGCGAAGATTGGGTTAGGTTAATCAATAACCTACAAATATCGCTGAACGGAAAAGTGCTGGCGGATTTTTTCATACAGGCTTTTAAAAGAGCTGTCTAATTATGGTGAACCGCTGAAACAGTTAACAGCGTAGATCATGAGGGATGCAGTAGTGTTAGGTTGCCTTTCAACTGCAGCTGTACACACATCTTGGGTGAAAATTTGACGATAAAACTTGCAGCACAATAGTTCACACCGATGACAGAGGCTATTTGACACGATATCAACACTTCTGCTGTGTCAATTTTAAATGGCAAAGGTAAGTAGGCCTTTTTCATATCAACAGGGTCCAATAAGAATCTCCTGCTTATAACTGTTGAGGAACTTTTTCAGAAAAATATTCGCGCTACGAATACTTTATAAATTCTTTGAGTTCTCTTCTACCGGGTCCTCTATGCAAACCGACATCAGGACCAGGCGAGAGAATTTTGCACGGTCTATCGGGTCCCGGACACTTTGTCGCGAAGTACCGCGTTCTGTCAGTAGCCGAGTCAGTCACACTCTGACTTTGTCATCAGGATTTCTATGTTCAGAATTAGCCAGTTGATATCCTTGGGCTAAATGCCACCACTCAGCCAATTTGCCCCCGCTGAAACGACTCAGCACGATTAATATAAACTACTCAGGACTGACGTCGTTCGTGCTACTAATCATTGCAAGGTAGTGCTAATTATTCGTTCAAACGCACTACTTCTTCTTTATCCGTTGATGAATAGCATTCTACTCGTCACTTGACTTTATCCGATTGCATCAACCAAAGATGAGAATTTATATAAATCAAGTCTGCTTCTTGAAACTTAGTTTCTCACGTTTTCTGGGGGGTTTTAAGTGACCTATAATGTATGTATTAGCATGACGTATCACAAGCCCCAGTCATGAAACTTACTAATGACGGACCATGCTTAAAAACTGTGGTCCTGAGGTGGACAACAAAGAAGGGAAACAAAACGAATTACTGTACCATTGTAAACAACTTAATTGAACAAAACTCAACGGCAACCGATTTGACGTTGGTTGACATACAACAGGGAACTAAATTCATATGAAACTTACAGGTTTAAATATTTAAACACCGACTACGGCTTGTGGAAAGAAATCAAGTTACTGTCGATATACACATACTTACAGGTGAATATAAATTTGTCAACCTGATGATCGAAAAGCTTGACTTTAAGCCGAAAGCGTGGGATTGAGAGTAGTGAGCCCAATAGAGGGAATGAATAAAAGGGGACGGACATGTAGTGAGTGACAACTGAACGTGTCAAACGAAAATCATATTAGTGAAATGAACAGTACGAAAGATTAAGGTTTATAGCTTCTGCCTATTTTTTAAGCATTGCGTTGAACGGATTACAAAAGATCCTCTGCAGAAAGCACACTGTGTTCAGGTCCGCGTTGTACTATGTTGCTATTGAGTCTATCACAAAATCATGTATTTTGAGAGAGAGAGAGAGTGTGTGTGGTCGTTGTCAAACGTCAGCTTGAGGGGCGAATATATATCGTTAACCACCTGAACAAAATAACCATTTGTGTCTGACGAGATTGAAGCACAAATCAATTAAGTTGTGCGATACAGTGCATTTGGTGTCGGTAACCAATTACAGAATGGAAACACAAAGGACAGTGTTTAATAATGTTGTTTCACTGGTGACGGCCATCGGCATGAGTACAAAGTGAACCAACGTACGAATTATGTACATATCTTTGGCGTACTCATAAGTAGTTGAAGTTGGTACGCTGAATGTTTCTGACGAAAATGTACAACAGTCAACTGTTATGATACAAATTTGGTATTCAAATGTTACCACCACGATGTTCAACAGATTTTGCACGACTTCTAATTAGTATGCATTAAATTAATTTCGTCTACTCCTGACCAACTTTTGCTTTGACACAGCCCATGTAGGCTGCCACTTAGTCAAAACTTTTAATTTTGGGCCCGTTAGTTCATTGCTGGGACATAACCCCGATCAATTATTTATGAAGATTCACTTTACTTTCTGTTCGATTAAACGACCGCACTGTTTAACTACACAGACCGTACACTGTCAAGAAGTAGTGGCCTCCGAGGGAGGCTAACGTCAACAGTACACTGTGTACACAATAAAAACTCATGTTTGTATCTTACCTCCTCTGAATTCGCTTTGGCGGGTCGAGCTCCATTATAGCCCAGGAAAAATCTGTCAGCACATCTGAATATCTTCCATTCAATCTTTCCCACATAGCATAACTCGGAACACACTCGGTTATCATCCTCCCTTCTACTGACAGTATACTTACCACTTAGGGCTTCATAAACAACTGCATATTGTTTAGCGTCGAAATGCCACACGGATTTACCACTTATTCGGTAATCTCTCATTTATGCATCGAAGAGACGAAAAAGGAATTTGTGGAAATGATGTATTCCGTCAAAGTGTATGTTTTAATGACAATACAATATTTGCTCAACTCGGAACGATGGTCTCCACACACAGCTGACGAGGTTTTCAGGTACAACCGCGTGAACTTGTGTTTCCTTCCCGACTGCTAATTAATTTCAAACAGTTGGTTCGGGTAATTTTTACTTTCAAGCTAAACCTAACAACAAATTACGACTCAGAATCCGTGACATTGCTTATCCATCAATTTACGTTAAAATTGAAGCAGATTTTCAGTTCATGCAAGCTCTGTCTGGGTATGAACAGTTCAACTAATTTGGTTGGTTAATTTGCTCCTCCGACGGTCGATTTATAATTCCTCATCTTCATAGGTTTTGCTATTTGTTCAGACTGGTAAACTGTTATTTTTTGAAAAGATAATTGAAGTTACAAATCAGAGAACCAAATTTTCGAAACTATTCATCTTCTTCACAGAAAATGTTTGCTGACCTTTTTGTTTAGGTAGAGCGCACTCAATCTCCTGTGTGCAAACTCTTTGACCGTAAGTGAACGTTTTTTTTTGACGAAACGGAGCGCTATGTATGAATAACAGAGTCTAGTTACAAATACCTTAAAACATAACGTTTTCATACAACCTGTGTTCAGCATTTGGGAAATGACCTCGTTTGTCAATTTTCGCACGAAACTGAAAGGGTTACTGATATCCTTTGGTTGACAGAACAAACGTGCAATATACTGAGTTTTGTAAATATAATGTGTACCAATGCGTGATCAAACTGTTCTCCCAAAATGTTTTGATAGCAAGCATCATCGAGTTCAGTTATCTAGGAAAGTTTATGAACTGCGGAATATAAAAACCGTACAGACTTAGAGAATGATTCTTTGTAGCACGAACGTTCAACCACGAGTTGGGATTATTTAATATGAAAAGCTTTCCAGCTGAATGTAACCCAGGGTTATTTGATAATTTCATTGATAAATGTATGTAATGAATCCAACAAACCGTCTCACCATTATTTGGAAGTGTCCACTTTAATTATTACACATTATGTTGTGCTTCTTTTTACTATGATATCTTGTTTGTTTGAGAAGACTAGTTAAAACTGTTTTCAGAGAAATAACTTATACGTTTCCAGTAAATAGGATGGACACATCTTCATTTCGTAATGAGAAAAACACCAGTAAATATAGTTATTGATTCCAAACGAATGATGTTTTAACACGTTTCAGTTAAGTTTTTTCAAAAGTTCAAAATATAGCGACGGTTGTTTCAGTTTGCTGAAACAGATTGCTTGTAGGACTGAACAAACGAGAGTGACCAAAATAAAAAAACTTCAATACCTCGTCAACTATCTAATTTTTTCTTCGTTCTTCCTCATTAAGTGTACTGACAGCCAACTCCATAGAAAATTTTGTTCGAAAAGGTTATGAACCTTTCATGTTCTAACTTATAAAACATTCATGTGGTAGTAGCGTACCAGTTTTGCATGGTGATGACACTGGCTGTGAATAGTAACCATACAGTAGCAAACGTCTTTGTAAACCTCATATACTGTGTATGATCCCCCCGGGGTCCTTAAGTAGTAAGAGACAAACAGACGGACGGTGAAGACTCTACCCGTTAAATGTATGAATAGAATAAATTTAATTTTTATGGGGTGATGAAGTGGTCAAGTTAGAGACGTGAATATTCCAACATTAAATGGAATATTTCAATGTGACCTTAGAGTATGATTAAAGCCCATATCGAGTGCTCAACTGAAGAAATGAACGCCGACGTATTTGTTTGTTCTTACTGCATTTCACGCGTGTGACCGAAAAAAGCCAACAGAATAAAGCCTGAGCATACAAATTTATCAACGGAACTTATTTAGAGACGATGTTGCTTTATATCAATCAGGTGCCTGGTAACCATCTAATGCATACAGAGTCTGCTACAAAAGGTTGTTCCACTGATTTTCACATATGCTATCGCTAACCTAATCCAAGTGAGGAGCACTTTAGCAACGTAGACGAACTGGTAGGAGGTAGCGTTTGTTTGCAAGTCCTTTTTAAAGTGACCATCAGCAACCACCATCCGTACTGATAGGGAGCGTTAACATTTCACGGATCAGTCATATCCTCAAAGCTAAGTTTTAGCAGTCTGTTTTCTACATGATATGGGGTCATCACCGGCCAGCAGACACTCTACTAGTCTTGTTCATCGTAGGCAAGGCGTACGCTAATTGATTTAGAAGGTTCGATATATCCGACATGAAGCATATTCACCGTGCTCCACTGCCGAGATTCGAATTGGTTTGATTTAAAGCTAAATGGCAAGTTAAAATGTACTTCTTTGGTAAGAAAAAGCACACAAATCTAAGGAAGGAACAACCCTGGAACATGTTCGTTCGGAGTTGTGGGTTTGCTAGAAATGGTCTCTTCTGAGGCCTCCTTTTCTGGTGCACATCCATCCCATGCCATATTGTTCCTGTGTGACAATCTCTCTAAAGTAGGTAACAGCTGAAAATTAAGAAACAAAAAAT
Organism: Paragonimus heterotremus; assembly: GCA_013368495.1. Taxonomy (NCBI): domain Eukaryota; kingdom Metazoa; phylum Platyhelminthes; class Trematoda; order Plagiorchiida; family Troglotrematidae; genus Paragonimus; species Paragonimus heterotremus. The sequence continues at coordinate 50,536 of LUCH01000403.1, forward strand.
TTCAATACACGTTCTACTCACAATACTCAATAATTTAAGACAATTAAATAATAGCTTTACCAAAGGTGTACTCCGGTGTATGAGAGTTTTCCTTATAAAGTGAAATCCTAAGAGGCATGAGGCGAACCCTCCCCCCAAACTCCGTTTTGATCCCATTTGCATTACGAACTCGTGTGAATTTTGTCCAACTTTCCAGGCTAACACTATCATGTATGTTGTTAAGTTTAAAATAGTAACGTAATTCGCACGATTCACTCATTAGTTTGAAACACTAGAATATTCCGACTTACAATGATTTCTGAGGTTTAAATTCCAGAACTTTCCGGTTTGGTAGATGCGATAGCTGTGAACATTTAGATAAAGAAGACAGTCACAGTTTGTATCCATTAACGATGTCATCGTTCTAGAAACGAAACAACTTATTTACACTTAACCACAAAATTATATGACCGCCTTATCTTTGGCAATTTCTTCCTCAGCTACAAGTTAGTAGCAATCCTGTTTTAAAAATCAAACTATTGCTTTCCGAAAACGCTTTGTTCAATATTGTATGGCGCAGTGGTAAACAAGGTCGCCTCATGAACAGCGTGTCCGTGGTTCAAATCCCGGCAATGGCGATGATATACACTACTGACGGGCTCCAATGAGAGTGAATCGTGAGTCTAGTGCTTCTTTTCGAAAGGGGCCGACTGGAAAGTCTATGGGAATGCTACAGCTG
>LUCH01000403.1:51353-99462 GCA_013368495.1 Paragonimus heterotremus
GACAGCTGCGATCAATTGTGGGTGATGTTCAACTTGAAATTAACCAAATCCCCGATTACTCATCAGTAATATTGTATGTGTTGTTCTTATAGAAAGTGGAGTATTCACAAAAACAGTAAAAGTGGCCTCGAGAAAGCTTCACGGCCAACCTGTACATCACAATTTGCCGCTGTCAGTTATCAATTTAACATATGGATTGATGGACTAAGGACTGCAGTGCGTTTTAACTCTAACTCCCTCCGTTTGGTTTTGATTCATCCGCAAATGGATCCGTTCAGAAAATTCCCAATGAAGTGGAAACCGAAAATTCAGACGCGACAGTTTGCAACCTTAATCATTCAAGGGGACGCCTCGTGGTAGTATACAGTGAAAAAATTATTGAGCTATCTCGCTTGACCACAACTGGGGACAGCAGGAAGTGACTCAGCAGTACAGAAGGAAGATGTATGCTCAGATACTTTAACACTTCTTTTATTCTCATTAATTGCAAACATAAAATATTGAGTGTGTATACAGTAGACAATATATATAGACACTGAAAGTGTTTGACAATCTATATTCAGAAGTTTACTGTCTTGATCACCAGCTAAATTAACTAGTTCACTCAACTTAGGTGGCAAGCAATTCAGCCGAGGTTGCTTTTCTTCATGTAGTACCTTTCCGTCGGAAACTAGGCTTATACATTTATATAGACTGCATCTCACCCACAATTGATCGCAGCTGTCGCATTCCCATAGACTTTCTAGTCGGCCCTTATAAAAATCAAAATCCCCTATTACTCATCAGTTACACATTTGTAATGAGATTCTGACCTTGAACGAATGGTCGTTCTTGAATTACCAGCAAAAGTTGATCGCCGTGCAATGTTGTCGGGCGCGTATGGCTTCATATTTTACTTTAAAGCAAGACGATTAACAGTCATATGTACGTCAAGTATTCTTACTAGCGTGGTACTTCAAATAGGCCTGAACCCTGTCAAAAGTCCCACAACCAGTTGTCACACTCAGTGAACAAACTGTGGACTTCCACTGCCAACCCGAAATACTACCCCCATCGTCAGTTTCAATAACCAACATTTACTGGGATAATAACCTCACTTTCCACTGCTCACATGGCAGAAGGCTAATCGTACAAGTGGGAAATTTGGTTCCCAGTATCTGCTCGTTGCGGTCGGCAGGTGGTTTACGGTATCTACTTCAATGAAGCAGTTCTAACAAACCGTCAAGAAGTGGGGCTTTCCAGAAGACGATACCCAGAGATGAGGATGATGGACAGAAAAGCTATGAAAATGAGAACCAACCACAGAGTATTGCAGACCACAGATACACTTTTATTTGAGCCTAGGGCTTCAACTTGTGTTTCTAGAAAGAGTTGGCTTGCCCATTTTAACATCCTGTTTATCAGAACTCATGTCATTAGTTGATGATGTACAATTCCAACAATTCTAACATTTGGATCTAGTATGCTAAAACTCACCACAATAAGTACTTAGATTATTTTCAGCCCAACCTAAAACTGTTTAGGTAATCAGACATAAAAGATGAACACCATAAATGTCGTGGACTAATCACCGCTGATACTGATAGGTATAGCATTAACACAACATGCGAAAATGAACTACGATCCCAAAAGGCCTAACAGCAGGTAGCAAACAAAAGCAGTTGAAAACGAATGGTTGATTGGAATTGGATGTTTCCAAAAGAAAACTATCAACGTACGACGACGACCAATCCTGTGACTGTGAGTGTGACAAAATAGTGGGCATGGTCTAAGATCTTAGTTGACAGTGATGGAGAAGACAATGTTACTTACGAAACGATTTGCTTTCTCCAACAATAGCATTTATGGCACAAACAATTGAGAAAAACGTGTGGTTATCTTTTTTGACTAAGGGAATTAAGTCAACGTTATCTACATCTTCTTTGGAACAAAATGTCTCACGATGTTGCAGTGTGCGCCACTATGATGCAGTTAATAGTTTTCATCCGAGGGTATGGGGTATACGGCTAAAATATGTTTTCTGTCGTTCATCAGTTCACAACTACATAATGCCTACTGATAAAAAAATACCGGGTCAATTACTCAATGATTGGTATAGAGATGTACGATAATCCTGGTGACAATCATCCATCCTTCCCAAAGTTGACTATAAGCACCAGGCGCGTCGCAAGACATGTGGTTTGCGTTTGCTAGTGCACTCCATCAAAGCAACGAATCAGTCTTTTTGAGGGGTATTGCTTAAATCAATTCTGACGACATCGGGTGCAGATGACCCCGACCAATCTTGTGGATAATAAAAAATATTTTCACATGATATCTGAGAGATGGTCACTAATTCACATCGTAAAACCGTTTCTTCAACAGCGTTTTCTCAACTAGTCAAAATAGCAAATGTACCATATTTTGAAAACTGTTAGTCATGAAATCACGGCCCATCATGTGTAAGTAGGGTGAGTTGATCTTCAATCTGTTCATTTCACGGTAAATATAAGCGAACCGGGTTTATATGGACTTACGCTTCCCTGTGTTGGTTTTTATGCATATATGTATTAGTGCGTAGTTGTGGTTTTGATTCTTCTTCACTTCGAATAAACCGTCTAGTCACTTTAATGAACACAGGTATTCATAGTATTCAGTGGAAGAAGTCGAACGAAATGTTTTCGGATTCATTACACTATATTATCTGGTTGAATCACTTCAATTAGCTAGTGCCATAGATATACCGTTATCATTGTATTAACTTCCGTTTTCAGATGAGACCCAATTGTGAAAAGTCAGGACTTCGGCTGGATTTAAACCAGTGACAGAAACATGATGACCAAATGCGGTAAACGCTCTACCAGTTGGGCTACAAAATCACACTTGGAGCTTAAAAATGTCATATTTGTACTTGGTTACCCACCCTCCTCGCTGTCTCATATGGAATCCACCAAATGACTCAGGGGATCAAATGCCCCGGCAGGACTTCCGGGTCTCACCTAGAATGATAAATCTGCCAAACTATTTGGTAATGGTACAATCTCCGTTTTAATGTTTGTTAGCAGCCGGTTAACCACCTGATTCAACTTTCAGTCTTACGTTGAAGTTGGAATACAGCTGTTCCATTCAAGTCAATGCCAGCAGAAGATTGGAAACTGAATAGTAGACTTAAGACAGATTTTGTCTAATCCAGTTATTTAATCCGTCATTTAGCAGCCTGTCTGAATGGAATATTTACTATATGTATTCAGCATAGTTAAGCAAGGATGAAAAAAAAATACTCATCCGCGATAATCAACCAAGAGCTATGAATAATTACTGGAATTCTCAGTGGTTGTTACAATTTTCAAAATGAATGGTTTTTTTGTGTATTTCGTTGGAACTAATTAACGTAACGGTTTCTTTGTGTGGGCTAGAAGTAATATCTCACAGACTGAGCAGTTTAACCATCAACATTCTAAAAGGGTGTTATTGCCAATTTTATTATAATAGATGACTAGCTGTTCATCGTCAAATTTCACACAGCACTCAATGAAAACTTGGGAACACACTCCTACCACATACTTTTAAATGAATTTTCAAGATTTCAAGGCACTAAACAAAAAGTTTGATATACAGCTGTTCGTAAGAACAACAAACATATCGTATCCGTAAACCGGAGCTTTTCAATAAAATTTATTCGATTTTCTGATATTTTGATTGTTATAATTCACGTTCTCGATTGAGTAAAAAATCGGCGGCAAGTCATATTCTTTTCTGATAACATAGTTCGACGTGTAGAAGGCATCCTGTCTAACTGAGGGAGTGTGATTTTCCTTGGTTGACTCCACTCATATTGGTTTCAATAGGAGGTTGCTTTTACAGGTAACCTAGATTATACATCGAAACACTGCCCAAAAGTCATTGCAATGTTTCACTGTTTGCAAACATAGACTACTAACATAACTCCAGGGTTACTCGCAGTTGCTCGCGATTTTTATAACATAATAGAAGTTATAGCCAGCCAATTTTTAGAAAGAACCCTTAAACAAGGAGTTTGTCTTCGAGAACGGAAATCGCAGATTAGACCTCGGCCTAGAAAGAGCAGAACTGTACACCAGTGCTTTTCTCGAAAACGGCTGACCAGACATTATTTACATGAATGCTGTAGGTTCACTCAGCTATCAATTATTTTTAGTTCACCTCAACTTTATCCACGGCTGCCTATAAGTAACGGTTAGTAGAGTATTAAAGATTCCTTTGTTTGTAAAGTCTCATCTCCGCTAATATGTAGTTTATCCGTTCTTCAATTATGACTCTCACGTGGCGTGTTATACCGACCTGCACAACTTCGCACTATAAGAAGACTTCTGAATTTTCATCACTGTTGTGGTATATTGCGCAGGTATTCAGTTAATTAGTATTCTTTCCACATGTGCACATTCGGTCGACCTTCCCTTTTGAGTTTTGAATTGTATAATTTATTCTCATTGTTGCAGAGGGCTGAAATTGCTTTTAACACACACACAGAGTCAGGCAAAAATAAGTTATAGTTCTATTTGGTGTCTGCTCGAATAATTTGAGTTACCGAGTCAGGGGTTTCCAACGGAATTTAGTAAACAAACGGTGGATTGTTATTCAGTTTTTCTTTGATAGTTTTCAACTTCATTGTGTCAATAAACTTAGCAAGGTTACAGGATGGTACATTAATGAGATATTTATGATAAGAGAGAAAAATTATGGAAACATGTTTTGAATTCTTCTCAGGTCATTTAAATCATTTTATTTTGCTTCTTTTTCCCACGGTCAACACAATGAAATCCGAAAATTAAGTAGTTTTGATTGCGAAAATGACCTTTTTCAGGACATTTTGAGAGGTGGTAGCATTTTTACCTATCATGGTAGGTCACCGAGACTGTAAATTACTTACTGGTTTTGTTCAACTTATTTAGCTGTTCTACTCAAAATGTGTGCATAGAATTGATGTAGATATTTTTAAAAACTTATTGTTTTGAGACGGTTGAGAAATAGTTTTTTATGTTAAAAGTGTTGACGCTAAATTTCTAACTTTCAGGCTGTTTTTATGATCATAAGCATGAGTTTTTCTAAGTCCATTCGATACGTTGTATATTTTATCATCTCCAACTAAGACTTGCTGCGGAAGTTTGTTAAGAACGATAGTTCACAACGAGAAATATGATCATATTTATATGAAATATATCGTACTAAACTTTTAAGAGTGTGGACAAAAAAATGTGACTGGGTAACTTAAACCGGTAAGGATTGAACAATCTGTGGGTTGACTACTAAGATTTAGTGTTCAATCTAAACCTATGATCCTTATTTCCGTGTATAAATACGATAGATTGGAATCTAAGAAGGACTCATTCATATAGAAAAGGGCCTACAATCTTTATTGTGAAACCTCACTAACTCTATGATTCATGCGCTTTATGAGGTCCTCAGTACAATCTTCAACTACTCAGTTGCAATCATGAATGATTACGTATGTCGAAAGAGAGACTTCCTCGTTACTGTGGTAGTCAGTCAATCTCAAACAACCTCGTTCAAACTAACATCAGTCAGAGATGTGCACTATATTCAGCGCCTTGGAACGCCAATGTTTCATTCAGATACGGCTTTCGACGCAGTTACAGTATGAAGGGTAGGCCAGACTAATTAACTGCATCCTTAATCTAATGTTTTGGACACAGGACATGGAGGTAGATGTTGTATTTGAATGTGAAGGACGTCGCCTGTAGCCCGGATTGAACAACTTGTTGCCTTAACCTAAATTGTCTTAAACAGGCTGACTGTATTGTATAAAGGGCAGCTTCGTTCGTGAGTAGTATGATAGGTACTTTCAGGAAATAAAAGACAAGCCTCAGCTCCAGGAAGACGAGGGACCAGAGATGAGAGACATGTTACCGAAGTGAATGACAATGTACTGCTGTCTGATGTGTGTGGACACACGTCAGGCATGCGAATAAATGCACGCGTTCGTCATTCTATGTTTTAACCTAACCTGTACGCGACTTCATGCAACAAACAATTTTGCACGTCAAGGGTTTTTGCGGTCAAACCAACTGAAACAAACAAATTAGTTGCAAGCGGGAATGTTCACATCGACCAACAAGAAGATATCAGTTGACTGTTACTACACTGTACAAAGAGACTGATTCTTACGTACGAAGCAGTCCAGGTAAGCTTCTGGTCATGCTGTCAACAAAAACAAGTAAACAACTACAGACGGATGGCATCAGAAACGGGGAAGTTATTTTTAATTCATGAACACAATAACGCAATTGTTGTGAATCGTGTATGCACTGTAAATGGTCGGGAATGTTTCGAAGGCAGTAATTCGACAGTTTCACACTAAACATACCCGTCTGCACTAAACTAGACGTCCTCAATTTGGTAGTGTGTCAACATTATCAGAGAGCTTCTCATCTTTCTGGGTTAGAAAGATGTCGTTCATCTGTCACACTTTTATGTAACACGTTCTGTGTCTGTTCATCTTCACAAGTATTAAGCTTTAATGGATTATGTGTACACAACCACCAAGTTACCCACAACAATAGGCTTCGCACATAGTCTCAAAGCTGCGTCTATCGAACAAATACTAGGTCTTATTTTCTGTTAACGGGGCACGACTTCTGAACTGACTTTACTAACCAATCCACGTTTGCGTTCTGCGTAAGGCACGATAAGCTGAACAGCTGATACGTTGACGTATAAGTATACACAGAAAATAACTGGTTATTCCCCCTTGTTTTCATGATGAATATAGTGTCTGGTTGAGCTGAGTGGAAAAATGTTCACATCTCATTCAGGGGCTACAGAACAGCCTGCAAAATATAGGATGACACTAGTGACATTTTACACAATGGGTGCACTTAAATGTTTGCTGTCCAATATAGCAACGACAGTAACGTCACCTGGTGGCCTCAACGAAGATGCCACTAGCAAACCGCTAATCTTAAGGATTAGTATCCCTACTGAAAACAAGCTGTATTTTGTAAGGGACATCTTTCATTTCGGTGATGTCGGATTTTCCGCGCCGTCTCGTCCAGAATAATTGCAAACCGTCGTAACATATTTGAAACTTCATTCCAAAAAACGGATCGCTTCATGTCTGTTACGTGAATTTGTTTTGTTTGACTTCGCTAAACCACCCTTTATTTGTTCATTTCAACCACGTTTGACCTGTTGGAATGCAATGAAATTAGTATAGATATTCACAGTTCACGATCTAATGAAAAACCAGCCTGTTTGAAACATCGTTTTCTTGAGCACTTTGAGTAGGTTTGCGCTGTTCAAAAAACGGTATCCTGTCCACTCAATGTAAACAGTGTTCGATACTCACAATGATCTGTAACAAGAGCAAAGAAATCACGGACAAATAATCAGCTGGCAAAATAAAACGCATAAATCTAACTTTTATTCAACGGCGGTGATACCTCTTCAAACATCAGGAACCGGTTAATCCGCATAATGCAATCAGTCTTCACAAAGTTTTTACACCAGCAGAATGGCTACATTCGGTTGTACAACATCACCTCCGCCAAACTTCACACACCACGTAACAGTATTTTTTTGAAAACGGTTTCATCTCTTACTAGACAGCTCACCCTAACCGGTGAACACTGTGTGTGACTTTTTGATATCAAGTACTGCCGTGTTGAAAACTTGTTTATGTCAGGAAAATTGAGCAAGTGTAGTCGATCGTAATCCAGCTGCTTCACCTAATGAGATGAATACATCCGCCGCAAAGTACTGAACTCACGAAGCCTGTTTCAAATGTAAACTGCGACAACCCAGTTAGCAAATTAATGACGACCAGAACATTGTTTCTGAGTTCAACTGCTTAAGTGCACTCGATGTTGCATTCTTCCTCAGTAGGTCAATACTTGGTTGGAACTCACAGACAAAGCTTAATTACCTTTGTTTGATGTAATTGGTTTAGTTTGAAGTAGATGTTTTTGTACTTTACATTGTATGTCTCTGATGAAAACAGTGAAAAGTGGATTTTCACACTAGGCTTCTTGAGTGAAACCAAGATGGACATCATACGTAGACCTGCTACCAAACAAGAGTTTCATGGGAGTATTTTCTTTACTGACGTATTCCCTAGTTTAAGAATGTGATGGGTCAGTGTATTTCGCCCTGTACCATCACCACCCCTAACATAGTAAACTTGTCAGTGTGCTGTTTGGGGTGGTCATCGGGTGATGTGAGCTTATGCATATCATTCCACGGTTCATATCATGTTAGTTACATCGATTATCGCTTTGTTCACTGAAAATATTTTCCGTTGAATGTGACAGTTCTGTAACTATGACTGTACCATGACCAGAAACGTCGACTGACTCATCACAGAATGCACGATGAGCTCGCTACCACCCTATGTTTTATAAAAATTCTATTGGCCTAAGACGAGCACTTGACAGATGTTATTCCATGTCTAACATTAATTCCGATATTACGTGCGTCTGTGGTCTACACCCATTCGACCAAACGTACTCAACTGTATGCATGGTTGATCTGGATGTTCTGTTATTCAACGCCACTTTTGACGAATGCGATGAGATCAAATGAGCGTAACCTGATTTTGCTCCGTAAAAGCTGAAAAACTCCACGTTTAAGGATAACACGGAGTACCGTGTTCCTAATAGGAACACGTAAATACTAGCTTTGTTCCATTCCAATGGAAATTAAAGCTATTTGGCATGCACAGTTGGGTTATGCTTTATAAATGCCTCCAGAAATAGTGACTGGAATCAACTCTTGATGAATCATCATGTACATACATCTCGAGATTTGCGTAACTTTTTTGAAGCTGATTGAATGAAAACGTAACTTGTGGATGGCTACATCCGAAGTTTCCAAATATCTTGCACAACTCATCAACATAGTTCATAAGACGTTGCTTGGGAAGCCACTTCTGGGGGCAATGCTTGTGTTCTGTTTGCTTCAGTCTGGGAACAACGTTGACACCGACAAAGTTAATTTTACTCCCCTCACTGATCAGCATTGGCAGGAGGCAATTACGTTAGAGTCGTCTCAGTTAGTTTTACACTTCTACCTCCAAATTCATAAGTTTAACGTTTTAAATGAAGCGGTAACTGAAGTGGAACGTTTAGTCTGAATAGCTTCTATCCTCCATTATTCCGGAAATATATATTTGCATAAACTGATTGGAATTCTAAAACATTTGGAGACGAACTTTGGAATATATCGCCGCATAATTAATTGGTTCGCAAAATATTGAAATTTTCAACCGACTAAAATAAAAATGAACAGGTAGAAAGACAAATTTGTTGTCTGACCAAACTTTCCTGTTGTGTTTCATATTCACTTTTCATCCTCTTAATGAGGAATGTGTCTCAGTCTCGCGTGCTACTCAATCATACTTTGGAAACAGTTTGTTTTTTCAGGTGAACGAAATGGCATCATTTATTACTGGACGCTTTTCGAATATAAAACTCCATTTCCATGCATAATACGTTTCTGTATGTCATTTTTGCTCACTTAACGTAAAAGATAGAAGTCGTAAATTATCCCACTGATCTGCCGCATGTAGCAACAATGTTCTGTTTAATCATCAAATGTGAATTGAGTGATTCTTCTAATTACACGTCTCAGAAGACTCGCACTTTTTGCCTCAGTAAAATGAGCAGTCAGTAGAGATCTGACAAAATATTCCAACTTTGACCGTCTTGCCTTTCACAGAGATGGGTTCTTGATGGGAACATTGAGGTCGTTAGTAATCAGCTTGACTAGCTGAGTAGTAACAGCAGTTTCAACCACTTAATATTTCGCAAGCTCAAGCTTGTTTTTGTTTAATTTCAAGTTGAACATCATCTACAATCGATTGCAACTGTCGCACTCCCATAATCTCCCACTCCCATAGGCTCCTTTCGAAAAGAAGCACTAGACTCAAGTTTCGCTCTCACCTAAGCTCATCAATAGCGCATATCCTTGCCATGGCCGAGCTTAAAACTCCGGCCACACTTTCATGAAGCAAGCATGTTTATCACTGAGCCCTTGACATCATATTGGGCATGAATGAATTATCAAGTGTGGAAGCTCAGCCACTTTTTCTTGTAAGTAATGATCAGTTTGCCCGATAGTCTTGATAAGAGACAGTTACTCTCTGTTAACTCCAATCGATCACCCCGCGACTAGCCAAAGTTCTGAAGGAACCAAAACCAATCTGCTGAATGGTTTATAATGGTCAAGGGAGCATAATTTGATAAGTTCAACATGTTCATGGATTCTATCAGAAGTTGGTAGAAGACTGTCATTTACAAACTTCCCTCGCATCAGGCTCTATTTTGTGATCTTGTATCCTGCATACTGTCAAAGAGAAGTGGCAACACGGAGCAACAGTTTTATATTAGGTTCCTTCTTGACCGGAATTCCCAACTCAGTTTGGTAGCTGAAGGCGTTCACCTTGAGTCTAGAAACAGAATAGTTGATCCTCGCTACTAAGAGAAAGCTGTTTTTTTTCGAGCAAAATTATAAAACTACTTGCCAAGATAAGATTCAATAAGTATTTACGAATTTCTTGGCTGACGGAGACTCAAGTTCTACGGTTGCAAGTAATGAAGACCATACATAATACGAAGAGTCACTACTAAATGATGCTACTCACCTTCGTACAGCGGGTTAAGAAGTCTTTAGTGATGAACAAGAACGGCGCGTTATTGCAAAACTAGGAGCACTGTTAGAAGATTCATTCAGTCGTGAAGGAATGATGAACCTAGATGCATCAAACAGGGTCAGATGGTAGGCGAGTGATTGCTTTGTCCAAAATGTGTAGTGTAAGTTCCCTCTGAGGTTAATGTTACTCCTGCCTACTTTACCGTATCACAAGTTCACGAATGACTGGCGCGATTTCTGAAACCAGTAGGTAACCGATGGTTGGCGACCCTCCCCAGAACGACTTTCAGTTGACTGATTCGATAAGTGACTTGAATTATGGCAGTAAACATATAGTCAACCTGGACAATGTTTCCTCGTTCTCATATCTTTGTAATTACACTACTTTAAAGTGAAGACGTCGTGAAAAGACCAGTTCAGTAGGCTTGGCAATAAAACTTTTAGTTGAATGTTGACTGTACCTTGCTTAAACACAGTTTTGTCTGGCAAAATGATATTTTCGTACACCGGACTCTCATAGTTCAGCTCAAATGCCACAGTTTTCTGGCTACCACTGCAGATTGGCAATAGACAACGGATAAATTCATTGAAACATGGCCTATGAGCTTGCACTCGAACTGATAACCGTTTTGTAAACTGATCAATTCTAGTTTTCCTAGCCATGTAAAATCTGGATAGCTTCAGAATTCAAGTTATTGATTGACAGAAAGAAAAGTGCATCGCTGGATAGGTAAAATAACGTAATTAGGACAGTAATCTTTCCTGATCGGCTGACTGCATGTCTAAGGCACGTATTGTACAGCTGACCATCCAGTAGAGTCGGTTTAATGTTAGCAAGTAGGTGTGCTGGGTGGATCAATACGTTCTTTATATGGCTCGGAGATTCATACTATCTACCCAGAACCAACGTTCGCAGATATTAGATTTTTTACAGAACTCAACTAAATTCCATATAAACTGAACACCACTCATAACTAATCACAGCTGTCGTCGTCCTATAGACTTTACAGTCGGCCCTTTTAAAAGAGAAGCACTAGTTCTGGTTTCCGTCGTGGTAACGATACACAGTACTGATGAGCTCTATAAGGAACGAAACTGGAGTCTAGTGCTATTTTTAAAATTTGCCGACAGCATCCTGTTGGGTCATACCACATTACTAAGAACACTTGCTACTGCATTGTCTGAGATATTGGTTGTGTTTGAACATTACAGCTTTCTCGTGTATCCCATGTAATTATTATGATTGTCTGCTACGCGCAGGTTCAAATTTCGTGAATAAAGTCTGATGTCTGATGCTTAATATTCCCATAATGCCTTTCTCCTCATTTATTACAAACGTTTACGATGACAGCAGTAAAGTTTCGCTGGTGTATGGTATTTCATCTAGAGTGGAATCGGAATGTAACAGGTAGTTCAACATGGCGACACTTCCAACTCAGCAAAACACCGTCGACAAAAATGACGAATATCACAAACCAAAAATATGTAGAGGTTCAATGAAATAGTTAAGTAAATACTCATGTCTTTTCCTCAGTTTAATAAAAAAAGAAGCGCGAATCAAGCAGGAACAATCGTGAGAAGAGTTTTCACAACAGGAATTAATGTTGAATCCAGTTATTAGTGAATGGAGCTATTTGGTAGTTATTTCTTCTCCTTCGCTTTTTGTCTGCTGCGTCTCTATCCCAGTCAAACAACTCTACTGATCAAGAAGATTTTTCAAATAAACTACGTACTAATCAGAAACGCCCTTGTACAAAGAAGTCCATAAATGAACTGCTGTCAAACTTGAAATTTAAACCCATTAATTGGTGGCAAGAAATGCTGATGGCCAAAAACTAATGCACAAATCTTGCAACAAAACAGAGGAAACGGACGCAATTTTCGAGCGCATTTTTGAACGTTAGTCTTACAGTCTGTCAATCCGCTTACAAAATTTTTACAAATGAGTTTGATCACAAATTTTCGGTTTTTCTTCCTGGTGGAAACCAGGTGATAACTAGTGTGATGAATTCACTTTCTTCATTCCTTCCACTTCAGTCACACTCCGATCGCTATATGTTTGAATACCAGTTAATGTGTTCTAACCAAATTATCACATCGAAATTGAAACACGTGTTCTGTGCACAAACTGTTTTGAGTGCACCTATTGAACTCATTGGTAAAACCGAAAGTGTTTCTTAAGCAAATCGATTTTTATTCAAAGAAAGCATTCAAGCAGCTTTTTATTCAAACTGTATACAAAGATGGCGTCTATTCAACGAGAAAGTGTGTCATTCCTCACGGTGTTGTGGCCAGTTTAACGTACACCAAGCGTCAACGATTGAGGGTGTTCTTTCTTCGAAGGTTAACCAACGTAACTGTACGGAGTTGTTTTGATTGTTAAAGCTTGGGCTTGTCATCTGAACAAAAGGTTTGCCTGGAAATCTAACTGTTTTATCAAATGTAATCGCAAGTGAAGTGTTCTCTCTAAAACGTTGCTTTACACATGCGAAGTTTTTATTTTCTTTTTCGTCGGACTACAACAAGTTACTAAAAAAATGTAATCAGACGACTACCTGTGAACAAGTTATTTACAGATCAGTAGTTGAGGTGCAACAGCTGAATAGATCTCTTTGGAACAGTAAAATGATACTGAGATAAGACAAATCGATATAGGTTCTGTTAATAATCAAACGTCCTTGACCAGAACAGGAATAAACAAGAAATCAGCAGTTTCGCATACAATAAGAGATTGAACCAGAAATAAATGTCGATATATTTGGAAAAACTAACATTTCTATCCACTATCCAAATTTAGCGCAAACCACTACTCCAAATCAGTTAATGAATACATCTTTAGCAACAAATGTTGGTAGGCGCAGCTATTTTATTTTTCAACCAAGATGCATTTGCTTACCACATGTAGCGAGTGATTGTCCCTTACCAGTTTCATTTTGAAACAGTCAATTTCTCCTATCTATTTCGTCATAGCGGATACATGTTAAAAGATGCAAATATTTCGATATCCTTTCATCATTTGTTAACAAGAAATAAGAAATTTCTCACCAAATGTATACAGCAACAATGAGCTAACGATACAGCCTCAACTTATATATATATATATATATATATATATATATATATATAGATTTTGCGAATATTCATATCGCTGATATCATTGTTAGCCTATCTGTTGGATTATTCAATGACTAGAAAAGCCAGCCATTATCGAATTTGTACAGCTTAACTAACATTGATACACAAGACACTGACACAATCAACTTGCTTGTAGTGAAACTGATAGTCCTAATGTGCAAAAGCTTCAAACGGTATGATTAGTTGGCTTACTTGTCCTTATAAGTGCTTTGTATCAATCTGGCTGGTTCCGCTTTGGCAACTTGAGTAATTTGAAATACGAAAATCTTTTCTTTGTCTGTTTTACATCCACTTACGCATAATTCTAACGTTCGATGATAATTGTGGAAGTTACAGTCTATGCATTCCAACAGCATTTAATATATGATGCTGAACATTTGAAGTGAGCCGAAACAATTTGCCTTACATTATTGAAATAAAACCCATTTTATTTCTGCTAGATTGCTGAAACGTCTACCGAACCTACTGTGGTGGCCGATACCGAATACGAGAAAGGAATTTGAAATTGTTATATATCCGGAAGTTTCCTTCTAACTTCAGGAAAACCTGTAAAGCTATTCGAGTAAAATATAACATCAAAATGGCTCAAAATCATTGCCATAATTATAAAATTCGTTACGAGGTCTGAAACCTTGTACTAGAAGACCAATACTGGCTTCGGACTATTAATTATTCATTAGTTTTTAAAGTTTTTTGTAGTAATTTTAATGACCAAAAGTTAAATTTGCCGACATTGTTGGAATTAATTCAACCTAAAAACAACCTGAAAAGATTATGCGATTTCCTGATCGTTCAAATCTACTTCCTATGGATTGAATGTCACCCATAATTGATCGCAGTTGACGAGTTCCCATAGACTTTCCAGTCGACCGTTGCGAAAGGAAGCAGTACATAGCTGTGATCAATTGTGGGTGATATTCAATCTGTATGAAAACCAAAATCCCTTACTACTCATCAGAAATCCATTTCTCTTTAAGGCGATTGAGTTTGCTTTTTGTTTTTGGAATGAAGTGAAATTCAGAAATATTAACTTTAAATCTGGACAGGAAATGTGACGAGGGTTTCAATGAACAATTTTATGCTTGATAAAATGCAGACTTTTGGGGCTCAGAATCCTTGGTATTAAAAATGGTCTTCCATTCAAACAAATTTGTGAGTGGCTGAGAGACGTTTAGTTATATAACTACCAATATATACATGTCTTCTTTGAATAATCAACTAGAACGCGGGTATAAATGTGACAAACACCAGGTCCGATAGATTTAGTTGCTTAATAGGATATCAAAATTTTAATGCATCTAACGTGGTTTTTCTCTCTAGTCACTTACAGAAAACAGATGAAACACCAACAGGTATTCAGAAGGAGTCTGGGTTTTCAGAACAGGTTTAATGTTTTTCTCATATCCTTCCTGGTTAAAGCTTAGTAGTATTGACCTGGTTTAGTGTTCCATAAAACTAACCATAATAAGAGCCTGTATTCATGGGGTTGGTTTTTGTTTAAAGGTTGTCTGTTTTGCTGACTGCCACCTCGCAAAGTTTAACTAGCCTCATCAGTGACTTTCTTGTTGAAAGGAACAAATAAATCAACCAATAAAATGCTGGTTAACCGAATGATATGGAACATACTACTTATTAATTAGTGATAAAAAAGAGAGTTTATTTCACCTGCACAGCACTAGACAAAAGATATTTGTATTGTAAATTTTAGGCGCCTATAGATATATAACAGCCAAACGTTGCAGATAAAAGAATTTCAGCAAAAACAACTTGTACAAAACAATTTTCCATCAACAGTTGCAGCCCATTTTTATGTTTGTCCAAAATCTCTGTCAAGGAACACTCGGAAAGAAATATTTCTATCTCATTCACTCTGTTAGTAGACACGTAGATGCTCTTTCGGGTATCTCCCAATAGGAAACAATTGTTTCGAAAGTGTACTCTGTCGAGCAAAATTCTGATTCATACTAGCCGGAAGGGATCTTTTCTTGGAGATATGATAGAGTTGCCTCCAGTAATATGGTTTTCAGTTTCTGAACCACGGCTGTAAATGAGATTTGGGAAAATTGTATGAAGTAGAATATACATATGTCGAAGGCCGTAAATCCGCATCAACTCCATGAGTATTAGGTGTTAACCGTTAGTGGTGTTTAGAGTGGGAAGAACTCTTCCAAATTTGGTTGATCCGTTCGTAATTGTATTGCCCCAGACACAACCCGCAACAAAATCAAGAGAAATACAGTTTCTTCTACCAGAGATTAATTCAAAACAATCCGAAAACATTGACACGTCTTGTCGTCAACTTGCCTTACTTAACTGTAGTAACGACTACAAGGGTTGTGAGCAAAACAAGCAAAAACTTGAAAACATCTGGATTTCTTCAAGTATTTAGACACAACGATCAGAAAATGTTATTCGTGCGACGCTTTCCCAACCATGGTCTCATACGCAACAAGCTGTGTGTAATTTTAGACTGCTGTGTCTGTGTGTTCAGAATACACAAAATATTGGTTTAGAAAACATCCCACAAGTTACACTTGTTGATTGTTGTGCCAACTGAAGAGAATAAACTGTCTTGACGACAGCAAGTGAAATGTGTTAAAGAAACCAGTAATGCGTGAATCCCTCCTGAAATCCGGAAGAGTTATGAACCAAAGCCAATTTAATTGAGAGATAGTTTAAATCCCATCATGCTTTACTACATTCTCGTTCAGGAAACACAGAACTCACCTAATTTCCTTGATAACAAGTTGTAAATCTGGGTAAACTTCTGCTCCTACTGCCCTTCTACTGACCGAGAGTTTCTGAGTTCGGACAGTCCTTACGTGGCTCTTATCTGACCCGGTCACTTTGACAGTATCAAAAACCCCGGACATACTCATCCCGTGTGTGTTGTAAGGCCGAGTTTATCGTGCATTTTCTTTATCCTTTAGGCTAAACTATTTTTGAGGAGTATTATTGTTCTCTTTGTAGTCACTTAGCGTTCTGTATTGGTCTGGTGATCACTACAGCAGTGAGTTTCACATGACGATTATTTTTCAGTAGACTTCTTCTCCGATGTGCACATTTCGGATTACTACAAAATGTATAAACAACATCACCCAATAAGTTTGCGAACCTCTATACCCAAAATGCTTTTGCAAAGAATAACTCCTCACTCATCGGGCAGCACTCATCTGTCATAGTCACTTATGTTTAACTACCTCCCTTCTGCTAGGAAACTGTTTTTTAGAGGAAACCTTTCTGTTTACCCGCGGGAAAATGTGCTTCTTGTTCAGGAAACGTAGTAGTCTTATAAATGCTTGTCACACCTATCACCATGATGGTTTTATGTGGGTGAGTGTTTTCGTGACTGTTTTCGTGACGTGTTTAGGTCAACAATTTAAAATAATGGATCGTTTAGTCTAGAAAACTCCATGGAAATTCACTGTAGTTATCTGGTGCATTTATCTCAACTCCAAGCTTCAACCCAAAGGGCATATTAATTACCTAAGGAAATTTGTCGTTTATGAAATTTTTTTAACAAATGCTTGTCTTTGTCAGCTTCTGCGACTGAACACTACCTGGTGGCTATTCGATTAGGGCAGATAATACGATCAAAGTGTCAATGAGTCTCCATAAATGTGAGTAGTGTGTTGCGTTCATACGGTTACCACATAACATAAAATAAACTGACAATACTGTACCCTAAATAAAACAAACTGTATTTCAAACGAGATTCTTCTTAAGGTTTTAGAGGTTTGCACGGAACTGTAGTTATATGTGAAGTTGTTTCACTTGGCTGACTAAATAGGTGCGACTCGCGACGTGACTGCTGACCGTTAGCAAGAAAGCCGAAGTCGAAACGACCCGCGCGATTTAAGTTTTCCCTCTCAAATCATGTTGCAGAGAGACCTGGCAGCGTGGGAAACACCATCATTACGTATCACGCAGATCACCTACACGCTTCCAGCTTGTCTGATGATCTGAGGAGTTGAAGCAGGAACTCAGCAAGTCAAACAAAACCAAAGTTAGTCATCAAACATTCGTAAGTTTATTCAGGAACTTTAAAGCTTCATTTTGTGTGTGAATTCTGAAATCATTCTGGATGCCTTGGTTAAGATATTAAAACTACCAATCACAAAAGCTGTAGAGTAAGCTGGGTTGATTGGTTGAGTAACAGGGTATATAATCTCATCATAGAAATTACTGGAAACGCATACGGCTGAAATTTCACAGAGATACTTTTCTGGGTAATGAAGACTCAAACGTTTTTGTTCGGCGTCCTACTGCTGAGTGAGTTATCATAAGTGTACATGTTTTGGGATAGTATATTTAAAGCTTGATTAAATGTTTTTGTTCAGTAACGAACACAAGCTTACTGAATTCTGGTCAAACAGATGAATGCGAAGAGTTTAGATCTGTAATACACATAGTCTAACCGTTGATCCGAATTACATGTAAGTTACAATCTTTACGTTTGGAAAAGAGCAAATAGGGATATGAAAAAATCAAACAATTCATCAGGAAACAATTTACAAATTGAGATGAAAACAGCAGCGGATTCGGATGAGTTTGTATTATGATGTTACATTATGCCTGGAACCATGGTTCAACTATTCTGGTTCCCAAAATTAGCAAAATAAACGTGGAACGTTTTCTTTTCAAAATTGTTCATTCACCGGCGCGTGACAGCGTAAACATGTATTGTGATATGTAAGCTCTTTTCAATAAAAAATATTCAGTGATACATGTCACAAGCAATAGAGCAAAATAAGTTGAACACAAATGTCGAAATCCAAACATTTCGTCATTGAAGACTGAATAATTGCGTAGTTGTCTGAGTTCTGTACACATAGTACGTCGCACAACTAAGGTCAGTGGGCTGATCTCTGTAAAATGAGTGGTCTGAAATTCACCAGCTGTATGCATTTCTTCTGGCAGTAAACAATTGATTTATTTGAGTTAATTGAAATTATTTCCACAAGAGCTGGCAAAGAAAAGTTTGCTGATGAGTTCGCTGTAAAGCATTCAGTTAACCTCCTCTTATTAATTATAGTTCACCTTATATAAGGGTTGTTTACCGATTATTCTTTTTCTAAACTTATTGTCAACCCACGTTGTCGTATCGTAATCCGTTCAGTTAAACACTTGGATGTAAGACTTATGAACCCCCTGTATACTATGAAGATTTGCACAAAAATATGTCGGTGGTCAGCAGGTAATTTTTGCTTTCGAATCAAGCTTAAGGAAATCTTGTTAGTCAGTGAGTGTTTTTATACAACAGTTAAAAACGATTGTCCAGTATAATGTTCATGACAAAGATGCGTTGATTCAAGTGTTCTGTGAACTTGAAACAAAAGTTTCAAAAAACAGTGGCTTTTTCTTATCATTTGAAGTGAGTTAATCTTTTGTTTGAGTAACATCAGTATGCCACGCCAAGATACGACTCAGATATCAGATTGTACGTAGCACACTGGCGATGGAATCTAAACAATAAATGCAAATTTACTGCTTGTTCGCTCAGACGATTAAACCAATATTGCGTTAATATTACCAACTTTGTGTGTTATTAAACTTTTCGCTTCCGAAATTAGATCATTGGAATTATTATTGAAACCATCATCCGCCGGAAGGACAATAATTTGAATTCATAGCATACATGAAATTCCACTCGTACAAAACACTGTAAACAACAATTGCTGCGATATTTGTGTGTATTTCAAATTGTAACTTGTGGTTTACAGTGACAATTGCTAATGGACCCACATACAGCAACATATTTAAACCGTAAAAGCTGAATTTGGACGGATTATATACAAATGTAATGTAACTAAGGCTGTAATGTTACCTTTTCGCTAAAAAAGCAGTCTTCTGAAATTACTAGCCATTAGAATAAAACAGTTACAGTGACAGGATTTCACTTTCAATCAGCATCGTTTAGCTGTTGACCACTTATTTCTAGCGCAGGAAAACTCGCATTCAAAACCTTCTGCTTGGGTTTGAGTGAAATTACGCAACTTGGCATTGTTTTGTATTGATCACACCCTCTTGTGAGCGCCGATCTCTTCAGTTCTAGCGTTTACAAGTGATGGATGCGGGAAATGATATTTCAGACCAAGTTTGTATGCTATGATACCGATTCAAGAATTTCGTGACCATCTGGATTTCGTTCAGCCCATTATGTAAATTACTAAAACCGTTGTTCACGTCGATTACATTGGTTTACTGTCCAACTTTTTTCAGCCACTTAGCCACTGTGATTTACGAAGAACAGTTGTAATCGAGGAATTATTGGTTTATTTTTTAGTTTCCATGAGCTGACCAACTAAAGATGGTTCTTTCTGTATACAGATTTTACTGGCTACAACCGCGAATATCAAGACAAAAATAAATTGTAAAACTTTCAGTCCTCACAGATTAATTTGAGTTTTTTCAAAGGTTTGCTTGTGCTAGTTTCATTGGCAATGTATTACTACGGTCAAATGGCTGACGTGCTGGAGCAAAATTAGAAACTCAAACACTATATCGTAACTTTGCAAATATTCTCCATTCAAATAGCCGGACATAATAAGCACCAATTAACACGCACTAATTGAACTTCAGAGGGCAAAACAATTTGAGGGTTACTGTGATTCTCCGCACAATGAATGTAATGCTAGAGACTATAATTACACAGATGATGCCTCAGGGTTAGGAAAGAAGAAAATGCGATGAATATATGCTACAAACAGAGTATTAATTTGACCAGTCGTATGCCAACTACATGTTGATTAAAGCCTGAACCAACGCAACTCTGCAAAAGCCTGTGTAAACATAAGAAGCATAACCACACATACAAGAACTTCTGTAAGTTTTATTATTTAACGTGAAATGATGAGTCCCTTCCTGCCGTCGCAATTTTTTAGTTTCTTTTACTAGAAGGTACACACTGTTTACCTTGCTGATGGATACATATCCTACCTTAAGGTTGTCTGAAAATGAGTAGTCAATGATTTTGTTGAATGAAATTTTTTAGCACTCAATGGCTGTTCAGCTGGCTTCTTTCAAAAATTACTCTGAGTTGAGGTTTTCATCTGCTGTGGTTCACTAGTTGTGTATTTTCTTTCCCAGCAGAAGAGTCACACCCCTGCTTACGTACTTTCTGGACAAGTCTGTTGCCATCTACTCTAGAAAGCTCAAAATAATTTTAGCAGACTTGTCTTGTGGAAGCGCTTGATCACTGTATCAGTCTGATAGTGTTCAGATGAACAGTCAACCTACAGGCAGGTGAACCAGAGTTAACTCGCGATCTGGGCAGGGTTTTGTACGACTGACAGACTTCAGAGAATGCAAACCTTGGATCTAATGTACGATTTTAAAAAGCTTCATCTGGCAAGCCTATCGAAGGACAAAACGTGTTCCCAGTTGACACTAATACTTAGTGTAGAAATCGAGAGCAGCTTCTGTTTGAGTATACCATATCATTGCATTTACCTTAGTAAACTAGCAGCAGTAATATGGAACTTTAATAAGACAATAATGATCTGTAAACAGCTTTGTACACATAGTACGTTTCGGAAACAATTAAGTCTCATGTGAATATATAATGTGTGGACTAACCGGGGGATATTTCTGTTGATAAAGTCAATCGTCGCTTACATTTTACAACAGCTTATGGGAAAGTAATTTGTCATAGACGATGCCATAGAAAACAGTGAGCTGGGGTTGTGGTTGCTGACTAAAAATACCAATTCAACTAAATAGTTCTGTTAAAATAACCCATAGGAAAGAGTCAAACTTAAGTTGTTGAAATTTTCACAAGTTATTTCTGTTTAAAATTTTTGTAAGTTACAATATGACTTGTGCCATAACTCGATTTTAAGCGAATGATTTCACATAAGGTGCATTTAAAACAGTTCTAGGTTGTTCAGAGCTGCATGAATAAAACTGTTTTGGAAGAACACAGAGTGGAAACAGAAATCCCATGCTCAGGTGAAGCACACAGTATGGCTGAGTTGTTTTAAGCAAATGCTAGTAGACCACGAAGACCAAAAATGTATCGGAAAAATAAAAACAATTTATGCGACTCGGCGTTTATTTATGTGACTTGATTTGGACACCCGTCATTTAAGGCAGACACGGTATTGAACACGTGGTGCGATGTTTCCGTTTTCATTTTTGATGTCATTTTTACAGTGATAATCGTTCAGTTTGGACTCCCCTGCCACAATATCAACTACGCTAGTTAAGTCGTCCTAATCTAAATTCACATCGTTTAAAAATGACATACCAACACGTTATGGAGATATTTCAGAAGACAGGCCATACATGTAGAGTATAAATGAGGTTGAAAAACGACAATTGAAAGCTATTTGTGTAGTCGATATGTGAATGGCTCACTGGCTCCATTTACCCATCACCACTAGTCTAGTTCTAACAACTTGTGAACAACACTGTTTATCCGATTCTATTGAAGTGATTGTGCTGTCGGCTTCAGCCAATGCCATCAAGATCTGCACAACACCGTCAGTTCTGAATCTGCCATTCACATGTACCAAGAAGCATATTATGACTATAAGCAAATGTTTAAGGATTTTCCTGGTTGTAATCTGAATAGTAATTTGAATTCGATACCGAAGTTCATTTTTGTGTACCATTTTACTTTGTAAAAGCCCAAATTATGGTACTCCACTCAAGGCGACTTCAATTTCCTTTGTTCCTCTTTGTATTTGTACAAAGTGTTTGTGCAGAGTGTTACGATTTTCTTTAATGTCACAATATAAGTAACGGGAAAAGAACAGATTGATCGACATGACAGACTGTACACTGTAGATTCTAAAGCGCAAATTAATTATTCATTAAGCGACTTATGAGAATTGAGTAACACTTTTTGTTCTGTTTTCTCAAACAGCGGTTTATTTGTTGGATAGAGCAACAACCCAATTGATTGATCCAGCATACTATGGAGAGTATGAAGCGGAAATTCCCCGAATTCACTACTATCGGAAACGTGGAATTCGACATATGCGAGTGGGAAAACGCTCACCGGTCTATTCGCCAGGACAGGATCAAAATTATCTTGATCGTGCAATACAATACTAACTGATGTTTCTGATGCCTGATAACAACTGAAATTCAATAAATCATACGTTCTTTCAATACGTTTAATCGTGAGATGATTTTTTAACATGAGATGAGGCAAATTGTTCTATATAAGAGTGAAACATACATACCACGTCATTCAGAGTCATGTTGATCAAATCCAGCGGCTACCTGAGCGTGTGTACCATCAAACGTGATTTGCGCTGTTATGGCTTCACCTTCATACACGTTGTCGGATGTTCATCGAATCGCACTCATAAACTCAAGGACTGAGTATAAACCAATATAAGATGTGAAATAGTATGCGATGCAGTACCTAATATTCTAGTCGAACAGAGTCCAACCTAGCCATTATGTGTTTCAGATTTTTCGCAAGCTACATTAGTCAGTTAGATATCTAATAAATTCGAAATACACATTTGTTGCAAACTGGCCTATGCAATTTCGTGTTGCACATATGCTACATCAAGCAGAAATACTAGTTCGAGTAAGTCTGCAAAGTGGATGCAGACAACTCGGTTTGCAGAATATACAGCTTATTCGTTTGATTAAATTCGACCTTGATGCTACGGTGAGTTCCTTTCAAGAAATGACTAATTAATGAAGACATAGCTGAATATTAAGGTACGGAAAATGACATTCTTCATGCTATGTGTGAAAACAAATCTGCAGCCAACATATACAAGGTTAACACATTTCGAAACTGTCGTATAACCGCATCAAGCTCATGTTTTCTTCAGTTTACTGTTTCAGATAAACATGCATCCAATCAGTCATCTATATCAACGATGACATCCCCCACGTTGCACAAGCTTTTCCCCTCAAGTTTTGGTTAACCGAGACTGGAGAGTTTCAACCAAATTAACCGGTGCTTTAGATAGGTGCTTACCTCGTTCAATCCATAGTAGCGTCTAAAAACGCTTATTAGACGATTGTGTCGTATAAGATAACGAAGTGCGGATGGGGTGTTTAGTCGGTCCCAAATCTGGCTATGCGGGGAGGTTTTACAATCTAATTTCATGGGTTGCAACTGAAACTGTTATTCGGCTCACATTGTCCTCTACTGTTTGACCGTGACAAGATAAATTGTATCGAGTGTGTCAGTTAAGCGTATTAATGCATTGATGCATACTAATTCAGTTCTCCACTATCAAACATATCTGACTCTGATGAATTTATTTACATAAATGTGTTGTCTTGTTGATGAAGTAGCGGGTTTCATAAGGATAAGCAGAATACTGTGCGTGGTTTATTGCAGTAGGTCTAAATAGGCACTCGGTTTACCGGCAACGAACATTTTTAACAATACTGTGGTACAGTTGAGGGGTTTTTAGTCCGAAGAAGCGCTATAAACTAGACTGTCTGCTGAACATTTATCCATGTAGGTAAATGACAATCGGTATTTAAATTGGTCATTCTCAATCTATAGTTAATCTCCCGAATTTTATTACTCCAACCCGTTTCAAGCTCCCAAGATTATGTCCAACTTGGAGGAAAGAATTTTTGAAAAGCAAAAATGATACCGTTGCGGAATTTAGATCTTGCAAAATAAAACAGTGATACCCCTCAAATTCCAAGTTCATTTTTTAATAAAATTCCGGTCGAACTCTGGCTCTTGAAATGTTCTTTCATGGCATACATACCACTCAACCAAAGACGTTGTCGGACCTTCAGGTAAATGCACAAAAGTTAGAAGTTGAAAACTGATCCTAAGTAATAAATAAACAAGACTAAATAAAATATATTTTATAGTATGATACATTTTCGACCGGTAGTTGTTCGTGTCAGGCCCATGATCTAACAAAGCGGTTTGCTACTGTCGCTGATTAGTACGTTTTGGCCAGGAGTAATCTAATGTTTTCCTAATTATTAACCTAGCCATCTATGTGAACAATGTTGGAAATAATCAGTGCACAATACTATTCGTATAAAGTTTCAAGTATTTACTGTTTAGTTCTCAACGGGCACATACAATGGCTGGCGACTTGCAGACGATTTGAAAACGTAACGGGATGTTACGCCATTGAAACTTCAGTCACCGTAGTTATCGGCTGATTTGTACGGAGTGAAAAAATACCCAAGTTATATATTTACTTTCCAATACTTCTTTCATCTTTTCACGTTTATTGAGTCATTCGTGCAATAAACTGATACGAGTTAAGTAATTACTGAACATCATCCATCACGGATGGGTTGTCACTGGCACTGTAATGTACACCTTGACCAAAAACCAACAATCAACACAGCACATATCATCTACGGTAAGAAAATTTCCGTTACAAAATATTGAATTCGTTGTTTTTCTTTGTAAAGCTTATTGTTCCATCGTCAGTGATAACCTGTTTGTCGGCGTGAACCTGTCGAATAAGAGCAACACGTGAATAGCTATCTATGGGCTGTATATCAAACTACACTGTAAATAGTTTCTATTGATTTTCTTCCCTTTACATCAGCCAAAAAGAATTGTTGCTGTCTTGTACCCCGAAAGCCTACTGTAATCCTTCAATTTTCTCAAATAATTCGATGTTGTTATTACCAGCTCAGCATTATACCACCTTTCCAGATCGTTTGTGAACTGCGGTTCCTTTACAACCCCTTATCTGTGTTTAGATGCTGTAGAATGCTTCCACGTTCATCGTGTGTGTTGTTGGCCATAGACTACACCAATAAGCAAACATATCCTAACATCTGCTAAGGTTGGCTTTCAATTAAAACCCACGGATGTGTCACTGATTAAAACAAAGTTCGCTTAATTGTGCTGGCGATAACTTATGTTCATACAATGTTCTTTGGAGGTGTAAGTTGTATGTACTTGATATCTGTCCATTAAATAGTTAACACAGATTTGAGTGTTTAATGTATCATCTGCAGACATACGCTGATGGTGAACTACACAATTTTGAATACATTTGGCTACCGGACCAGCGGAACGTGTGCCAGTCTATAGTTTGCCTACAACTGCAGTTGAAGTTGTTCTTCACTAACTGTGACTTAGGACTATATATCCCATGGTGTAGCAAAGCTTTAATGAATTTGGTGATAGACTTACTGGTAAATAGGTCTGAGAGTATTCGCGAAATCGAAAAAAACAGCTGTGTTATCGTAAGTACGCAACAGTATTCTTGGATTTTGATACAGCTTGTGTTAAATTCACCATCACATCGCACATACACTTGAGATCACTAAGTGTCTGGAGCTTTGGAAATATTCGTTAAGTATGGGTTCGCTGACAGAATGCTACAAAGACAGATAATAACAAATAGCAATACTGAGAAAAGCTCAAATAAGACAATGGTGTATCTGTCCTATAAGAACTTCCAACGCATGTTTGAACATAATGTTTATGGGTGAATGTGACGTGTTCAGGTCACTATGTCTTTTTCATGCGTGTAATCAGTGAGGCGATATACTGTAAAACAGATGCGAAAGCAGTGGCAGAAAAATGAAAATTTTCCGCCTTCTTCCAGCTACCAGTGACGGGTCATATCTATAAACTGAACATCACGTGGAATCTCACCTTTGACAGTGCTACCATGTTGTTGATTAACTTGGGTCTACTGTACAGATTACATCATCTTGACCAATTCCCAAAGATGGAACGGCGTTAGCCTGTTTAAATGGATGCACTTACAATGGTATTAAGAAACTGGTGAGTAGGATCGCGTATTTAGTACATTCATCAGATAAAATAATTTTATTTCGAATTTTTAATCGCGATATTATCGTTATATCATATCGTGTTTCCAGAACCTAACCCATACACAAATACGAGTAGTCAATAAAAAACGAACCAAAAATTACAGTTTTATTAAGATTCGTTTCTGCAATGTAATCCGATTTTTCCAATTTTAAGTAAGGAAAATTATTTGTGTAGGCATCACTTGGAGGAATTCCCTTCTAACAAACTACTAAAGACCCACGATAAATGTACACTTATTTTGAAATGTCACTTAGCTCCACAAATGAAGAATGAGCTTGGACGTGATTATCAAGCAGGTAAGTATGTTTCAATTGTTTTTCCAGCAACTGCGTGTATAGTTTGCTCCCAGAGAAAGCTAAATCCTTTTGCCAGCAAGGAAGTTACCATCAAACAAAGCTGGTGTTGGAAAACTTTTAAGGTAATCACAATGCAATATTTTGTCCCAAGCAGCGCAATTAACTCTTATAGGCATCTGTAATTACGCTATACTTCTAGCTAGTATCAATAGTGATTTGCGTAAATTTGAACTCTAAAGTTTCGTTGTGCATAATGGATATAAACTGATCTGTTCGGTTGACTTTCTTATAAACGATGTTATCAGGGAAAGATTGCGATATTTATATCTATAAGTTAACTGCTGAAGTGGGAGCCTCAATGCATCTGATGTGCACCTGTTTGTGAGCCTTTCACACCTCTCGCTTAGGAGTTGAGCCTTCGTTATGCACAGCGCAACGGAGCTTTAGTAAGTGACGATAACACTGGCATTCACAGTAGTAACGTAGTAACTAGACGTCAACGGATTCTCTTTATTTTTAACCACTGTCGTGGTGAATGTGCTACTATAAACCATGCTGTTTTTGCCGAAGGCATCAAACACCCTGTACGAATTTCATTTAATAAGGCAGCACTATGACACCTGACTGTCCCTTAAACCACAGGCTTAAGCCTCGTGTGTTCGAAACTATATATATTTTAGTTATCACCATATAACCCGTTTATTAGAAAATAACTCCGAAACTGACACTACGGTCCAGGGAACGATGATATAGAGCAGATTCATAAAACACAGCAATTCGTGGACAAATTACGAAGGAAATGTACATATCTGAATTGCTTCAACTTAAACTGTTCATGTTTCACTGTAGGTATATATGATGGTCGATAATGACCGATTCCACATTGTACTTTATCGAGGTTTGAAGCAGCAACGTTCATCAACCAGATCTGATAGGAGGAAAACGGATACAGAAAAATAATCGCTCAGAGCCTGAGTGATAGGTAAAAGAAGTAAAAACAATAGTGTCCAAACCGAGCTACCCCATGTTGTGGTACAGAACACGTCATCAGAAAATAGCGCTGAGTCAATCCGAAAAGATGAATGAAACCGAGGTGAACTGACGTAGATGCACTGTGAAAAATATTCAACTCTATGGACTCAAACGATCGATGCGTATGACGACAGGTGACACCACCTGTCACACTGGTGCGAACTCAGTGTGAAATACGACCTGTACGGTATCGAACCAACATGCCACCAGAAACGAATGTGTCATGAAGAATAGAGAGAAATCTCAGTGTATGTCAACAACAAGTTCACCCACATTCCGTTTCGTAAGAGTATGAAACTTCTGATTGCTATATGAAGAATCTCAATGAAGTAGGCAATTGTAATTATGAGCTATTAAAATAAACCAATCTAAAGACTCAAGTCATGTGATGTTCTGCGGAGTAACATATCGTACATTCTGATCACACACGAAAATGCAACTAATTTTAAACGAGCCAAAATTCCACAGAGTCGGAGTCATGGCTTAAGAGATTAAATAGACTGACATGAAAAACTGCCAGAGTAGCCACAGCTTCAACACTAATTGTTTTTGCACACACACAAGGGGGACTGTAATGTTTGATAGACAAAGCCTCAGCAAACTGGATTATTCGTTCCCAGTCGCCCCGAAAAATCCCTGAGAACGTGTCAGGACGTGCTGGGTGCCGTCCGTCGGCATCTATACAGGCGCCTGGCGTATCTAACTGAATATGCAGCCATCTGAGAACATGCTCGTTAATACGAACAGCTTTTTGCCGTTTTGTTCTCCTTATGTAGCTCATACTGTCGTTACACGAAAATTTGTATAAACAGTGAGGTTTGACAAACGTACACTGTTTGTTCGTAATAGAGGCAGCTGGCAGAATTCTAGTTCGCCGTATTGTACAAATTTTTGCAGCGGTACAAGTCCCAGATATGGCAGCTGTTAGACACTTCCTCGTCATTGTTGGCCTTTAGGAACGGGAGTTTTGGATACATCGTCCTCTTCGATATCGTCGTCACTTCTACTGTCGACATGACAGCTCTGCTTTACTTTCTAACGAACCACAGGGGGTACCCACTGATCTGCAGAGTATCTGCCAGTAAGCTCGATTCTGGCTGTCGGTTGGCTTCGATGCAAATCCTGTGTACTCTGTGGAAAAACATCCTCATTAAACTCTTTTTATGCTGCACCGGACGGAAGTTTTTGGAATACATGTTTTCCTTTCCAGGTATGCTTCCTGTGGAAGGATCTTTCCACCGTGCCACCTGATCTTCGAGTGACTAGAATGTTTAGGTCCGGAAGACGGCCATTCCCTTCGTTCTCTCTCATCAGTTTTAAGTTCGGTTGAGCTTGGTTCAACTTCGAGAATAACGTACTTGAATCTTTCGAGCTCCCAAAAATGGTTGAAATATCGTCTACATAGCCTTTGTGTAACACCGGCCTTGAAAGGCAGCGGTGCTTCATTTCCCATTCCAGTGATCAAACTGAGATTATTATTACTTTTATGTACACAACACATAAGACTCAACTTCCACACGTACAGTTTCCAATAAGTGAACAGGGTTGCAATGGACAGTCTGCTGGGTCCACTTCTAGCGGATTTCTTCATGGCCAAAGTAGAATCCACATTATGCTACCGGGAACGACTAATCAAGTTTGCTGAGGCTTTGGCTATCAAACATTACAGTCCCCCTTGTGTGTGTGTAAAAACAGTTAGTGTTGAAGCTGTGGCTACTCTGGCAGTCGAGGTTCTCACAATTTGTAATTTCCAGTTTTTCATGTCAGTCTATTTAATCTCTTAAGCCATGACTCCGACTCTGTGGAATTTTGGCTTGTTTAAAATTAGTTGCATTTTCGTGTGTGATCAGAATGTACGATATGTTACTCCGCAGAACATAACATGAATCGCGTCTGCTCATTTTTTATTCAAGTTCTTCAAGTGAATGAAAGGTTTCAATTATTTTTAATTTAATTCGTGTAGAAAGTCTGTCTGATTCTCTGAGCAATAACAGTTCCATCATGTTCATCAAATGATAACAGTGTGCACGAGTTTACTTTTACACCTAAACATGTCTCACTATTATACATGGAAATAAGATAGATGTCAGTTGTGATAACCAGCAGGTGGAGGTGCTCTTCGTATCGGATTAGTGAGGCAGGCTAATGCGGAAACGTATGCGGGCAGTTGTGTTGAAAATTTGCAGAGAGAATGTCACTCTATAATTCAGATATTCGCATGGTTAGTTAATCGCGTTATGAAATGCAACTCGAAATAGCGCAAAACTATTATTGTTTTCAACGAACCCATGAGTTCTGCTATGCTACTATATATCATTAAATAGCTTGTTACATAGCATACTGATAGTATAATACTTACAATAATGTGACAATATTGCATTAGGATAAATTCCAACGTTACCAACACAATTAATAGTGCGAATTTGAAGGCTGCCAAATAATGTTACTAATCGTAGTGGTAGTTAACAATTTAGAAGTTCTGATAGACTAAGAGATTCGGCTGAAAAGTACACCCTAGGTGGATTCGAACGACAGAAAATTCCTGCTCACACAATTGTGCATACGTATATCTTCTAAAGTTGGCTTTCTGTTGGTTGCCCAAACTAGGCAACATGGTTGTATTTGCGCAATAAGCGGAAGAAACATGCATTGTGATATGGTAACGCTAAGTTGAGTTTATTTAATGAGCTATACAGATCTCCACGTATATAAAGTATTTTGTTGTCATAAATTTCACCCAACATTTTTAGGTTGGTGGAACTATAGTTCAAATTGAAAGTAAAACATGTTATTCAGTCCGAGCTAATAGAATTACACGTTTTCTTCGATAGAATAAAAACAGCGTTACAACTTGTCAAATCACTCTTGAACATCTCTGCAACAGTGAACAGTTGCCTTTAGGTACGAGCTTTTTTGCGCACAACCAAACCATGCTTCAGTAGATAAAATGAACACCAACAGCACCCTTCCACTGCTTACACGTTTTCTGGAATTACACATCATAGTTGTTTTAAAAATTTGTAAATTTCCTGGAGGAATACGCAGTTAGATGCCGCCGCATTCCCGTTAGAAAGTCACTGGCGCCAAAATTTCCGACACAAAGTGCGCATCAGCGTAGGATAATTATCTCAGGAAACACCCACGAAATACCTGTTAACTGCCGTTAGTTTACGGTCTTTTATTTCCTAGACAAACGTTCAGATGGCATGCCTGGCATATGCATACATTGCATTTTTGTTATACTTATGCTAATATATCGTCTTCATCAAGCGGTTTCTGAAATGATGTCCTAAGCAGTTCGACGATCTCACTGGTCATTGGAGTAGTTGATGAAACACATGGATTTTAAATAAACTGGAGTGTTTGGCAGAACACCTGAGTTGTGGCGATCAAAATGATTCTTAATGTACGACAAGTAATATTTGTAATCGTTCTACGGTAAAAGTTAAGATACACTCAAATTAACGTTCGACGCATCCGGAAACTTCAGAGAATAGTTAACGAAAGCGTCATCATTTGGTTCCCTCAAACCTCTGCGTGTGCTTGTACGCGAATACATTTCAACGCTTGAGTCAAAACACAGTGAAGAAACAAGTTTAATTGGACATAATTTTCAAAGGCCTGCATAGTACAATAAAAAACAAAATACCCATGTAACTGCAACCCATTACACAGTATGGAGGTTGGTTTTATACTAATTTCCTATCAAATGTTGAGTTTCAGCATAACCGACTTTTTTCACTTAATGTCTATTAGTCCACAGATGCGATTTCATAACTGCTGCTTGACTATTCCATTCCCATATGCTCAAACGTATGCAAAATCACTTTTCGTTGGACCGGTTTTCTACTGAGTATACTGTCAAGATGTTACTGTGAATGAAGCGTACATTCTGGATCCTAAAACTTGCAAAGAAAGTGAATGTGTGAACGCACTTAGAAGTTGATCAAAACTACTTATCTTACGTTTATTCACGTGATAACGACTGTTTCGTGATTACCGAATATAGTAGCAGGCAAACCTTTTGGTACGTTGAATAATTCTTCACAAAAGTTAACAAGTCCAACAAAACTTCTGTTCTGCAGTTGTGTGTATAAGCCCAAAGTCTGCTAAGTTCGTTTTGTTCACAGTAAGATTCACTTAACAAACATTTTTACTATTGTACTAAATTCTCTATTTCTTGAGCCAAAACACTTTTACCTGAGTGTTTTCTGGCCGCAATAAGGCTGTTGTGTATCGGGGAAAAATATCCAATCACTATAGTCTGTACGGAAGGAGCTTTGAAAGAGGTTGATGATAAATACTGATAAATAGTTGTCCAACAGACCTCTATTCAGACATCATTTTATCTGACGCTTTCCAGGGCTTCTTGAATGCTTGAAACAAATTTTCCCAATAAAATTCATTCATCCATTCATAGTTCAAAACCCAGAACTACTCCATCCTGTTCACCATCAAAACGTGCATCTTCCCAGTGAACGGTCATGTAGGATTTGTTTGTCATTCTTTTTAAGCTATTCATAGTTTGTAATCATACCTCTGTCAGTCATTTGTGCACATTGGGTTGCATTAGGATAACTTGGTCACTCCGTTTTCATACAAAACCAAATACATAGTATTTTCCGATTAACAGAACTGTTTGGTTCAAAATGCAATATTGTATTATTTCTTCCATCCATTTTACAAGTTGAAAATCCATAGAAGTCTTGGCCGATGTTGTATCAAGCTTCTTTTTAATAACAAACGGTACTTGCGTTGGTTATATTATCTGTTTATCTAATAACTGAGATAAAGTTACACACATTCAGAGTAACGGCTGACGTACTTAACGGCGAGAAAATGTTCTTTGACTTAACAGTATCTGCCCGGTTGTTCATGTATGAGCTAAACATTTGGGTATACACACTATTGTTTTTAAATCATTTGTCATCACTTAAAAGTCCAACGAAATACGGACATCCACAAAATACTTGTGCTAGGGCCAATGATCGAATAACATTGTTGTTCACCAACTGTTTGAGTTATATTTCAGATAAAAATCTTTCCTTACACCACCGCATTGCTGCCAACATCTAAAAGATGGATATATGTGTTAGCAACAAATACATTTTACAATGGACATAGTCGAATACTACTTGTCGGGAGAAGAAACATTCATCTTAGCTAGTCTCTAACATGCCCCAGTAACACCTTTGAGTGAAATTCTGAAACCAGACAAAGGCATTGGCATTGTGATCTTGAATAAAGTTGATTATGATGAAAATTCGCACCGTCCCGGATGATGCTGGGAAGCTCATAGTTGGCCGTACGCCGGATATTTACATTTTATCGGAAAAACCAAATGTCGAAGAAGCTGAAAATTCTTCTATTGCATGTATATATAAGTGCGCTGGAGTATAAACTGTTGAAATCGAGTGGGACCAGTAC
Organism: Paragonimus heterotremus; assembly: GCA_013368495.1. Taxonomy (NCBI): domain Eukaryota; kingdom Metazoa; phylum Platyhelminthes; class Trematoda; order Plagiorchiida; family Troglotrematidae; genus Paragonimus; species Paragonimus heterotremus. The sequence goes on from LUCH01000403.1 coordinate 84,627, forward strand.
ACCAAGAATGACAGAATCATCTAAATTGCACAAAGTCGGTATCATCCTGAGGCCTATCTTCGCTATGGATGACTCAGCTTATCACAACCTTGCTCGATAGCTAGTTCAGCTCCTTGCTCCCACCCGTAAACCCTCAGCTCCCGTTCTTCAAAGGATTTATTCAAGTTATCTGATAGTTTGAAGAATATTTCGGTGAGTTCCACACAAAAGATGCACTAAGTTGACATAGGCTCACAATTCACAAACGTTGCGTTACATGAAACACGACTATTTATGTCATTTTGTTTAGAATTGTAACATTTCTTTGTCTACTCCTGTCGACTACCTTACAGAATTGAGTCTTATATGTACGGAAAACATTCGGTCTGAGCTCGATGGATGAACTTGTAAGCAAGTTGATGATCTAGCAATAGGCAGCCCGTTGGCCAAACATTTTTTTGGAATGGTCGAAAAGGAACTATCGGATTCTATTGACGGTTCTTTTGCTTCATTAGTGGTATGTCGATTGCATTCTAATATTCACCGATTGTGATCATTTCATCACCCTTCTACATCAGTTTAATTTAACTTATCAAGATCTCCATGTCACACATGAACAAGAGATAGATAACTCACTATCATTTTAGACGTCCTTATTTCTAAGCATTCAGACGGTACATTCAGTAGGTCTGGTTATCGAAAAGTCACATGGAGTGGGCAGTATCCACACTTCTCTTCATTTACGTCCGTGATTTACAAACGTAGTTTGGTGCGAATCATTCTTCACCAAGCAAGGTAACTATGCACAGCCGAACAACTAAAATCTGAGAAGGGGCTGTTCAAGAGTGTTCTGCTTGCGAATGGATATTCGGTCAAATTTACTGAAATTTATTGCAAGGAACGAGTGGATACCTTCAACCACAATCAGCGTCGAAGAAGTAGGTTTTTATCCCCATTCCTTACTTAGGTGACTACAATATTACCGATGTAAGTCGAAAGTTGAAGTCAGTCGCTGATCGCACACATCCCGCAGCGGAATAGCGTTTGCTGCTCTCCACCCACAGAATGTCTCACCTGCCCTCATCTTTCGTCCTCGAAAAATTCTGCCTCACATGTTTTCTACCAATTCACTTACAGTTTCGCTGACATACATTGGCAGAACGGAATGTAACTTACGGAAAAATAAGACGTAGCACATCCCCAAGCAGCTTTTGCAAACAAGGACTCAACGCAGATCAGTACCTCAGCACCTGAACAGAAATCAGGCGTCTTCGGTCGTCAAACGCCTAGTAGCAACAGATCATCTGACTGACCCCGTCCCTTCGTTCATTGTCCTGGTGCGCAACCGCAACCCTAAGCTGATGGCGTTCTCCGAGGCATTGTTGATCAAACGTCACGCACCGGCCCTTTGTTGGCAAAAGGTGCTGACGCAATCCATTTCGTTACTTTGGCAGGAAATCCTGATTGCTCTTACGTGATGTTCGTTCATTCCATTGTTTTGTCGCCATGTTTTCAACCAATATAACCAAATGTTTTATGTAGTGACTGATAAGTATAAGCACAATTCTCACATTTTGCAATGTATGTCTTCGTGCCGTCTTGATGAACTGGATAAAGGAAACTCAGTGTTTGAAATCTTTAAAATGTAACCGTTACATCATTAACTTGCGTAACTGTGGCAGTTAAATTATTCCGGAAAAAACTTCGGAGGAGTCATAATCCACAACTAAAAACGGTGAAGCGAATTTTGGCGGTTCATTTTGATGTTTGTTGTTCAACTTACTTGAATTACGTGTATTTCACATTGAACCAACCGGTCACGGAGTAACTTATGTAGTGAACCGAGTAAAAACCATTCTTTCCGGAATAGATCCTAGCACTATATGCATAAATTACCATAAATTCCATCTACATAAAACTACAGTGTTGAATGCGTTTTTGTGCTTACTTGAACTGAAGATCGTTTGTAACACGCTTAATTAAAGTCCCATTTCAGTCAACTCCGTTATAGTGTTTCCACACAGGTAATTATTCGAAAACGTGTGCAAATTTTCGTATTACACTTGCATCGAGAATAGTTTCTTTGAGATTTTGATCACAGGCTTGGTCCTTCACTGTTTCAATCTGTGTTTGACTTCGCGAACTACAAACAAGGTCGGAAACTCACCTATCGGTTTAAAATTAGTAGGTTTCGATGGGTTTATATTATTGATCAAATTACGTAGTATAAGCCGCATAATCATAAGGTTCACCAACTGGCGAATATAGACATCTGGTCTTTGGTTGAAGTATTTTTGATTCAGATGACAGACAGTTTACATCCTCGGTTGTAAGAACCTTTGTATTGGAATTCTTTCTGTAAACTATTTCACATAGTTTAATTCTGTCAGTAATGAGCGACGTGATAATCACGTGAACTTTCACTTCATGTCAAGGCTAGGGAGATGAAGGTTCCACTAAAGTTTCTGGTAAATTTGCTTGATCACAATTCTACTTACTAAAGGTTACACTGTTATTATTCATCCGTGATTAACAGTGTTGAGCTTTCATCCAGTTTACTTAATTCCAACGCGTTATCTATAGAACATACCATTCAGTATGTAACTATTAAGGTTATATGTCTTGTCCGAGTTGATTTCAGCCAACTGTTGAAATTAATCAGCTTACAGAAATTACTTACCAGTTTTACGCCAGTTTACGGAGCCTTGTTGGATGTAAGTTTGCCATACCTGTAGACTTTGGAGCTTATTAGTTTTTGCATATGAGTAACGAAGGCAATCTTCATTAGATGGTAACAGCTTGTCCTGTTCAGTTGGCATTTGTTGTCTGGTACAGAAAACACAATCTGATGAAAACTCCAAGCTTATGTCTGATAAATGTGTGGCTTGGCAACTAGATCACATAGAATCCCTGTTGCCAAATTGAATATATTCAAGGCTGTAAATTTTTCTCACATAAAACCTCTAGAATATAACCTAACATGTTCCGTTCATCGCAAAGAAAATAGCCGGTGAGGAATGTTGCATACAGTCGACATTGTTGTCTTAACATGTTTCACCAAACAAATAAGTGAAACACAACAAGATTTTAGAAGTTGTTTTGACGGGTAAATATTGAACCAATTTTGAGTTTCAACAATATTCATTATTATATAAATTTTTACTGGTTTCTACACTGTCCAAAACGTCTGACTTCGTGCTTTGTAATTTCGTATGCATCTGCTAGGCTTCGGGGATCATCGGTAGGCTGCTAACGCAATACATTCCACTATATCGCTTTATTTACGCTGTAAACGAAGATGTGCGGTGTATTTAACTACAGTTCTGATCCTACCCAAACCTTCTAACAAAATGCTAGACAGAAAGTGTTAAAGTTGTATTCTCAATCTCAAATTCAGCCGGAATGTACTAATCGTGTACACTCCGGTAACTTATGCTTGTTTAATTGTGCCTTGTTGAACACCACACCGCAATATAATAACTGACTGTTAGAATGTACAATAATAACTACCACGCTTACGCACACATTCTGTCAATGCACTTTTATCAGGTTAATATGCACCGTCTTTCACACACACACACACAGTCAAGTCCATGCAGTCAGTTTACACGCAGTCTGCTTCGTCTATAGCATTATCGAGTAAGCCGATCTGGCGACAGGACACATGTTTTCCATCCAAAAACGTCCTTTTCCGGTTACAGTTTCGACGGGGACAGATGAACTGCTAATGTCGCAAGACTGACGCCCGAGTGGACATCTCCATATATCAACTAGTACATGTAACAAATTATTTGTATAGACAGATCCGCAAAGATAAAACGTACAAAGGCAAATGTGTCGGAACACACTGTCACCGTCCCTTCGAGAATGTCGCTTTTGATGTTTCGATGTTACAGTGTTGGCGACAGTTGAGATGATAAGTGAGCTAGTTTGAACAGTATTTCACACATCAGCCTTGAAGAAACAAATTTTTCAGTTACTCAATCGCTGAAATCATTTGAAAAGCTTTCGCAACAAAAAGAGGAAACCCAGGTTTAACACGGCCATCTTCAATGAGCAGTTTCCATTTGCGCCGTAATTTATTCAAATGTTGCAACCTTTATTTAATACCACTAGGCTCAGTTCGAAATAATCCGTTTCACAATTCCCTCCCTTCTTCGTGTTTACTTACGTGAAACAGTCCGAATCTCATTTGCCCGAAGCTGTTTGGTCAACTGCAGATGCGCAAAGAAGTCTTGAAGAAAATAAGCATCATGATAACTAATGCGGATAACTGAAGATCAAGAAACGTAACTCAAATGAATATAGCTATAACAGCTACCAAGATGATAACGGAAGCTCAGTGGTGTAGCCTAATGTTAAAGGTCTATAATGTTAACTTACAACAGCTCAAAAACTTGGATTAAACGACATAAACTTTCTTTCTAAGTCCGGATTTCTTCATGAAACTTGATGCTGGGTCAATAGGGTCAGTAATAAATGACCCTTTATTCTATTTAATAGATATGGACATTAAAATTTATATACATATTATATAACTTGTATTTCGTTGTTTGGGACAAGCCAGCTAACCAGTCCAGCAAATGAATAGCCATGAATAATCGCCAACAGATTCGGAGAGATGAAAGCAATCATACTTTTCAAATACAGACAAAATTTCAATTACGTTCCGTCATCAAACCGAAGTTTTTAAACTAAAGCTGACAGGTAATCTAACGGCAGGCAGACGGGAAAATGTCGACATTTGCGAGTTGCACGGAATGACAGTGGATGAATTCCATTCATGAAAATGCACCCCCTATTTCGACAGCACGTGTGATATACTGTGTGTAACATTCTACCCTATTGTCCGAGTGAATCAAAATGCCAGCAGTTGACTGTGACAAATTTGATTTCGTAAGTTCAAAACCGTTTGTAAGTGAACAGCGGAGTTCACATTCACGTAGGTCGTCTGGCTTGGCCACGACAAAAGGAAGCACTGAAATTGAGATTAGACCTTGTCACGTCTCTCCGTTGGTCCACTTTTAAGTGCATACAACGCTAATCTGTGACCCTTTAGCATACAGAGCACGTGAAGTGTAAGCAATGGAGATCATGTAACAAACTTTTTTATATCACGAACTTTCATCTATGGTGGTCAAATTAAACATTTCAAACAGTCTACTGTGTCCAAAAACTGAAAACAACCACATTCTAAGCAGCCTGAATAAAATCCGTCTTAGTGAAAAATATGAGCTTGTTTACAAAAAGACAATAGTACTCACACTGGCCGTTGTCGTTAGCTGAAATCAAAGGTGAACCTCAAATAAACAATCCGGTTTTGTGCTCCATAGTTCGAATTCGATCAAGCTGGCTGTTTGCAATCGACTATATGTTCAATTAATTGATCCACTCAGTAGTATCTGACAAACTGTATACTTGATCATCCTTCTGTTTGGCTGGTGACGATCGACTTTCCTCCTGTGTGCAACCCTATGCTTGGACACAGATTGGGTTCACGGGTTTCACTGGGTCTGCTTTTCTAGCTTGATCACTTCAAAATTAAGTATTCCTTATTTTTGGAAGGAAAACCACCCATAACGGTTCAGAGTTAGGCCGGAAAAACAAATTGCAGGTTACAGCCTTTTAGTCTGTAAGCAAAATACGGCGTAAGTACCGACCATTAAAAACTTCACTTTATTAGTCGGAAAAATGATTTAAGCAAATAGTATTATGAAATTTCATGAATGTCAACGCGAAGGCAGATACGATGTAAGAAACCTTAGTTGCTTGTAGATGTTAAGGGTGGAGTCATTTAAACTGAGGGCTTCAGGTATCACTATGTGAATCGCTTTGTGATATTCCAGGTATAATGAACGTTTCCTTACTGCTATTGGCGATTCATATTGGAGGTCAACAGGGGTTCTCCATCCAGATAGAACCGGGCACGTAAGCCTGAATTCCTAGTTACTTTTCATTTTTGAAATGTGATATATTGTACGGCCGAGCAGTTCATTAGCATTTACAAGTTTTGCTAACTGCGCTCCATTAGTGTTTAAAAATTAAGTTAACTTCGTGATGATTTCAATCGACTAAAAATGTCACGTTTCTTATTAACCTGGAACCATGCGAAAATGTGGAACTTTTCATATGTCTAGACCCACATGTGACCCTAGTCTTTCTTAACACTACTGCAACGGAAGCTCTTCGTATGATATCTCGGATAATTCGGTGATCTATGATAAAACATGTCGTCAACTCTTTACTCGCCTCAGACCCTACAGCATTAGACCTTGGTAAGCTTTTCGCGACAGATACATCACGTTTGATGAAATGCTATTTGAACTTGTTTGTTGACAATGACTTATCTCACTGTCATGATTAGTCGACTAGTCACCTCAGGTTTTTCTAACTATTTGCTGTCTTTGGGAAATAACCCTCATTCTTAGAACCAGACCCTTCTTCCAGTAACTGCCCGGACTACATGGATCGAAAAGACTTTCAGAGCTTAGAATTATTCAACGATGAAACATGATATAAAGTCCATTACATGTGAGTTGGTCAAAGTCGACATACATCCATAGAGTGTTGGGTGGAAAATCTTCTACAACATCTGGCATATAACAGCTGGGTGGACTAAAATCTCTCACTATGAAATGTGTTGCTGAAGTCGAAAAACCCAGTTGTATGTTCAGCAGGACAAAATTTCTACAGCTGCTACAGAGTTTCCTTCTCGCTAACAGTCTTCTACTATTGGAAGCTCAGCTTTTCATACAGAAGTTATTCGGTTGAAATCCAAAAAAGCAATCCGATCTGACGATTTCTCTCCAAAGATTCTTAAGGAAAACAATTGTACACGTCATTCTCCAGTTGCGTTATTTGCCCAATGTTTTATATGACGCAAAACTGTTGACATTTGGAAGACGACTGGTATAACAACAGTTTTCAAAATAAACCTACACCAGATTTTGTGCTAATCTATGGCATTGAAAGTTTTCCAAAAACCAAAATTAATCCCAGCGAAATTTCACGGATTCTGCTCAGTTCGCAGAAGATCGTTCGTACTCATCTGTTGATCCTGTCAAGTTCATTTGATTGTGTCACCGCCAGATGACTATAACGATGCACCTGGGAACATTGCTAGGTAGACAATAATCAACACTCTCGAGGAATCTGACATTAAACTTAACTTTCGACCGGTCAAGTAAATGCATCGTGAATCAAAACCAGTTTATCTAGTTTGATGCTCAAGGCTCAACGGAACTTACCACCAGCTCTGGTGTTGAACAGCAGCCAACTAAACAGATTTTCTACGCCCACTCTGCTGAACAATTCATGCGAACCGTATGTTTAAATACTACTCCTGCTTATAAAATGATACCCCAAATAAACCAGGTAATATTATCGAAAGGCTTTATACCTTTCGTTAAATCCCCAAAAATTTAATCTCCTTATACTGGTAGTCCCGGAAAAACATCAGTAGTTTCGATCATTTTAAGCCATGCCGAAATGCACATAAAAGTTTTGGCGAAAATGTTACCTGACAACATTAATCCTCTTTTGCTTGTATCCCTCTGAACATCTTAGGCTGGATTTTTGTACAAACCTGGTTCTATACCGCTTCTGTCGTTTTCAATATAATTCAGCTTTTTTGCAAACCTAGCCTTGTTGTTCTTAAAATAACCACAAGCTGTGAAGGCAGTTCCTTCGAGTTGATAACGATTGCATCGGTTAACCAATTTTTCCATGAGGTTCACGAAGATGGTTAATATTAGTACTGTATGACTCATTTTTGCTCAGTAAAATATCCCTCATTTTCTATAATTGTGGTTTTACGAAAGAATTTAAAATTTATTTCCGGTTTCGCGCGAAGCGTATTATTGTTTTGAATATACCTTAATAGACTATGTATAAAATGACTCCACAAGTTCCATATGAGCACTTTTCACGGCCGTGGTCAAAGTCAGTTCGGTGTTGAGACATTAATGCAATTTAAGCAGTATACATCTATCCAGAGCTTAACCTATTGAAGTGGTTTTATTAGACATATATCTGCTCTAGGCAAACAACTCGTTAACCGGTACAACGTTTGCAAAAAGATCTCTCTCGCGATTTTGGAAACTAACCAGTTCTTAGGCTTGGCTACCAATTTTATGTGTCCACTAATTCCCTAAACACAATTCTTGAACAGTTTCGCTGTCTCACTCGAGGGAAAGTTAAAATTTACAGTTTTCACCTAAGGCAACTGAGTATTTATCTCTTGAGCTGGATATTTTGCGCAAGCTTTAGTGATCCGTAATGATTTCGTAGCTTTTCTAGCTGATAATTCCCACATTGATATCGGAACTGGTTTTGAAGCAGCATATGTGGCTGATAGACAAACAATCAACTATTGTAAGATGCTGGAAAGAGTGCCATCTCTGAGTTATAGCTGATTAGGGCTTTTATGCTTTGGCAATAGCGAGTAGGTTTCTGAAGAAAATTCAACGTACATTCCTTCCCTTAGTCTAGTTTGAACCTTGTACTCAAACCATAAAATACAATGGACAAAACATGTTTGGTGGGTGCAACATTATTACATACATACATATCGATCGAAACATGAATCCGATATTGTTTGCATACACATACTATCCAAAGAAGTGCCTAGCTGCTCATATTCAAGCAATCACGAAAACATAGTCTCGAAGGTGGCCGATTAACCGACCCGCAAATCACAACAGTGGGTTAAACCAATGCAGTGCACTGCGACTGAATTGACTTTGTCTTTCATTGTTGATTATTTGTTGACAGAACGCACCACAAACTGCGTAACTTTATCCGAACCGTCAATCAGCAGTATATGAAGAACACTCATTCGATGCACTAACAGTTCGACGTCTTCGTTGTCTGCTTTCTTCTGTCACATTCAGTCTTCCGGTAGATCGACTGACACGACTCAGTGGATAAAGTGGGTGTCTGAGTCCCAGCATGAGATTTCTAAGCTTTTGTAGTGGTCTTAAAATGTATCCAATCGAGCCTAAGCCGCCCAGGGATAGGTCATTTTTGTCGTACGCTGAAATCGAGTTGAATTGGAGAATTTTCCAACCGTGACACTCAAAATACTGAAACTGCCACACTACTCACTAGAAATCACACGGTTAGTTATTGAGTGGCAATGGTCTCAAAACCAGCATATCCGTGCTAATGTGTCGTAGAAATTCTGAATGAATACTCTGAAAAGTGATGACAGTTGATTAATCCTGTTGTTTGCAACTTATATCCGGCCATTTGAGTAATAACGTTTTGGAAATACACAAGCGTCACGTTCCGGATACAAACGCTACAATTAACCGCAAGGCTGACAAAATCCTCCACTATCATAGATTGTCACGTTTCTTGGCAAAATTCTCGTAAGGAAAAAAAATAAGTATTGGAGAAAAACGGCTAAACACTGTTGACACGGTAAAAAAGGCAAGGTTGGTATATGTGATACTTTTCACTGAACGTGAAGTAAAGTGGTCATTAGGTTCGTCGATTACTGACAACTCAACTGGGAATTCTCGACCATCAAATACGTTATCTGTCACACATGAGTCAACCAGCTTACACAACATAATTATATAGCAAAATTTTGGTTGCGTGTTTGGGCTTAATCAGCGCAACACAAACTTGATCTTCGTGAGTACAGCTGTTTGTTGTAGTGTATCGAGTAGTTTTAGCTGAGTTCACCGTAAGACGAGTGCAGTTTCAGAGGTTTGATACAATTATGCGGTATTGTTGTGGTGTATTCGAAAATTTTAAATGCAACGAAAGCTCTGTTCTTAAGCTGAATCAGTAATGTCTGAAATGTAGGAAAGAGTGCCTGATAACTTTCCTTTTTCTCAGTGTACAAAATTTGACACAAGAAACCATGGAAACAATACTTTACGAGGAACATAAATTAACTTGGAAGCAAAGCAACTTCATTCTTCAGTTTATTAATAAAAGTACATTTTTGTAGGTGACATCTGTTACATTAACCAACCAAATTAAACCAAGTCTCCTGATACTTGTCATGATTTTGTCAAAAGATTTTATATAATCCTAGAACATTTCGTAATGTTAATGGTTTTGTATCTTCTGAGTGAAATTTACAGGGCGCTAAATCAAAGACCAAGTATACGAGCAACATAAACAATGTATAATGACAGTACAAGACATTCAAATGAGTGGCAACATGGCACCATCACAACGTTACATTCGCACAGCACTGCTTTTCTTCGTTAATCATTTGCCTACCAGTTGGTTTGAAATTTTGGTCATATTGTCGATGGAATGATTGAGAATGTCTGTATGGAAGTCATGTACAAATACCAATTCAGGTTTTACACTTCCGTATAGATTTCTGGTCGTTGTCCGCGCAAGTATCCCACTCATTCCGTAACACCCCTGGCGCTTCACTCGATTAGCCCTTGTTGGACCTCGATATCTCACCTGACCTACCAAATGTCTTTTTGTTCGCGGGTCCTTCCATGCAAATACGGTTTAAATATTCAAAATCTTATGACAGTTGGCTATTCGTTCACGATGCTCTTCCTTTTGGACAAGTTACATATAAGAATATACGATCACTAGCGCACGATCACTTCTATGACTTGTTTAAATGTAGCAGCAGTTTCAGAGTACAAATCGTAATGTGCGACCATTTCACTTAACGATACATTCAAACACGCTGATAGTGATTTTTTAATCGCAACGCTTTTCGCTTCAACTTAGATGCTTTCAACAGCGCTTGTTCCGCTCGATACACAAGCTGAAGTCATGAGGAGAACAAAGTAGCACTTTGTAAGGGCATTCGTGTGGTGGCCGACGTCATCACGGTAGCTACATCACTTTTGCTGAACCACTCACAATATTTTGTGCTAAGCACAACCGCATGTCCTACAACTTAGCGAAAACTTTGTGCCATCTCGATTATGCGGCCTACGAAAAGTTGCGAGAGTTATAATCAACCTTTCCCGCTAAACCCAGCGGGATCGCGGCCCGTGACGACAAAGATATAACAAATTATATCAGTATGGTAACACACGACTACCGGAAACAGGCTACTCGAATGGAAAATCTTGAGACGTATGAGACCAATTCTTTATATGCTGTCAATAAGCCTGCTATCCATCCCATGCTATGTCCAACAGACCCAATTCTTCATACTCTTGTGATAGTCAGTTACCAAGGAATCGTTTATCTCCTTTAATGTAACGCCATTTGTTCACTTGGCCTACTCATCTTTGCGGTCAATGAATACTACTTCCTAACCATTCATTTTTCCTCGAATGCATCTAGGACACATATATTCAGCGAACTCAGTAGAAGGGCATTTTTTCGTCTTGGTTAGTATGTCCCAACTGTGCTGGTATCCCAACGCACTGAGGAGTCGTTGATTTTGAAACACGTTTTACATTTTTCCTCTCTTTTTCCTCTTTCAACATTTACAGCAGAGCATTTGTATTTGCTAGCTGACGTTATAAACCTATACCACATTGGGTGAATTAACATAACTTCTTTAACGCCGATTCTAACTCAATGCCCTGCGTTTGACCGTCAACTGGTTTGGAAGTCTTTTTTCATGTCGTTTGTAAATTTTGTACACATTCGTTTGCTCATTATTTGCGTGTGTGTAATTTAAACTGTAAAATAAACAGTAGTGCACTGATAAACGGATTACACACATAAAGACCGTTTTTAGTTTCACTCTCATTTTTATCGTGTTCGACGGTTCTGTACCCTGCGCCAAACCGGATGACCCAGGTCTTGCCATCCATTCGATCCACATTTAATCGGGAGACCAGATAGTTCAAAACTGTCTGTCAGTTTTCTGAACCACTGGTCGCTCTACGGTGTGCCACTGGGTTAGCCACTGCGCCAACCTGTGTTGTGGTGAATTGGACATGGATAGGATTGACCTCAGTGGCACATCAACCTTGTGAATTTTGGGCAAGCTATAGAGTTGCCGAGTATGTGATCATCTGGGTGTAAGTGATCGGTGAAATATCTTTCCAACAATGTTTGCACTTCTTTGTTGATGTGTCCTTCAGTTTCAGTAACATTGTCTGCTGTGTTACTCAGACAGAATTTGGTTGTATCATTTAATAATGGCTTCATCCGTGATATATGGTTAGCCTTATCCGTGATCATAACACCGGAATTTTTATCTGGTTGTAGGATTATCAGATTTTCGTTGATACGTAGCTCAGAAAGGGCAACAGTACGTTTCGGAGTCAGCATTCTGTTCTGTTTGGAGGACGTAACTCTGTATTGGTACTCAAGGTCGACTAGCCTGGTTTTAAACCAACTGCCAGCCTCTTCTGATACTGGATTGAATTTTGGGATTTGGTCAAACAGAAGCTCGAACTGGGTCTGTGACACTATATTATTGTTCTTCTTTGGTGGTATACAAAATCTGAGATTACAACATAAAGCTTCTAACTGAATGCTGTTGAGTTGACTTGACTACAGGTTGGTCATATACCTAACCGGATTTTCAGGAAAAGCTGAGTCTATCAGATTGCGTCTTATTGACTTCTGTAGATTGCTGAGTAGATTGATTCTCCCTTACTTAACCTTTTCATTACAAGAGTTGATGAACTAAATGTTGAAAACAAGGCTGAGTTTTTCAAAAATCCACTGTTTGGAACTGTAGAATCTGGTAACTTGGTCAATTGATATGTGGTACTCTGCATGTAGCATTTTGTCAGACGAGGTAAGTTAGAAACCGTGGGTCGGATGTTGCCTTGTCGGAGACGTTTGTAATGATACAGCGGAAAGAAACTCAGTTGAAAACAGTGACCATAGAATGACAATCGAACTCACTGGCTAGCGATTTTGCATCTTAACTTCACGATATTATCGGGTTCCTTCACCAAAGTTGTCAGGGCCGAATTTTCAGAAAAGCAAAGCAAACTTTTATCTTAACAAATCTGAACAGAGAAGTCAGAAACAGTTTACATATCGAAGTTCAGTGGGCAGTGTGAAGCTAAGCAACAAAATCAACAACCACACAATCCGTTATGACTATCGCTTTCTGCTCAAATTCGAAATTACACACTTGTTGAACCTTGTTTCTGTATCTGATGTCTATCACAAGTCAGACAACTCAAAACCAATCACGCGATTTGTTGTGTCTACCTGAGACCTTGGAATTAAAAGCATTTTCATATCTTAAAGGGCTTGACGATAATGAATTCCCATTCATCTATTCCCATCAATCTTGTGGGGTAAACACCGAAAGAGACGGAGAAGAATAGTCTGATTGACATATGCTTTGCAGTTTCGTCTTGAACACATGTCTTAGTCGAGTTCAGGAAAAAGTTTTCAGATTCCCTCGAATGAAGGGCTACTTTTAGTACATTGCATAGCACTACAATACATTACGAATAATTTGTGAGTGTAGTTTATTACATTATTTCAGCTGGCTTCATTTTCTAGTGAAACACTTGTTGATCTAAATATTTACAGGGAGGCAAAGTGTTACAGCTAATGTTTACATTGGTGCACACTAGAAAAATTTCAAAATTGCGTATACAATTTATATGACCTGCTTCCTCAGATCCAATTACGCAGAAAAGAGATTTCCATTTCTGAAGGGAAATGAAACCAAGTTGATGAACGCCACTTCATTCAATGAATTAAGAGATCGATAATGGTTTTGCAAGTGAACACTAATGCTTTCCCTTGCAAAATCCGGAGCAAACTTGAAAGGAACCAAGCTTAAAAGAATTTATTCCATGTAAGGGCTTGCTTAAGCGGTTTTGATCAAACTACACAAATCGGAGCACGAGATTTCTACGAACTTGTCATTGATTTACAGTGTTGTGATTTCTGAGCCAAATACATACTTCTGATGGACACATGGAAATAGTAGGCTTTATTGACAATAATTCAGCGAAATGTGCAGCGCGTTGCGTTTTGGTGAGGATAATGGCATTGATGGCATTACGACAACCATTGAATCACGAGTGCAGCTAATGTTAAATGACACAATCACACTCCTTCAGGTAACCCAGCAGACAATACCGCCGAACTTGAACATCGCGTCAACAAGGAAGTATAAGCATTGCTGGAAGGACACTTTATCGTTCAACAAATGGCAAAACCAATTACACTTAGAGGACCACATAAACCTCAACTGTATAGTTTGCCTAAATTCCACAAGGTTGGTGTATCACTAAGATCAATACTATCCATCTCCAATTCACCATAACGCAAGTTAGCACAGTGACCGGCTCAACTGTGAGAGTTAGTTTTGAACTAATCGATTCACTCGATGGGTTAAACCGCAATAACAAACACATGAGCAGTTTGGACATCGCTTCTTTGTTTACAAATGTTTCTCTGATGCAGACGGTCAACACAATTCGTCAATATGTTGACTTACATCAATTGAACATAGAATTGCTTACGTCTGAGCTAGAACGCCTTCTTCTACTATGCACAGCGAACTTAACGTTCCACTTTCAGGGAACTGGCTGTATGCTAATCGATGATGTTGCTATGGGCAGTCCAATCGGTCCGCTAATAGCCGATATTTTCTTTCTCCACCTGGAACAAAACGCAGACGCTGTTATCAATCAGGCTCACTTTTATCGGCGTTATGTCGATGATGTGTTGATAGTTACCTATACCAAGGAGACGGCAACGAGTATGCTCGATTCAGTGAATAAGCTGAATTCCAAAATAAGCTTTACCATTGAGCACGAACAGAATGAAACCCTGGCGTTTTTGGATATTCTCATGAAGCGCCAGAACAACGGTTGCTTACTACGGTCTGTCTATCTGAAACACACTCGGACTGGACAATACCTGAACTTTCACAGTTTTGTACCGATCCAGTCCAAGCGCCAGAAGAATTTGCTCAAGA
>LUCH01000403.1:100079-121524 GCA_013368495.1 Paragonimus heterotremus
ATATGAGAGACAGTGGATCGTTTGCTGTCGTTACGATACAAAGTAGCAGTGGAACGGACAGCTATTGATTTCTATGAGAAATGCGTTCGATCTGGCCCATTTCCAATAAAGTTTACCAAGTTAACATCCAAAGAGAAATTACCAAGAAACAGCTTGAATCTCGTAAGGTTGACGAGTTCGTACGTCGATGCTCCTCGGGATGAAGTGAACAGTGTTGTAGAAACTCACCACCGCTTTGCTGAAGCCCTCAAAGGATTGTCATAGGTGAGCCGTATTAAGTTTGAAAACGTTTCTAGAGAAACCGTTCGCATCATCAAGGTCAGAACTCTTCGTTCTCTACAGAGCCATCTCTCACGCCCAGCCAATGTGAGTATATTTCATAGTGACGGTTTAAAATGTGTACGGGATCTCTCAACTCAGTTCAGACAGACGCAACTGGATGTCTTCTCCCTTGAACTGAAGTTAAAGTACCACCCAAAGAAGTCAACAAGTCGAACACGCAAATGCAATCCGAATATATGTAAGATCAGTTGACAGATCCGTTGCCCATGTCTTCTGATGAGATGGGTTTGTTTCGCGTAAAATAAGAAGATATTTCTGACTAATTTTCGCTAGCACCTGTTCGTCAGCAGTGTTGCCTGAAACGGGGACTCTATCAAGTCATGAAAGAATTGAGGAGAATTCGGTACTTGGTGTTTCTAAAGTAGGATAAAGGTTCTGGTTTTGTCATCATGAACAAGGAGGATTATATGACGAAAATATATACCATTTTGAAAGACCAAAGTAGGTTTAAGAAAGATAAAGCGACTAAAAATGGCATAATACTGGAAAAACAAACTGTGAAGTAACCCCGGATACTGCTGTTTCACGCCCATATATCCGAAAATCAGTGCGGGTACATGGAGCCAGTCGGCACAGGATACATCACGAATGACAGGTGCACCAAAATTACACAAGGATAGAGCAACATTGCGACAAATTTCATGTATGAACAATTCGACATATCATAAAGTTGTTCAGTGGCTGGTTGAAAGTTTGGACCACATTCGCAAAATGTTACCCATAATTGCCTAAAGGATTCTTTTGAACTGGCAAAAACATTAGAGCACATGTCGGTGAGCTCAACGGTTATTTATTTGATAAACGTTTAGGTTGTTTACGAACGTTTCTCTTCGTCGGACGATTAAGTTTTTTATGGGATTTTATTTCCAACCAAATCTATGATATAGGTATTCCATTCGAATATCCTAAGAATCCCATTTTACTGTGTACAGAAAACATCGGATTTATTTTTGAAGGGCTTTCTTATAGATAAACAGACGGACTGGCTATGGGTAGTCTGTCAGGCCCATCATCGGTAGACAGCTTCTTGGGAATGATTGAATGACAGGTCAGAATCTTATTGTACGAATGGTATGCTGTTGGTATTTTGATTTTTGTGGTCATCGATATTCTGATTTATCTTTTAATCTTCTTAACTCTATTAATCCGAACTTATCCCACGAAAATGAATCAAATGACAGCCTAGCATTCTTAGATGTACTCACTCCTAGGCGTGACGATGGGACAGTACAGCGATCGGCCCGCCGCAAAGCAACATGGGGAGGACAAACTCTTCAGTTCCCCAGTTTTGCCCCGACAGCATACAAGCGGGATTTGCTCACTATCTTATTTCTTAGGGCCAGGCGGATTTACGTCCGTGATGAGCTGTGTACGGAACAAGAGATGGTAAGAAAAACGCTACTCGCAGATGGGGGTTGTGAAAAGCTCACAATCTTTCACACTGTGATGAACAACTTCAACGAGCCAGTGCAAACAACAGAAAAGAAAAATAAGTTTTTATTTTTGAAATTCGAAGGCGATCATCTGGCAAACGACATTAACCACAAAATGCGATATGACCTTTCCCACACTTATGCGACCACCCATTAAGCTTGGTTCAAGTCGCCAAAGGACTCATTCTACACAATCATGAACGCAGTTTGTCCGACCATTGTGTTTTTCACGTTGTCTATCAGTTCACTTGCAGTTGCGATGGCGGTTACATAAGCTGAATATATTGACAGCTGTCCCAGCGAATAACACAACGCGTCCCACACTAGTTAAAAAATCCATTGTCCAAAATCCCGCATCATCGATTGTCAGATACGTCATGATAACAGGTCACCAGTTCGACCCACTTGGATAATTCAAAATATTGCGACGTAGTCAGAACCCGAAGCTACTCACTTTTAGCGAAGCCACGTTCATCGGATCTCTTCAGCCTGCGCTATGTGCACAAAAGTGGTTGACGCAACTCAGAGGGCTGTCATGATGGTGATGACAAAATGCATGATTTGACTGTATGCCTTTCCCTAACCTCTCGATTTCTGTTTGTCTGTCATATGTAATCCGCAACTTTTACGTTTGCAGTTGATGAGAGTTAACAAAACGTTAACCTACGGCAACAGATGTCGTATATACGCACTAATGAATTTGTTGAAGAGAATCCAATGTTTCAATTTGTTAACATGTCGACCCCAATTGAACCTGGAGAAGGCGTTTCAGATATGTTACGCAACAAAAATCGTCGGCTTCTCCGGTTCGCCAAAGCGGTAGCTACTGGCGTATGGAAGTAAACTTTCTGTGAACAGAAAAGCTTGTTCCTCAGCACCAGATTACTCTGGTAACTAATGTGTATTGATATGCGGGTGTGCGTGTGTTTGTGTGGTTGTTGATTACGTTGTTTAGCTTCATAATACAGTGTGTCCCTGACGAGATGCAGATAAATGTGCTCGAGAGACACATTGGGGAAAAAACTGTTTTTGATTTTTCTGTTCAAAAATGTTACGGAAAAAATTTGGTTTGCCTAATCACTGATTGGTTTTATTTTGCCAGTGTTTAACACAACGCCTCAATGCATGCTACAGAAAACAATGTAATCACTGATGGCATCAAGCGTAAGAAATCATAATGAGCAGATCAAAACTCATTCCGTGATTGAAAGCGGTTCCGCGAAGAGTTGAAACAATTTACGCAGAAAAGTAATAGATTGAGATTCTTTTCCGACAGTTTGCGGAAGAGCAAGCGAATGTTCATTCGCCGCTAGGCTGCACAGAAGTTATTGCCATGCATGGCGGCATCATTAACAATTTGACTTTTAGGTTCAGGACTATCGTGTTCGTGTTAGTTTACTAGTTGCTGCAGTGACGACAGTTCTGTGCTTTCGCAGTGCAACGCCGATTAGATGTTACTACCCATGAAGACAGATTTCGTCAAACAATTTCACCATTGGTTTTCACATTACCAATTACTAGGTGTGCACAGCGAATTGACACATCATAATGGTGTGTCGACAGCGTTTTTCGATGGCTGGTCATTGGTCGATAAACCAAAAACGTTAGCATCAGCTCCTCGTTGTGGGCAATTGGGATCTCCTAAATGTGAGCAACTTCCTGCCTGTGAGCGGCAAATCGTACAGACCCAAAATTCTTCTTCAGAGGAGAAGCTGCAATCTTGCAAGAGCTGTCACAATGCCTGGTTGGAGGCACAAACAATGGATAGGTATTTCTGGGACGAGCACGTAAACATTACTTGAATCATTTCAGGACGCTGACAAGAAACCAACTCTAGGGTTACGAGTTGTAATGGTGAAATCGAGAGTTTAAAACGTTACGGGAAAGGATCTAGACTTCCTGACAAACGACTCTTTATAGACAGCCATTAAGCAACTGCCCAATGGCCCTCAGTTAGTATAATTTATACAACTGTCGGCCTCTTAACGCCTTCAGCCAAATAGTACCTGGTTACGAGGACCACCTCGACCAGACATGTTGCTGCAGTAATCAGCACACCAACGTCAGCATGACACGCCTCTACCAATAGAGGAAGGTGCTGATGGTACTGTAATGTATGGCAGTAATCAATGTGCCGTAACCCAACAGCTCAACTGCAGGGAAACCTTTGTCTGTTACTTGGAAAGCTGTCGCCTTTGCATGATAGGTTCTCGGTTTATTAACATTCTTCGTAAGGTGCTCCAACCCTTCACAGAACGCCGTGGTGGTGCTGACCCCATGCACAAATACACAGACTTTGTGATCTACAGTTTTGCTGACATGTATGGTGTTGTTGAACTCTGTAACGTACTCACGGTAGCCACTTGTGTGTAAAATTTGCTGTCTATTGTTTTGGTTGCAGTTGACCACATATTACATTAATAAGCCTGACTGTAAGACACAGGGTTTCAAATCTCCCTGTGTTTGTGTACACTCATAGTAAACCGACAAAACCGTGAGTTGCCTCGATTGCAGTGTTGCACTGCATCTGCCACGAGTCTAATACTTGGTACCTCTGAAAAAGTCAAACTATTATTCAGTCTACTTCCGTAAGACCATGATAGGATCGACTCTGTATTGTAGAATATATTAAGTAAAAACGAAAGCTATGTCTTCAAGGTCGAAACAGCATCTGAATATATTATTCGAACAGTAAGCTTCAGCAGTACCATCTAAGACTTCCAACTCAGTCGTTCTTATGAAGAAAGTACTTTCTTGTGTGATAATCTCATCATCTTATTGAATCTTTCATTCTTTTGTGAACGGGACATAGTATTTTTTTGATAGCCTATGACCAAACTCATGCCGACGCTCTACTACCAAATTTGTCTTTGTTTGGACCAGTCGTGTACAGATGGTGTTGGCAGGGATCGAACCGTCAGCCTCTTGCCTAACTAGCCGGATCCCATATCCGTTCGTTCAGCCGGACTCTGAACACCGCTTATGGCAAGACGAATAGTGAAGAAATTAATGTACGGTTTGTTCACGTACGACAAGCTTAGATGAAGACAAACCACTTCGGAGTGCACGTGTGACGCTAGCCACTGTCAACTGGCAACCCAAGTGCAGGTCTACGCTAGCAAGATGTGAACAAACCACTATTTAATCATGTTTTTGTCACTGTTTAAACAATCACTTGTAGGTCTTTGAACACCACGTCATTTTTGCACTGAACTGTATCAACTGACTTATTCGCTGTCGCCCAGCGCGGGTTGTTCAACACATCAATATTTTCATAAATCTGAAACCAAGTCGACAAAACTACCCATAATTCTCAGCTGAGTTGGTGATTTTTTCTTCCCTTTTCTGATAATTTTATTCGGTTGTATTTCAACCACGTAATGCATTTATAAAGTCAGGATATCTGTGAACCCTGTCTATAGTTGATCATGTCTAACAGAGCATAAGATTTTGATCCAATACGCAGTTTGGCAGATTTAATGATTTGGATGAGACCCAATCGTGAATAGTCAGGGCTTCGGCTGGAGACAAGCTAGCTGAAGAAACAGCATGCCTAAACGCATCAAGTGCTATACCAGCTGAGCTACGAAGCTACGTCTATAACTGAGAATTTTCACATTTGCATTCAGCTACCCACGTGATCCACTGTATCATAATAAATCCACCAGAGTTCAAATGTTGACAATTCTGAGCTCCCGGCTTGGCTTTTTAGCTGTATTGGCGCTCATCGCCTTGAGGCATGCTGTTTCTCTCGTTGGTTCGAGTCCAGCCGAAGCCCTGACTTTTCACATTCGGCTCTCATTTAAATTTTAGTCTGCCGGACAAAACTAACTTCTTGATTTCAGGTTAACAACAGTACGGAGCATCCCAACCTACATAAATTGCGAAGCATGGATTGCTGAATCCGCGAATAAGCATGATATTTTGAAACAAGTTGAGGAATCTTTGCGTAACTCTGGTCAAGATAGAGTTAAATTTTACCCAAAATAAAATGCTTATTGTGTTGGAAGCTAAAGTATATACGGATTCGTTAATCAATATTCGTAATACTTACTTAATGACGGATTTGCAATATCAAATGTTGTTGGCCGAATTTCCATTTTTTGTTTAAACTCAGAGTATTTTTATGTACAAAGTGTTGAAACCAATGCGCCATCTTTGTAATTCAACACATCGAGTTGGACGGATCCGACAGTCAAATATAGCCTACTCATCATCAACTGAACAATATTTAGATTGGATGTAAATGATAGCGGAAAATAATGTTCGAAATGGGCAACCATTAGCTATTCAACCTCAAATATTTTTTAAAACGTGAATATTAAACTGGTTTAATACCGTCCTAATGACTTTCGAATAATCACTCAGGCTACGTACTTTATACGAAGTGCACATTATTAACATTCTACTACAGCTTGCTTATGTATATGGATAATCTAGTCAGACTTTCTAAATAATGCACTAGGATCGAGCTTGGTCGTGAACATTTATAATTAGTGCATATTCAAGGATTTGAAGTAATAACACGTTAAAACGAAGCAACCGCAGTGACCACTTTACTACTGAATTCACAGTCGATACGGTCAAATTATCATATCGAAACTTCAGGCCGCATTCGTTTCTGAGCAACCCTATAGTGATCTGACCACAAAGGGGGAAACGTCGTAACTTGCTTGTTAAGTCTGGTCGAGGAAACTACGGTTAGAATTTTTTAGTCAACTGTAGATCATAAGTTTATCTTAACTTTATCGACTATACATTGACAACCAATTATTACTCATCATATCGCAACTTAATTATCAGATTTGTTGACTGTTATCCGACTTCTGCCTTTTGTTCTCCAGAGTAAGTTGCCAAAACATTGGAGAACCAAATACATTGGGAACGCAATAGTCACATACTACAATTATGAACAAATCGTTACCGTGCCCATCCGATGTTACTAGGATACATGATCTATTCTTGTTGCCTCTACATTGGGGGAAAATTGAGGATAGGACAAACACTACAGTCTTCAGAGGCGTACAGAGAAGAGACATGAGAGGATAATGTTCAGTATTACTAGAATATAAAATCTAATTAAAATTGCGCAGCTGCGAAAAATGCAACAATAGAAAAGATTTAAACGTTTCAATCAATTTCGCTACTCAGAACCAATAATGTGGTTCTATTTGTGAACGTAGTAAACAAGATGACTTGTCTAGGAAAAAATGTTAATTTTAGAAACATAGTTAAACTGTTTTTCGTGTCAGATAGGCTTCATTTAAATGTTTGGGTCAACTGTATGATATTACAAGACATTCATCCAATGAGAAAACCTACTGCCAATATTGTACATCACTGCATTCGTTATTTTACTTGGCGCCAGATCAAAGTAATTATGTTACGCTTGGCTTTTTTAGACGAAACATGACTCGTTGTATGGGTCGATAAGCTTTTTCGCTAAATAGCGTCGTACATGTTTCAATCGGTCGATACTTGAAATGAGAGTGCATATTCTAGGATACCTTAAACAGTTCGCGTTGTGGAACCACATTCTACCAAGTAGTACGTGCGCATGCTGTTAGAAGAAACGTACTTAGGATAAATCCATTCTGATCCACATGCAAAACACGTTATAAGGTGAGTTACACCAAAGTGCTTTTGCATAGCTTGGCCAATCATGTGAGCAGTGGATAACATTGTTTATGCCTCATGGGCACGTTTTCCTATAGAATAATGAAGTGGCGGTTGCCCGCTAAACTTGTTGTCAGAAATAATTAGGCTTTTGATTTCAGGAAAATGCGCTTTAGAAGGTAGAGTGGAATATATGAGATTGGACTGTTATCAACCCGATCATTGTTAGACTTATTATTTCCGACAGGCCCTGACAAAATTACCGTTGATGTATGCATGAAAAGAAAAATGACCCATGTGTTGAAAATGGTAGAGGTATAGATATGTCGTTGGATGGCAGCTGATTTACTGTACAGTTACATCTGTTTATCCAACCCCATTGATTCACTTGGATGGTTTGAATCTGGGACCTACGAGGTTAGTGTAATTGCAATATTTCGGATTAAGACTAGAATGCATGATATCGATCTGTTTTTGGATTGCAAACCTTCGTTAGAATTAGAGTAAACCGACGGGGAGATCAACAACGGAAAGACAAAAGCATGATTGAAGTTATTTGTTTGGCAGATCAATGTAACAATTATAAACTACACTGCAGACTGTTGCAAGTTTGACAGAAATCAGCCCGTAAGTACAACACTGTTTTTAGTCTCCAACGCCAGTTATGTTATTTGGTAGCAGGAAACTCTTTCTGAATTATGATATGGGCGGCAGTGACATTCGTCAAGCTGCCCTAGTTACTCTGGGGGTAGTGTGCTCTATATTGACGTGTTTCTTTTTGGTATTGCGATGTTTCTAAGATGCCACCTTGTTCACTCACTCAATGTATACGGTCCTCTTAACTAAACTCCACGGAAACTATTATTTCACATTAAACTTAATAGTATGTTGATAGTGTCAATTTATTACCTCGTGATGTGGAGCTTTTTCGTTGTTTCCGTTCTTGTAAGATGGATTACAATATTACGCATGTTATATAGATGAGTTTTGAAGAGTATTATTCGGAAGTACTCATCATTATATGCCAATACGTATGGGTTCTCGTTCATACTGCATGTTGTACACAAAAACTCTCAGATATCTTGCTGAAATTTGAGTATGTCTAGCTCAAGTATGATCGAAAGGAAAACACAGGGGTAGAACATAGGTCATGTAAAGAAAATGATCGGTGATTCCCGTAGCTGCTGTGTGTAACACAGCGAACTCCAAACAAAAAAAACGTTGCAACTTTCTTACGAGAACAAAAAAACAATTAGCTCTCTGCTTAATAGACTCAGCAATCCGTGACCATGGTTTGCCAAAACTATTGCGCGTGGACACAGATTCCTTTTAAAAAGAGCTGTTGTAATGATTGTAAATGTTTTGCGGGGATCTGAATAGTTATTAAGTAAATTGTCTAGTGTGTGAGCTTGTGGGCTTCACAACTAGTGACATACTACCACTCTAGACTTATTTCATTACATTAAGGCATTTTAACCGCGTGTTCAAACCGGTTCAACTGCCACTTAAACAAGTTGATGAGTAATGTTGTAATGGAATTGCCAATTTCCCATGACGCAAGCTTAGGTAAGTGTGTTGAAAGAACTTCACAACACTCTCGTACAAAACAGAAATTTAAACGAACACAAACCCAAAGGAATCATTGAGCTATGCATTCAGCGTATGTAACCAGGCTATAAGACGGTGCACAGGTCCTGGTTTACAGTCTATAATACTGTAATGTCATTTTTGGAGGTTGTCCGATTGTTAGTATCGCTGACCGGAGTACACTTAAACAAACTAGCTGTTGCTCTGTGCTATTCATTTGGAACATAGCTTTGTTCATTGCATACTTGCCATGCCTTCAAGATTGTTGTCCCTAACTTTGTGGAAATGCATGTGATCTTTGAGTCATTGGTCAAAACATAGGTTCCAAAGAGCTTTGCAGCGTCTGGTTTTGGGCTACTTTTAGATAACTAGCAGTACAGCGAGAGTGACATTTTTCGCAATAAATCTATCGAAGAGGTAATCTTGTGGCAAAAGAAAATTTTGCCAGTTAGACGATACTTTCTAGGTTGACTCTAATCTCTCTAACTACATTTTGATGTTTCAGACACTTACTTGTTGAACATCAAATGTATATTCGGTCACAGCTCTCTCCCAAGAGAACTGCGACATAAAATAATTCGCCTTTAAAGTTCGATTTAATAACATTGTTTATCAATGCATCTTCTTGTACCTCTACAACTTGTTGACAGTGTCGTACTAGCCACTGACACGTAGCTTGAATCTGAATTGGTAGGTGTGTTTATATGTCTCACTTTATCCACATTCATTGGTGTAAACAACGACTTTAGTTGAAAACTCAGTCAAAAGATCAGTACAAGCAATCATGCACAAAGACTTTACAGCACTAATTTTGATTTGTTATCATTCTCGCCGTTTCACTCTTGTTACAAGCCGCCTGTTATGATTCTTTGAATGTCATGGTGGGTGCACCAGAAGGTACTGTTACCAAAGACTGACAATATTCTAAGAGAAACATGCAAAGTTTTGATCTACGCCTCTGTGAGCACAAGAAAGTAGAAGGCGTCATACATGATAAACTCACCGCTTACTCTGTTATGACGTATGTGTAAAGTGTGAAACTGATGAACAATGGGCTTTTGAAAAAATGTCAAACTGGGTTTAAAACAGTTATATCCCTTCAACAATTTGAACAAAACAGTTGGAAGACGAACACTGGTAGATGCTAGCATTTCGTATTGGCTCGTCAGTACCAATAACACTGGAACCTTTCGGTTTAACTTCTGCAGTACTTCGGAGGGTATGAAGAAAGAAACCAACACTAACAAAAACCTCCAGCCGTGTGATCTGAATGACATCCACTGCGACTTAGGACCATGGCAGCCTCAAGTCCACAAATAAAAATTTTTTACACACAAAACAGTTCTGAACCGGTTTATCGCGACGGCTTCAGCAAATTTTAGGAACCGTGGGTTGTGGTGGCGTGCTATGATGGTGAAGGCTGAGGTCCGGTCCACGTTGTGGCCAGTTGACAGGATGTGTCGTCCGATCGACGGAGCTGGGGGCTTACGATTCTCTGTAACTACAGTTGTGAACCCACTCAGGTACATGTTCCTTCGTCCTTGAGATAAATGATCTATCGGTTTTGCCTATGTAAATTTCTTCGCAGTTACATGAAAATGGGTAAACACAATGTGATTTGGCGCCAATAGGTTGATCTCCTTTGATTGTAGGTACAGGTAACCTGCGGGTCTGATTAAGGACCCTCAATTCGGCTGCGTTGCAAGTACGTTTAAACGAAGAGACAATTCGTTGGATTGTACGCATCGTCGCGATATCCCCTCTGAATGGTAGCTCAACGTATACTAGTTTCTTCAGGACCTCATTATTTTTATTGCTTTTGGGCCTCCATTCGCAATGACGCTGAATAAAGCTTTTGAGGTACCCATTACCCTCCGGAGTCGTCTTAAGTATTTCCAGCTCTTGCTCAACACAGTCGGGTGTGCAAATACGGCGTACTCTGGTGAACAGCGTTCTCAATACACCCCACTTATATTTCACCGGGTTGAAACTAACGAAATGAATTTACTGGCCAGACCGTGTTGACTTCCTGTAAGTGCCACGCTTTATTGACCCATCGGCTCTTCGAGTGATGAGTATGTCCAAGAAAGGCAGACTGTCATCAGCCTCTGGTTCACACGTCACCTTGAGGTTGGGATGAACGCCGTTAAGCCGCAGAACAAATTGTTCAGATAGCTTGCGAGTTTTGGCAATGACCGGGTTTATCATCTACATAGCGTCTATAGTAGGATAGTTGTCAGATGATATCACTTAGTTGCCCTTCTATCATGATCATGAAAAAGTTAGGGAGAGGAGGGTCTAATGGACTCCCAATCGCCACTCCGTCGATTTGTCTGTACGGTGTGTTTAGAAAATTAAATTTAACATTCTCCGTACACAATAAAAGTAACGTTTTCAGATAATCAGTTGGAATGGGCGTAGGGATATTTTCGCCAACAATCCGTTCACACACAAAGTCAACAGTTTCTCTCAGGGGGACACTGATAAAGAGAGATTGAACATCTATGGAGCACATATGTTCATTCTTGAGATTGATTCGATCCAACTCATCCGGATGCTCCAGCCAGTCTTTGATACTATAGCCGTCTAACTTTCGAATGGCTGGCTTCGAAATCCCGATCAACCATCTTGCCAGTTTGTGCTGAGGTGGATTAGACGTGACTAATATAGGTCGAAGTGGCATACCCTGCTTGTGGGTCTTGGGAAGACCGTACATTTGAGGCAACCAGCAACCACCGGGCTTCAGGTACTTGTTTGTCTTCTCATCTATCCAGCTATGTTTAAGAATTACTTCTAACTGGTGGCCGATTCTTTCTTCTATTAAGCACATATTTTCTCCTTTGTCTACCAGTTGAAATTTCTGCTTATCACTCATGATTGATAACAATTTTTTCGTCTTCTAAATGTTTTGTTCAAATTGAGTAATAAAGTGCCCCGTCTTATCGATTTGATACCATCGTGTTTAACAATCATAGAGGAAAGGTTTACTATTGACTGCTGAGGCCACAATACCAGATAACCCCGTGTCAACCTGAGACACTTAGAGGCCTGTCTGCTGTAGTTGATGGCCAGGTAATTCCTGGCTCTATCTTGTCAACAAAATAATACACTGTCATTTGAACGTGAGTGATACGGTGATAAACCTCCTTAAACGGGCTTTGAGGAATATATTTTAGAACATTTTGTCAAAACGGTTCTGCTCAGCACCGTTGAGAAGGGCGCCGTATTATGAACGTCCGCCAAATGAATTAGATGTAGCAACGTAGCTGAGAAGAACCTTCTAATAAGCGGAATCCACTATCCACACATTGTTGCTTCAGTGCATGAACGTAGGCAATAAGCATTCTTCCACCTGCACGAACCTTATCGAACCTTTCGCAGTATATTCACCAGCACGGATGGTTAAGGTGGGACCGACTCTGGAAACCTTACAAACGTGTAGATTGGGGTGACCCATCGAAAATGGAAGGCAGTAGGGATTAAGTAAGTTCATACTGTGGTCAACATCTACTTTGCTGTCCATACTCTGTTGCTGACAAGGCTTTCTGTGGAGAGTGGATGGCAGTGTGACAGTCAATGGTCATGTAGACACTGCAACTGCTCACATAGCAATCAGTGTCACACGACTCGTAAAGTTAAGAGCGAAAACCCAGTTGTAGCTTAATTGTTGACAAAGGCAAAATCGATGCATTGATTGTGGATGCTTAACAACATACGGGACAATATCCTGATGAGCCCAGCCCCCTTGTTCCTTTCCTACTGGATCCAAATTTGTCGACTTGTATGCTACTCAAACACAACTTCTGACAAGCCAGTCAACCTGGAATATTATGTATATTGTCTAGGAGAGCTTATAACATTCCGCTCAGTCAAAATCAGAGGCTTGATATGCTTTAAACTGCTTTAAACTTGTTTTATACAAGGAAATGGCGATTAGTGCAGAAGTTCTCCCAAAAGCTGCTCATATTGCCTTCGTTCTCGTATTTAGGTGCAGTTTATTTCCAACCGTTTAGACAATGTGATGTATAACGTGCAGACATTTATGGGACCGGTGAACTTCGAGGTGACATCCAAAATACTGCGATGTTTCCTGTGTTGCATTAGTCATTGAAAACAAACGTGTTCATCTTAGACAGAAATACAAGTGAGCCAAAAAGAACAAGAAAGTAGAAAACGGATAGTGGTTAACTATGAAAAAATTATGACAATACAAGAAAACAATACTTGGGTGGTTATTCTGTGCAGGAAAATTTCTGTGTAAAGTTTTGACATTTTTTCACAGCAAGGTACAATGAGTCTACGTTGATTTCACATTGCCCTTTATTTCGTGTGTTCATGGTAACTTTCAGCCCTTATTGCAAAACGGTGTGCCGTTGTTGTCAACAACAAAAGCATCAGGTCCTAGCAGTGTGTTTATTTTGTAATGTTGGTAGAACGCTTGAACAAAGTTACGAGCTAAGGAACAGAATGTGAAACTTATGGTGGTTTACATTTACAAGCAGCACAACACACTATAAGAGGCAGCGCATATTCATTGCAGATATTTCTGTGACAGAAAACCTTGCCCGTACTGAGGTAAACATATTCAAATCAGTCAAGCGGGTTTGTTTTTCATCATTGAAAGTTCCAGTGGGTTTTGTGAAAAATGCGTCATTTTCAGAAGGTTTGGAGTTAGTTCCTATCTTTTGGTTTGGTTAATGAAAAGTTCATATGACGGTATGGAGCCTTTTGGCTGGTACCAGAGTAAAACAACAGGGTCTGCGGTTATCCTTGAACAAGGGGGTTGGCCTTCATGAAATTTGGCACAGATTCATGTGCATCAAGGTGTTTGTTCTATAAGTCTCATGGTTCGTCACTATTGTAAGGTATTGAGAATCGCTCGGATACAAACACCTTCATACAACAACAGATCAGGAATTATATCCGTGAATCTTAATTAGCTAATCACTGGTTAATTTTCTGGTTGGTTCGAGGTAACAACAAAGTATCTACTCGTTTTGTTAACAAAAACATAAGCACGCGTATTTCGAGGCGGATTGTTTATCCAATCGCCGACTGATTAGTTTATTTATGAATAAGATAAGCAGAGCAAACGAATCTGTTTGTGTTCATCGTGGTACATTTTCACAAAATATTTGTCTTTGCTGACCGTCGGTATCCTGAAAAGTTAAATATTATTTGCAGAGTGTGCCAACACTTTAGTATAAAGATGAGTACAAAGAAAGACAAGAACTGGCCATAAAAAGGCGATATCTAAAATGTTGTGTGAAATGAAACAGAAGGGGATAATTAATACGGCCACTTTTGAACGCATCCGCCCCACTGGAACAATAATACCTAGGTTATACGCTCCGCCCAAAGTGCACAAAGCAAGTTTGACTTTGAGACCCACTTTAGATAAGTGTAACTCGCCTTATCGTGATCTGGCCAAATGGCTCACAGATCTTCTCTAATCTATCAGGTTGGACATAGTAAAACACAGTCTCCGGGACACGTTTCATTTCACTGACGTAATCCAAGACGTGAACCTAAACGATCAAAGAATGTTCTCATTCGATGTTACCTCACTATTTACAAACGTGTCTCTACCGGAGACAATTGAATATCTATGCGATTACATTGGGCGTAACAACAAACAAGTGAGCATCCTAAAAGATGAATTGAGAGAACTATTAGTGCTTTGTACTAATAACGTGCAGTTTCTGTTTAACGATGCTACCTACCGACAGAGAGATGGAGCAGCAATGGGCTCGACACTCGATCACATGTTAGCTGACGTTTCCAGGAGCAAACTGGAGACTAACCCATTGAGTGCGGTCAGTGAACAGTTTACGTTTTGCCAACGCTACGTTGATGACGTTTTTTGCGTCGTCAACGAGGATTCTAGCACGAACAGAGTAATGGCGGCTTTTTACGTAGCCTATATCAATGTTAAATTCACCCAGGAGTCCGACAACAATGGTCAAATAAATTTCTTGGATGTTGGCATAGTTAGACGAGAAGATGGCTCAATCCAGTGACATGTGTTCAGAAGAAAATCTTGGAGTGGCAAATACATTCACTTCGTTCCGTTAAATCAAAAGCAAAACCTCATAGGATGTCTGACGGGTAAGGTGTTAATGATCTGCACCCCTGACACTTTACAACTTGAACTAGATTTTCTACAAGAAGTGTTTATGCAGAATGGCTGCCCAATGCTTTCCATTCAGAGGGTAATACAGGCCGTAAAGTTAAAACTTAAGCCATCTTCTGTAAATAAGAAACTTGCGTTAGTTAGTCCTTCTTTCAAGAGAGATCCCGCGGCCGAAGTTATCTGGAGAAAGCTTAAAAAGTCAGTGGAAACAACCTACCTTGCCACTCACTTGTGCGTGCAGAAACTTTTGAGATCAACTACTGAGAGTTCGTTTTATTTCTAATGCCCTAGAAACATTATCAATGCAGACTTACAGAATAATTTTATTTTGATATTTAACAATCGTTTGTTTCTCATGCTCGGATACAATAACATACAAAACAACCCAAACTCTATAGAACAGATGTCGAGCCAAAAGACAAAACATTTTACATGATAAGTGCTGCTGCAGATCTGATAATTCAGGGGGAACCCGACTTCAAAACTTCCCGACTTCGGCTGAGTTAGAACCAGCAACAGACACAGCATTCACAGAGGCAGCAGTTGTCCTACTATGTCAGGTAGAGAGCCAGACCGAAAGCTAAGAAATCTCACAACTGAACTGAATTACCCACGCAAATCATTCTGTGACATAAAATCCACCAGAGGGTCTCGCAGACTGATTGTCCAAGCAGTTTACACTAGAATTCACCATCATCGATTATTAATTATTAGATTGACAGATTTTATAATTTTGAAAGATATCCTACTATGAAACAATGGACTCGGGCTAGATTCTACTAAATAACAGTGCAGTGCTACACTTCTAACTAGACGGGCGCTACAGTTATTTTTGTCTGCTTGTAATCTGTAGTTATCACAAGTTTAACATCATTTGTCTCCGTTAGCTTTGTTGTCACGTATCGTCATGTGTACAATGGATGCATCCAGCAAAAGGAGAGAATGGAAATGCTGCCTGCTTACCGCTCCGCAATCTTTCCAGATGGACGTGGTGAACGTTTTTATAAGTTTCGCGCCATTTGGCACAGGTTCGGCCATTGTGAAATGAAGGTGGTCATATGAATCACAGTTTAAGCGATACCATCGCTGAAACGCAAAGCCACGTATGTATCGCATCGATTGACCTTAAAATTCCCAACATAACATTAAATTTGTTTCAGTGCGTTCAGTAATGAAGTACGAACGTGATGTACACATATATAGTAAATTCAAGATAGTCGTTGATGTCATTGGCTAATTCTATAAGATTTGGCATCCCCTGTTATACACAGAGTCCCAGTTAGCTGTACTAAATATGTGAACTCACGACTGTGTACTGTAAGAAGAATCAAAATACCGTTAACATAAGTGAACGTGGCTGAGCGAATTTCATTCACTCCTTGTTCTACACAAGGATTGCACTTTATGGCCGTTATCCCTAGCCTTTTATGTTTATTGATCAGCCTCACGTGTAGTCAGTAAAACCAGCAGACAAGTTGAACCGTTAGCCTTATGGTTATCGGAGTACAGCTAGGAGATTTTAGGCATGGGGCAGCACATTCAACGGACTGACAACGATCGTTGTAACCTTGTATAAGCCCACGAAAAGTAATCGAAAAAAGACCAAAGGAGAAAAAAACGGGGATATTGGAATGCCTTGATATGTGGGGTGTTGGTGTAGGTCGCACATAGTCATGGCATCAAGCCTGTGATTTGAATGCTTTTTGTCGTAACCGATCCCAAATGTGTACGAAAATGTTATTAGCTAGACGAACTGTTCCCCCATCAGTATGTTAAAAATTTTTATTCTGTGTGAAACTGAATCTCACTTCTACGTAAATCTGGATAAAAACAGTTATGTCAGATCTCATTATTGGTCTCAGTTCCATAAGTGGACCAGTGAATAATCATTGTTGCTCGTGAAATATTTAATTATACAATCCATTGAGAGAAACTGCTCATACATAACAAACAGTCCAACAGAATTACCGGATCGAAAGAAAATTGAGAGCTTATCGAACAATAACTTTAACATGTCACACAGAAAACCATAAGACAAACCGAAAATGTCAGTTTTCGAATTGTTTCTGTTTGGTTGGAATGCTCACTTGAACGTTTTGGCTAACGTCACTTGGCAAACAAGTTAACCCGAAGTTCATGTGGACTGCTCTTCCATGATTGCTGTCAAAACTGTTCACAAAATACACATAAGAATTATACAAAAGCTGATGCCGCATATTTATTTAAAAATTGGAGATCGTAATAGTCTCAACCCCCCCTGGTCAGCTTTAGGTTGGGATGACCTTGAGTTAGTTCCAGAAAACAGTTTATTAAAATCGAGTTTTCCTGTAGTACCGGCCATTTAACAGCGCAAGATCCAATCGTTCTATTTATCAGTCTACCGGTTAATTAGTCTGTCACTTTGATTGCAGTTGTAGTGACAATTGCATTAGCGGAACGGATCAATGCCTTCCTCAGAGAATATTGGGACATATCTCCAGGTGGTTGAACAATTCTGTAGAACGAATCACCAGCAGGGTTGACAACAAATAACACAACCTGCCATCCTCAATTGCCAAACACGTCCGGATGACTGGCCGTATTGTGAACCTGATACATTCTTGCACTTTGTCATTAAGTACCTTGAATTCGGGACTTTCGGCCGTCAATGAAGTCTTACTGACTAAACAACGAAGACAAGCTCGTTGTACGCAAAACTTACTGATGAACGCTGTATCTCTTGCATAGTACTGAACTTCTGACTCACATAACTACTTGTTCATCTGTAAGCCATTCACATTGTATTCAAATACTTGAATTGACCGTCTTCTGTAGGCGGTTGAAAAGGCTGAACAAAGTGTCAACATCCCGCAACAAACGCCTTCACTCTCTGTTTTGATGAACTCAGATAGACTTAGTTCTAACGCCTTGCCATATATAATCGTTTGTCCTCAATATATTTTGTCATTCCGTATACATTCCTCTAAGCTATCATTCTGTGAGATGCTTCCTTGTTTCGATGTATAATTTAAGTGCAGATTTACGAGTGCTCAAAATATATCACAAGAAGCACACTTCATTGTGTGGTTTCAACTTACCACCGTTATTGTCTTGTGAGTGAACACTGGTGGTGGTGTTGATGTTTGACAGCGCGCTTACCTGAAAATGTAGTTGCTTTTGCCATACAATTCCCGTAATTTTGTAAAAAAAACATGTTGACTCAGATACTTTTGGTCAGTATACTAAATTATCAAATGTTATATTGCGATGTAATTAACGGAGGTGTAAATAAGGACCAGCTAAACGAAGAGGTCAAACTTGAGACAGACGCAAAATAAAACCATTTTAAAAACATTTTTCAAAAAAGTAGTGAACGCCCTTTCGTTTAATTCAAGACATTCAATGCTAATTGAGTACTCCGAACAACCCCGCCTATTGTTGTGCTACATGGGAGTTGAACTGTAGTTTACTATACGTCATGAATCAACACACTCAAATAGGGACAGCCTCTAGTTATGTAGGTGTTCATTCACAAATAATGCCCCTCACTGATCCGGTCAAACAAGACAGGGGTCTACGGACATGCGTCCTGGCTAATTGCCCATCGAATCAATACAATTGTGGAAAAAGACAAGAATAATTTGAGATATTTTATTGATTGAGAACAAGTTGTGGCGTTCATTCACTGTGCTGATCACATGACAACCTTCCGTCTCATGACCGGTGTTAATTATCTGTGGGTGAACGTGGACTGTTGACCACTCAAAGTCAGGGCAGCTGTAAAGCCTGAACGAACAAAGCTCC
Organism: Paragonimus heterotremus; assembly: GCA_013368495.1. NCBI lineage: Eukaryota > Metazoa > Platyhelminthes > Trematoda > Plagiorchiida > Troglotrematidae > Paragonimus > Paragonimus heterotremus. Next base: position 118,974 of record LUCH01000403.1, read on the forward strand.
AATCGTATAGCAATCAGCCAAAGGGTTCTCAAAATCCACAGACTGGCCATTTTGGACTGATCGACTAAAACAATATAGACTAACAGGAATGCCTTAGAAACATCTATTCAGTGAATGCTGTTTACAGGGTGTGAAAAAATGCACCAGTGCCCGACTACATGACTGCGGTTCGGACTCAACCAAGATGTTACGATTTAATCCCTTTGTAGAGGCATCTAGTCGTTCGACCGATATACTCTACCGTGCAACATCGACAAGTAAATAAATATCCAAGCACTGGTCTGTCAAAAACTGGAAGTTTGTCTTTGGAACTAATCGTGAACGTGGGTCAAACAGTGAAGTAACCTTCATTCAAGTAGCTGGAAACATTTGTTTCAGTGATGGTTATTATTGTCAGTTTATCTATTCACTTGCTAAAGTCTCTGATGAATGCAAGTGAGACAAAATTTACTGAGAATGGGGCGTTAAGCTGGCTAGTGGTATTTACTTATGGGAGTCAATGGAATGTCAGCATACTGAGAAGTTTATCCTGTCTCGCTTCTGACCAAGTAATCAGAGAGAACTCAGTGTTTCATACTTGGTACACCAACAATTTATGACGAACTGTCCACTTGACTGCAGGTATTAATAAACCAGTTTATTTATCCGAACTTTTGTTTTGAATTCCTTGATGATCAATTATTCCGTGATGGTCATCAAATACTGTTCCATTTTGACGCGGACTGTGTAACGTGAATCGTGCTATGAATCAAATTCAATGATTGTCTTCGCTCTGGCAGTGAGCAAACCAAAATATCCCGCAGAGTAGAGGTGTGTCATTGACAGTGGTAGTGGACTGAATTTATTCTCTGAAGTTGCCAGATGTCTTGTAACCCTTGAAATTTATTAATATCGTTTGCTATTTGTACGACGTTTCCGTCGAACGGAATTTTGATGCATTTCTCAGGTGGTCTCTGATTTGTATTTATTTATCTGGCGGAACTTTTGTGGTGATCTCAGTGTATTTTTCTTCAGTCACTCTAGTGTTGGTCCTTCGGAGAGTAACTAATCCATAATCTTTTGACTCGAAAGCTTGGTTTTATTTTGAAGCAACTATACGTTTTCTCGTTTCAGCAGTAGTTTTGATATAAAACTGCCTGTTGAAGATCGTTGCACTGAGGTGGTTGACTAGTTGCTTTTGTCGGAGCGATTGGACGGTTATCATTTGATGGAGTCGGTTAAGTTCAGCCCATATCGGACGTTACCACTGTGGAATTAGGCCAAAAATAAACATTGTCGAGCATAGTTCTTGCTTTCCATTTACATCATGCGATCCAGAAAAAATGTGTTCGTTTGTTAACCGTTCCTTCAGTTGAATGGCAGAAGGTTATCGAGTTCGACAATGTAACCAAAATACTGAAAATGTAACCACCCGGTTTACTAAACGAGATTTTTTCAAACGATTATGTCAAACCATCAGAAATTATATTGTTTACTTATACTTATGGGAATAGCACTACAGTTCTGATGTTCACACATTTGTTCTCATTCATCGTTTTGTACCGTCTAACTTGATCTGTGTTACCGTTAAATGACAAACGATCGGTTAAAGTGGATCGGATAAACCGAGATGTGGATTCACCCTAGGTTCAGCGTACCTGAAACTTTTGGTTCTGTTCAGTTTCATTTAGGGTCATCGTCAATTATATTTGATAAATTTTGTTTAGTACAAGCAGGTATCCACCCGCGTGACTTTCATTAGTTACTAGTTGGCAACTGTCAGTTACTGAAGTTGTCAATCACTCCTGATTACATACTCCTCGAAGTCAGCGTCAAATTCTATCCAACAAGTGTTACCAAGTCAAGTATTTACGTCCTGACACATACCGAAACCGTTTCCAGATTCCCATAGAATTCATAAAAAGTCAGTTATGCGAACAGCTGTTTTCGGTAATTCTCATCGGGCTTTTACAATTACATAGGGTACGTGCGTTTATATATGAAAAACTAGAGCAAATCAAATAGGGCATTCGAATCATAGACATGGGGCGGATCACAGTCTACTGGAGGGGGGTGGGAGTGTTAGTGAATGTGTGGCATTATCACTCATGCCTAGTTATACTGCTGATCATTGGCGCTACTTCCACTTGGGTCCTCAGATCGGATAACTTTGACTGGCTTGTCAAAAGAATTGTCATTTCAGCTTGAACTGCAAGTCGGATTCCATTCTTAAGTTATATGTTGCCTAACCTTCGCTTAGCTATCAGATCATTGAGTGGCTAATTCCGGACAGCAAATGAGTTTGGTTACTTAACTAATTTTGGTTTCATTAGTTATTCATCAACTTAGACCAGTATTTTCTTAACGTAAGTTTTACTAACCCTATGAAATGATACTATGTTATAAATGTATGAAAGTTACAAGTTGGACTGAAGGATTACAGAAGGGGCCCTCTAAAGCTGAGTTTTAAAGCGTTTCCGAATGATTTCCAGTCTGATAGCAATAAACTGTCATCCACACACCGGGCTCTTTGAGTTCATATTTTAACTTATATGTGGCTATGAAATGGATT
>LUCH01000403.1:121624-173701 GCA_013368495.1 Paragonimus heterotremus
GTGCTGCCGGATAGGCATTGTCAACTGCATTACAAGTTCGGCGGGTGATAATTCCACTGGTAGATTCCCCCTTGTATGATAGGGTGACAAAGACAGGCTTTTTATCCATCGTCTGAACAATTTCATGCGTCAGTTTTGGTTGTATGTTCCTGTCCAGGAATCGTTGTGGATATCCATTTTGACTTAGCTCATCTCGAAAGTGTTGGAGTTCATCCGACAGAGTATCTGCCGTGCTTATCCTTTTGGCTCTGCTTGTTAAGCAACAAACCAAATTCCGCTTATACTTCAAAGGAACAAAGCTGAAGAAGTGCGTGTAGTGGCCAGTCCACGTTTTTCCCCATGAACTGCTCTTTGAACTGACCCATCAATTCTACGGAGCATGGCAACATCTAGAAATGACAGTTGGTTATTCATCTCTAATTCGATAGTGAATGCGATGTTGGGGTGCGCACGATGAAAGTCAGCTAACAGAGACCATGTATCATCCTTGTCGTTTATCAAACAAAATATATCGTCTACGTAGCGTCTATTCAAAATTTTAAGGTTAATTACTTTTAGACCAGAGGGTTTTGTTGTCCTCATGAATTTTTGAACGCATAGGTTAGGGTTACGGGATCAAATAATAATGACCTCAGTAGCGGTCACTATTCGGAAACTCACTTGGTTCATAACCCGAAAGGTACTGGCAGTATGGTTACACAGCCACATGAACATTAGTTACGTGTGAAGCCGTTTTGCTAACATTAGTGTTCAATCACGCGGGATGCTGTTCACGTACTCTAACAAACAGTTCTCTTATGGTGCGGAAGATATATTGCTGGACACAAACAAATTAGTGCACACAACAACCGGTTGTGAAACAAAAGTTTTTTGGTCGTGCTAGGATAACGAGAGTTGTATTGGTAATCATGCACAATGTGTTTGCATGATGAGATGCTTTGAGTGGATTTTTGAGTTTGCGATTACTTCGGTCATAAATTCTCCACTGATATAAAGACTAATACATGAGCACTTCTTATTCGCAGAATGTGACTTATATTTCAGCTCGGTGACTGCATCGCAATGAGTAGCCATTATGCATGAACATTTCGTATAGAAAGTCTACGTCAGCTTGGGAGATGTTAGTGGTCAAGGTTTTTGAAGCCCTGCCCACCAAAATTCGCAGACACCCATTATCAGATTTTAGGCTCTATTCATTGAAGTACAAGATGACGATGAGACCAAGCGTTTGCAGATTCATACTCTATTTGTGTATAACTGGCCTAGATTAGGTATTTATTTGAAGAGTGCGTAGCCATTAGAATTTGCTCCTTGACCTATCCGCGTTTGTATTCAGTACATCTTTTTGCAGGTGATCAGTTGCACATCTGTCAAGAGAGATACTGCTCAATTTTTATTTTAAAACAATTTAAACGTCCACTTTGGAAAACTGACTTCAAGTCAAACCGCACTGACGTTAGCCATTGGGCAACCTCGGGCTACTCATCAGTAATATAAAACATTGCTCAACAGGTTTAGTGTTGAAAAAATATCAATTGCTGGGTTTCCCATTGGAGTTACAAGGTAACATATGTGTTCTCTACCAAGACGACCCAACAGCTTGATCAATACTGACACACTAGACCGGTTGAACGTTCACAGGTGATAATTTCTGTGTGTCTGATGTGAGATCAAAGGTATGATGGCTGACACGTTTATCTGGTTGACCCGAGGCCAGGTTCGAATCCCGTTTGTGGTAAGGATGTGCACCGCGATGATCTCCAACAAGGAAGAAACTGCATTCTGGTGTTTCTTTCCCAAATGTCTGTCTGAATGCGAAGACTGTGAGTGACGTTCAGCTTGAAAGTTACCACTCTAGCTGCGAACAAAATGTGGCCACGACCGTGTTATGTAACACATAGTCAGCATCCGTCCAAAATTAGACCAGTTTCGTGAATTCAAGTGTTTGCTTTGAAAGTCATACGGCAACGATGATTCCATGGAGTATGTGGCATGTTTTACTTTACAGAATTAATAATAGATAACTATATTTTTCGTGACATTGTTACTGTGGTTTACTTGGATAAGCTTCGACAGTTATTCGCATGAAATTAAACGTTCTGTCGTTCTGAATTATGGTAGCGTAATATATGTCCAGTCGGCAAACTTCCCCCGAGGCATTTGACCTTTGTCCTCGTTGTTTCCAGTAGCTGGACGTGCTTGGCCGGTTAACCTCACCAAACCTTCGAGGTTATGAACTGAAGTTGCTGAAGTTTCGAGTTGACAACCAATGTCCGAGTTATCACTGTCGTTTGTCTCAGACATAGTGTAATCCTGAGATCAGCATAGATATCAACAGAATCAACGGGGAACGGGGAAAGACTCAGTTTGCCTCGAAATCCAGGATGGCACTAACACTTAACAAAGATATCCTAGGTTTTCAGTGAACAAACTATACTCACTATGATTGTGCGACAGACCAGAGCTTTGGGATTTGTTCACATTTCTGCCCTTCGCAGTCCAGAAAGAGGGAAACAAACGGTCAAAGTAAACCGTAGTCTATTTATTAATCTGAAACATTCTGTTGTGCTCTTCACATGTTTTTTTTGGCAACTGTTAACAGAATGCTTGTATGTCAGTGTTCAAAATGACAGAAGTTGATAAACCATGTCAGTTTCTCTAAGTCACATGTTCTTTGCTTTTCTGTAGGCTGGAGGCGAACTAGCAAGCTCACTGAACAGTCCGAAACCATTACGGACTCGAATCAGAATGGGTTGATTATATAATATCCACTTAATTTTTCTCCATCCTTCGACAAGAACGTCATTTCATGCCCTATGCACAATTACTTGCGTGGTCACGAAACTGTTCAACGAATTGTGGACTGTTTAGCAATTGAGCACGCAGTCCGCATAATCTACAATCAGCATGCTACAGGTCAGTAAATAAACGATCGAAACCCACCTATGTAAATGGTCAAACAAAGAAAACAAAGAATAATCATAACTAGGCGCAACAACCTTTCAATATGGAAATCCTCAACTATTGTTGTTCCGTGCACAGTGTTTTGATCGTAGTAACTTACATCAGACCACTGTATAAAATTAAAAAGTGGAAACTTGTACAACTTCAGATATACCTGATTAAGTAGCCAAGAAACATCCTGCGACGAAATCTGTAAGTAGGCACAGTACTACATTCTTCTTAACTTAACAAATACATAGAACTTTTTTGCTTCGTTGCAATCTAAACCTTCCAGGGATTAAATCAAATTGTACTTATAACTTCAGATGCAAACGCTGAGTCAGTAACAACTGCTTCCTCGAATAAGACATCGCAGTATGCAATGACTCAAATGTACAGCAGGCCAAAATAATCCCAATGACTATGTAATCAGCGTAAAAATGACAGATGGCTTTATCAAGTTTGAATGACCCAACCAGAATCCAGCTAACCTAGTGAATGTAGTCGAGGCGTCTCGGACAGTTTTTCCAATTTGTAACAGTCGATTATTACATTCCGCTAATTTCCTTCCTAAACAAAAACCCCACTCACTACATGCTCTGTGACCTGATTGTAAGTTTTTCCTTGTCACCAAGACCAAATTTGATGAAACTAATACACATATTTACCGTGGTATCGAGCTGTATGTGTGTTCCAGTTGCGTGACCTCTTGGTAAACGATTTAGTGCCGCTAAACAAACATTTGTAAATACACGGTTCAGTACTGTCTACCTACATTTATCCTTGCTTCTTAAAAGTACCATTCTTGTGCACGTGATAGGAGTAGGAGATATCCACGTCGGTTTAATAGTTTGCAATAATGAGCAAAGCACAAACACTATGGTTAAGCCTACATTTGTCAAAGACACTTAAAACATTTCATTTCCGCGCGTACTGTACTTAAAATTCCGTCTACAACTGCGAGTATAGTGGGAGGCCACACATTAACATCTGTATTTAAACATTAGTACTCCAAAAATATACGCCATTTACTGTTTCAGTGAGTCTGTTGGAACGCAAAAAAATTGAATAGTTTCTGTTGTATACATGTTTGGTTGAACTAAATCTTTTCAGCAAATTTGTCTGACATGGTACTTTTAACATATGGGGAGATTACAGGTTGTAGATTCGAACCCGCTTGCACCCTATAGTTTACTGAATTGACAATTCACGCCGAATCATGCATGTGAGTGAATATGAAGATGACAATGAGTTGTAAAAAAAAACAGGAAAGGGTGCAAACTCCTCGGATATGTTTAATCCTTTTTATCTACGTTTGAACTCACTTCTGTGGTCTACTACCTCGCTTACTATAGACGAAGTTAGCATCACTGTTACAAGGCACTGTCTATAAACAGTTAGTTAGTTTATGTGTAATCGAATGAAAGGTATCGTCACAATATAAGATTGTCAAAACGGACTGTTCTTTAAAACTCATACAGTGAAAGAACCATCGAGTTGTTACAAATTGAGATGAGGTTGCTTTCGTTATTCATGAGAATTTCTAATCATGCAGTTGTCATCAGTCAGTTGGGAGTTGGTTAATCTTCCTTCTGTGATTCTGACTGGTGACAATGTCTTGCATGATTAATAGACACTTGCTGCTCGAGTCAAGCATTTAATCAAATGTACTTTTGTGCGCTGTCAAATTCAGAACTTAATGTGCTAAAACTCGATGGTTGATTTTCCAACAAACATATGATCATTTTAGACTTAACGTAAATAAACCGATGTCAACAACTTCTTACTGGACTTTATAACGACCAAAATGTCTCTTGCTAAAACTATCGTTTATGTTAGTGTAACTGAACCCACTGTTTGACTGAAACAGCCTGTAGGTGGGAAGTTGACATGTTAACGCGAATTATCTCGATTATTTTTTAGCGCATTCTAGGACAACTCTAGATTCCACTGTAACGTACAAGACGATACCAACTCCAAAAATCACTTGTTGGTGAGGTCCATATTGTGAGTCGTAGGGAGTTTTGTTGAAAATTGTTTTATCTCACCTACATGACAACCATATGGGCGAATGTATGGTATTTTTGAATTAGATAAGATAGACAGACAGAATAAACAGCAGAAAGGAGGAATTAAAAACCGCTATAGAATTCATACACTTACAACTGCAAAGCCGAATTGGTAATACATGTGGTACAGTTTGCTCGGAATGCAAAGGAGCAAGCAACCACCACAACCACAGCAGTTGAGGAAAGCAATTGGTCCCAGCGACCATCAACTGTGGTTAAGAGCTGTTTCGACCTAGCTGGATCTCAACCAACACCAAGCCTGACGTAGAATCGAACCCACGACCAGTGAATAAGCGGCAATTTGCAGCCCTAGAACCTATCCACCAGACCACGGGATCGTAGTGGTATAGGCTGCAGTAGATTATGTGAATTAGTTAAGCTAACTGTTGCATTTCCTCTTGCTCAGTTTTTTTCGTAATATATTCCTAATTTGCAAATCAAAAACAATCAATAGTCTCTCTAAACCCATAACTCTCACCAGAAAGCAGTAGACAAAATATTGGCTGATTACCAATTATGTAAGATGAATTATGCATGAAAATGGGGGAAATATTTTCCAAAAGTCTACGACAATAATTACGGATGTGACTGATATACAGTGTTAATACTTCGGACAAGGTCACCACCACACTGATTATCGGAAACAAAGTATGACAAACCAGGTCTCAAACTACTTCTTTTTGATTAAAATAAACCATCAACTTGGTAATCAAGTTGGACACTCCATCACTTTTGTATACGTAGCAATCTAATGAGCAACACGGGTTCTGTATTAAGTTTGAAAAATGAAATGCAAACTTTCCAGTTCATAACGTTAGCCGTAAAGTCAACCAAAGCATCAGTGCATACTACGGCTGAATTGGGACGTTGTCGTTTTAAAATCTTACAGTCAATTGACGAGTTAAAAACTGAAGCGTAACAGAAGTGTTTCACAGTTTAATTTTAAGAACGAACTGTCGTTTTCATTACTCTTTCAATATGACCGGTAAACTGAGAGTAACATCGTGTACCGATGATCAGTCCATCCACTGAGGTCTCCAGAGTCTTTCAGAAGCTATTGATAATAATGTCTTTTGTATTAGGATGATCCAGACAAAGTTTTGCAAATTAAAGAAACCAAATTTTAGGTATCATCCCGAGAAACATGACTGTCAGCACACATTGACGAATAATGACTAGGACTTCGATTCGAACAAGGTCAAGCCAAATAAAGAGAAGTGAATCATTGTTTAGGTGGCCTGAAAGATACGGCGTTAACTATGTCATCTGAAGCAATGAGTCGTCAACATTAATAACATTCTTAGCACAGTTCTGTTCCCGAAATGTGATGCGATGAAGCAATTACTGAGACAAGGAATTTTACGCACAAGCCAAATTCAAGGGTGTTTAAGTTTTATGCTTTGAGTTACATTGAAAAAGATACAAATGCACCATACTTCTTGCGGACAAGTCCATCGAACAACGGTGAAAACCGAATAACTGTTGGAAAGTTTTAGCGAGGACCTTGTTTACAAGTTTGTCGTGTGAACCAAGAGGTTTTAAAAAAATGTGATCATGTCAAAATGAATGCTGAATACTGTGTATGTTAGGTAGATAGATAGACAGATGATAAGTACATGTGAACTTGGACAAGTGTTTCCATTCCATTGCGAGAAGACTCATCCAAAACGGATAAACAGAACAGGTCTAGTGCAGTGATACATGTAACCTTACAATCAACTAAAGATATCAGCTATTTCACACTTCGACTTTGATAAGTGTCTGAAATACACAACTAGACTAGTTTGAAGCAGATGACAGAGAACACTCAAATGTTTTATGTAGCAGGTGGATTGATAACACAATGTATGATCCGGCAGAATTTTGCAACGAAAAACAGATCTTCTGGTACTTGGTGAAAATCGCTAAGGAATACCGCATAATTCAACACACAATCTCGTGTTCGTGTGAAACAACTAAAAGAAAAATTGACGCCCTTAAACTATTGGTACGTTTTTAGGATCCGTCTATTTTGATATTTTACTGAATTCGTTATCAGTTTTAAATGCTGAATATCGTAGTGTATGGACCTAGTACTCCATGCTATCCAGCTGGACTGTAAAAATTATTCTCACTAATACGAACAAGTCACCACCATAATTATCGTTTTTATTTTCTGTATGCCAGACGATTAGCTCTGAACATCGCTTTCTGGCAAAAGCAGGACGATCATGTCGTCATCTTGTTCTTTTGTTGTCCGAGAGATTTGTTGTTTGTGTTTCCACCGTTGACTCGTTAGTCATTTTCTCGATTCCCTCACTGTACTAAACACCCAATTGCTTCTTGATAGATTTTTAGCGACAGCAACCAATTGCACGATGTCAAGTCAACCGATTTTACCGTGGACAATAATTGATTTGGATTTTGCGTTATCAGTAATGTTCGAGGCAATGCCATAAAAATGCACATCACTGTGTTCAAACCAACAGTATTATTTATTTGGCAGGCAATCAGAAGCTGTATTGTATGCAGGCTTCCGACAAAGTTTACAGAACTTCAAGAAGTGTGAAAACGTAGAGACGTCACTTTTAGGTAAGGAAGCAACAAGTTTGTTAAATTTGAAGTCTGCATGTTTGGTAGTGGCATAGCATTTAGATAGGAATATCTAGTTTCAGGATTTTTTTTAAATCCTCACCTAAAACATCCAAAAACCAATACGAACACGATTGTATGCACGTCACATTTCTCTTACCGTTACGCTCCACATCGTGAGACCAGAATTCTGTCTCAGAATTGTATTGTCACCCCGGAAAAGCTACGCAAATGTCCTCGGGGGCTTTGTTTCGCGAGAGTCACAACAGTATGTAGTAAACAGACGCGCTACCACAACAAAATTATAGTCGGTGACTAAGCATATTTTTCGGAAATAAATGTCGAAGATAAGGACGCTGTTTCATCTGACCGAAGGTGGTTATGTATAAGATAATCGAGCGCAAGTCCAAATGTAACCGATAACCCCTATTGAAAAACGTTTCGTAAACGCTCGAAATTTAGTCTACCAATATCATTCCTTTTTGTTCCACACTTGTTTACCAACGAATACACGTGGTTTCAGGCCTATTCAAACAGCACGGCAACTAAGTTCTCTGAGACTAATGCAAAAGCATCAGGTACATTTTCAATCTAACTGAACTGATGAAACTGTTGGAATAAGGCCAGTCTGTCCGTAGCTTTAGAATCTAAAATTGGGACACTGTACTAGGTTGAAACACTTATGTCCATGAAATTTTTCGAATTTTCTAGATAGCATTAGCGAAGACAAACCTTACAATCACGAGTTCGTGCCTTGAAATGAGCTTTTTAAATAATCATCAGAAGTGGCTGAATAACACGTGGACCAGGTGAGCAATTTCTGTAGCACTTAGAAGAGTGCTGGGATCAGTGACTTTATAATTAGTTTGATTAATATATCTGAGAAACGAAAGTAGAGAAGACGAAACAAACATTGATGTGAAAAAACAGTTACCCACTTGCAATGACACATACTTCACGCAAACTCCGTCATTAGCAAAGCTACCTCTTGATTTATGAAAATGACAGGCCTTTTCACAGTACAATTAAATTACATGTGAGCGTTTGCAAACAAAAGACATCTATTACAGTCACTCAAAAGGTCGATAGAAACTGTATTTCATGTCGCATGTAGATTGGACGTTGACGTGTATCCGTTTATCAAGGCATCACACTTCTGGATAGATGGTTTACGTTAGGTAAATGCTTCAGCTGAAGACCCTTTAACTATTCGACGTAACTTTATACTTTGTTTTAGATTAAATTTCGTCATCATCCCGAGCAACCACTTGCCAATACGTCTTAGAGGCTAAATCCTTAATACAGTAACTGTGACTGTATGCACAAAACACTAACATATTGATATTAATCTGGTCATGTTAATTCGAAAAACGGGTTAGTCGTGCAGTTTAATTGTTGGATGGGTTTACCCACAAACCGAGTTACTCATCTACAAGAAAGAACTTAAAATCAATTTAAATTCTGTACAACTACTTCGAAGACGAGTAATGCAATCACTAGTCTAAGTACGTTTTATCCGGGGGATTTTGTAAGCTAAGTTTGCTTCCATGTAAATCTAGTTAGCCGACAATTGTTCATGAAAGTCCAAGCTACATCACTCGTTCAAGTACAGTGTCAGATCACCACAAAGCTACCCGATTGCTGATTCTTCGGATTTCACAAGGATTTGTACATCTGACGAAATCTAGCAAAAATAAAAACTCAGTCTGGCTTTCTTTTCTCAAATCAGCTACTCACAGGGGTAAAAGTGTTCACACTCCGAAACGCGACTGATAAAATTATACACGTTATTAACATAGAAATTGTCAAAGTATTTCAGAAGAAAATCACTCAATTTGTCAACTGAATTTTTGAATTAGATGTGACACAGATAGTCCCGGTACACTTCTTAGCAAACTGTTGCCCAGATAACACTAGTGTATTTCACGAATCTCACAGATTCTGGATGGGCAAGAGGTTCGGAAGAGAGTACTTCGGATTTTTAAACCGTCACCACTTAACTCAATTGGTGTCACATGCCTAGAAGTCGATGGGGTGAATTCAATCAACCATAAATTCGAAACGGTTAGATTCTTTAAATCCGAAGTTACGTTATACATTTCTATGACTCTGTTTTGAGTTAAATCTTTTGTAAAGTAAACACCGCAACTAAAGTTTTATCCCAATTTAACTGATGGCAGCCATAGTGGTTGTACCTTGTGCATCCGCCACAAAACATCCTAAATGAAGATAGCATAATTTAAAAAACAACACAAACGATAAGCATTCAAAATTTAAATCGTACTTCAAAAATCAGCCACTGCCTTGGTAGAAAGAATTAGAAATACCTACGCACCTTGTCACACCAGGACCTATTTATCCGTTTGAATTTCTCACTTGATTTGTTGCTTTTTTTCATTGTCAACTGTGAGATGAATAAGTAACCACGACGGTCAATACATTGTGTAACTTTGAACCAAAAAAGTTGCATGTTGCAACGACTTTTCAAGCTTGTACCACCCATTGTTGGCAAAGAAAGGCAAAAGACATAAGGTTTTAGGAAAATTTTCCAGCATTCTTTATTACAGTTAATTTCAAGCAAAACTGAAGTTTACTGGCTTTTTGAAAACAAAGGAACACGACATGGCGGCGAACAAAAGTTGGAAGCGAATAAATGAGGCTTGGTTGAATTGGTTGCAGATTGTGCCTCATCGAAATCATTGAAAATTACGGGGCAGGGAAGGCTGAGGAACTAGAGTGTCAGTTGTCAGTATGAACTCATTTGAGTGTTTGTTATGGTTACTTTGTGGAGCTTAGGAAACTTCGGTCTTCCGCTGTCTATTTTTATGATCAACGTGGTTCTTTACGACGTACTCAGGCACCTGTGAGAATGTTGTAGGTAGCTGTAATCGGACAAATAACAAATACAAAATACTTCAGTTAGTTTAAAATAGGATGCTGAGAATGACACAATAAAAGTTGATGTCTATCTTTAGCAAACAAGCCCTACTGTTCCATCGAACATGCGGCTTTAAATCTGAGGATATGTTGATAAACTGCAAATCAAAAATAATTTGAAGACATTTTAGATAAACCACAGACTGCCTGACCAGTCTGGTTTCTGCGAAGTATTCATTGAAGGATTCCGGTCGAACAGTCAGACAGAAACTTCCTACTTACATTGGATCGCACACCTAGATACACATGTTCACGAACTGCAGTTCCCTTCTGACTATTCAGCGATATGCAATGCGGTAAGTGAAGTAACACTGGCCAGATTCGTAAAAAAGACAGTTCAGATTGAGTCCCCTATTTTTGAAAATGCATCGGCACACTACGAATCGGTGTTAATCAACAAACTAAAGACCAATCTTTCCTTTTCTATCGAAAGCAAGATGAAAATTATCGGACGGTGTGCTTAACCGTTTCCGAGTTCATATCCACAAGCGTGAACTGTACGAAGTCAGATGAATACTGTTTTTCTTGAATCTCAATTCATATGAATAATAGTATTACTTTGATAAGTGGGCGTTTGTGTTATAAACTTACTGTCCCATTATTCTATTTGGATAACACACGATTCATTCAAATGTTCACAGCACGCTTTTGCAGAAGGTCAAATGAAAATTAACATAAGACAGAACACGATTTTGTTCGACGTTTTCGGATCACGGCAAACTGTCTGATCATATGTGTAATTGCTAGGCAAAGACCGGTTAACGTTGACATATTTTTCAACAGAACGATGGTCTATTTTCTGTTTAACACTGGGATCAAAATTATGTTTTTCTATCAAATCACCATGCAACTTTCGGCAGGAAGCAAAATATGCTACCCGGACTTTCACTGGCAATGAACTGACGAAGCAAAGTAGGTAGTTGTCACAGCAATAAAGACTTCATTTAGGCAGGAATTCGGTTATGGAGGAAAATTGAAAAAACAAAGCTTGTATTTGCTAGAATAGAAGACGCCACGGCTAATTTATATTCAATATTTACAAAATGCGGCAAGTCATCCGTTTTTCTAACAACCGTTTCATCATCATTATGACGTGCATAATCCTGCTAATTTGTTTCAATAAGGTTCATTGAACTAGTCACTCATTCTTAGGAAAACAACTCTACGAGCTCATATGCTTCAAAATAAAGTAAAACTCGATGAGAAACAATTTGTGTATAGATTGGTGTGTAGAATGGTCGGTGGTTATTTGGGCAAAGCGATTAGGCATGGTTTACAGTTCCAATGTGAGGGGGTTACAATGCACTTTCCAAATTGTCTAATAATGTTGTGAGTATACCGTGATACTCAGCTTGGTGACTAACACTAATTTGGAAAAAGTCTGGCCACAAAGTGCACTGAAAAGTCTCTTCATGTCTAATGATAATCGAATGCCTATAATTAGACCCTCAAAGAAATGTATATCGATTTTCCTGGTAAGATCCTTTCCAGTGTGAACAACCCTCAATTTTTCCCTTCAAAACGGTTATAAGTAGGGACTCAGAGTGACCCTGTGAACTGGACAGTTTAACGAAGGTGTTTATAATATAAAACTATATACAAAAAGGTATTTGCATAACAACGGAACGTTATGTAATAAGTGACTGGTGACAAAAGGTTTCATTTTGTGCATTCTATTTAAGAAAAAGATGGTGGGAAATCAAATGACAACAGATACACGTGCATTTGTGTTTAAAGTGAGCTCATTATTTACTGATGAGTGTACATGGTGGACAAGTGCTCACAAGTGTATCACACATTAACCTACACACATACTGAATTGGGTTCTAGTAATTGAATTTTCTTATATCTAGAGAAAGAAAACATTTTTGCGTGTTATTGCTAACAAAATACATCATTGCACGGTTTTACTGAAATTTAGGGTACACGAGCACATTTAAAACCTTCCCAGGATATACTGGTCAGATGATTTCTGTTATATTTCTAAGTGAAAAATTTACGTTCAACTGATACTTAAACCGAAATTAATTAAGCAAAGTGTCTCACAGGATAAACGAACTCTGACATATTACAAAATCTCAAAGCTAAAGGAAACAAAACATGCTTGTTTATTTATTTTCAAATGGTTGGTGTCGTTAGGATCGTTACGGCAGTACGAAGAACAGAAACTTAGGGTTCATGTCACACAACCTATCTGTTTCGAATTTTGAACAAGGAATTACGTTTTTTGACTAAACTTGTCCAAAGTTTCATTAGCTGTTAGCATTATCATAACGACGGTGCAATATCCTATTGAGAGGCACAACCCAAAGTAGGCGGACAGCTTTCTGCCTCATTGACAGTGAGATGTTTACGTACCATTATTTTTGATCAGGTGGAATGGAATCAACTTGCACTTGTGTCTCCAATTGTTCCCCTAAGTATTTCGTGAAGAGTTGCCGATATTGTTGTGATATCTCAAATGGATTGAAGATTGTGTGCACAATGCCGTGTATAGTGAGATTACTGTTAAAAACTACGATCTCCAAGACAAACATGATATATACAGATGGTTTGCCACTGTGATTAATTATAAATGCAATCACCCTACAATACTATATATAACGACCATAAAAATAAATGGTACTTCAACTCCACATGAATAACAATCATTTCCATCTTTGATCTATTTGTCATTTTGGATGTAAAACGTTTTAGAAAGCGTGCAAATCCAATGTGAATTTAAATGTATTGCTTATATTCTTACACGGTTGATAGAATCGTGGGCAAAGTGGCTTTCGCGGCTTTCGTACATTACAAAAAATCTACTTACCAACCAAGAAATTAAATAATCTTATTATTTATTGTTGTTGGGTTTTTTCGGTAACCATGATCTATACCAATTTTGACTAATGCTGACCCCAAAATTCTTATTCGAATCTTCATGGGACTTTCGTTAGCTCATATAACATAGCACAGAGCTCCTGTGACAACCAACTAAAAGGCAGACGTCAGACTGACAAGCAGTAATTGGATCTCAAAAAATTGAGTGGAACATCAACCATATGGAGGTGTTACGGTGGGCGACTGAACTCTAACATTAGAATCTACACGGTGGAAGGTAGCGACGATTCATTCCACTCATGAACACTTGGATGGTTAGCTGTAACAAGTAGGTTGTTCGCTTTTAAACATGCCCTAATGATATCAGCAAGCAAGAATCAGCACGGCTTTGTTCATGACATCCTCTTTAAATATTGTCCGGCTATTTCAAGCCTCACATCGTCGATTGATTATTATGGCACACCAGACGTCTGAACTCAATACTAAAAAAACATGTTTCATTGACTATCTGAAATACATTCTCTTGTCAAAAGACTGGCGCTCTCGGCACATAACAACAGATAAAAAGCGCAAACCATAGAGTATGTCAGCAGTTTCTAAAAATGAGTTCACAAGCAGCTTTCATTACATCGTTTGCGAATGTGTTACTAAATCTAGGCCAGCAAACAATTTTTTCAAAGCAAACACATGCTAATTTTTCAAAAGATGGACCATTCATACACGTACAATGTTATGGATGCAATGTCTGATTCGATGAAGCAAGGAAATATAAGTGGGCACATATGACGAAAATATGAGCATGAGTTTGCTGTGCAAAGCTAAGGATATTGTGCAGAAAAAACTGAAAACTTAGGGTCAGTCGTTTACATTTTTAATACAGACTAAGAGATGTTAACGGTTTCTACTGATTTCGTGTTCAAAGATGTTCGGTAACTAGGTTTGTTTCGGATGGGATGGAAGATTACGGTGAAGAACAAAGTACATGATTGACAACTGTTTTGATAATTTATCATCCAGTCAGTACAAGTAAAAACGTGTCAACCGAGTTCCGTTTACTCTAATCTACTGTGTCTTTGTGTTTAAGGTAACTTCCTTCACCACTTCAACAACACTGTAAAAAGACAAATATTGTCTGATGTTAACATTTCTCTCATCATTGTCGCATACGTGAAGTCACTGATTGTGCACAAAAGCGATGCAGGGAAAAGAACAACAGTTAAACGACTCGTATTAAAAAAACCAGGCACAATTCCATGGAAACAATACTGGCGTTTATGTGCATAGAAGTGGTTGTTTCTGCTCGATTGTTTCGATTGCGAAAGAACGCCATGAACGTTGTTGATAAGCGAACCAAGTGTTCTGTGTCTAAGATGTGTTTATCCGTCGAAGACGCCCGACTGCTGCTTACTTGTCAGATTGCTAGTGTGTTGCGGTTTATCATTTCCAATAATCACTTGGAGATGAGTTCCGATATTCACTTTGGTTTACTCCTGTCCGTCCTATGAGCGTAGGACTAAAACAAAACTATTCTTTGTCTGATGTTCTTCAAACTTCCAGTACGTTCATTTGACAGCCACATTTGAGGAGGATGCGTTTCGGAGCACAGGAAAGAACGAGTATTAAGTCGGGCTGTGACATGTGGAAAGTATAGGTTCATCATGCCTCAAACGGCATCATCAGAGTTTAGGCCCACAAAGGTTCGAGTGAATGATAGCTTCGGTATTAACCGATCAATCATTCCAAGTAATCAAAACCGAATAGATTAGTTCAAAACTTACAGATCACGAGTCTCGCCTGTTACATTTGAACAAAATAGACAGAACATGTGTTATACCAAAATGTGGTTTGTCAAAGAGGTTGGATCGATATTGCATAATGTGAGGTGTGACGATAAAGACTGTCTGTTCTGTATTGTTTTCTTCAAGTTTGTTCTAATTGCGAATTGCAAAAAAATTCTATTCAAACCGCTGACTAAATAATTGCACATAAACAACTTCATTGTAGAACTGGTGTTTACGTTTCACCTACTTGTTCTGCCTAACAGTCCACCACTCGTGCACGAACTGGGCCGTTCACTACGCATTTCTTGACAAATCAAATAGGTTTGACAGTTTTCCCCGGTCAGCACGTTTCTCGTAGGTCCTTGAGATCTTGCCCGCATTCGACCACCCGATCCACTGTTCTCTCCACCACCTTCAGCATGCCGCTCTTCAACTGACACAGTATAGGTACGCCCTCTGCATCCATTACCGGTTAACGGTGAGCTTAAATCTAAGAAATGAAAAGAACTGACTGCTTAATCAGAAGTTAATCATTCGAACATAGGTAGAAACAGTTCAGCTACCATGAATTCATAAATTAGGTCTATGTACACCCAATGAAGTGTAGGGGGAAAAGACACGATGTGTTCAAATATTTTTAGTAAATGCTGAAAAGTATTACAAACGGTAAAACGGAAAATTTCTTTCCCAATGACATCAGATTTGGATTGAACGTTATTATGTAGAGTGCCCTGCATTCGAAAAACATGGCACGAACACTTGAATGCGAAAAAAATGAGTGGGAACAAAAACACTTACATGATCGCGGTTCAACAAAGAACACAGTTATTGTAAAGCATTATTAATAGGTAGTTTTGCAAACAAGTTCACTAAGAAGAAATCAACTTGTGAAAAGTTCACCTTCCGTCCGATTTTTAACCAGTGACAAAAATGATGGCCTAAATCGCAAACACCGTCCTCTACCAGCTGTATTGTGCAATCAGCTCAGAAATTGTAATTCACAACTCATCAACTGTCCTGTTTCAATGTCTCAAGTGGAATCCATCTACTGATGCAAAACTCGACCGATCTGATAGGATCGCTGAAGAAATTTATGCTAAAACTCACCAAAGTAATTGCTAGGCATCTAACATTTGGTAATGTTTTGTGGTTTTTTAATAATGTGCATATTGTTTCAGTTGCTGTTTGGATTCTAGGCAAATACACGACTTTTGTAACCGAATCTCTTAGATATATTCCAAAGTGGAAGGTTTTTCCCTTTGGAATGTAAGGAACCTTGTTTATTCTTTTATATATCGCCTTCCGTTTCAATCGTGAGCCTATTAAAATTAAATTTTCAAAAGATTTTGGTGCTCAAATGCTAGGGCTAGGCATATCACAGACTTGTTACTACTCTGTATAATCCCAAACATCGGATAAACAACTGTTCTATACAAACATTACGATACATTCAACTGAAACAGAAAGCACATTAGAAGTAAGATGTATAACGATATACTATTAGTGCACGCACCGGTTTCAATACCATACTCAAGAAGATTGAACTAAATACACCATAGTTTGTTCAGGGGACCCTCAGAAATGTGTTGTATTCAACCAGATTATGGAGCACTGAAGAACGTTTGTTTGCGACAAATTTCTTCTCATTACTAAATCGGGAATGTTCCCGGCACTTAAAAAAGCTTAATCATATTACCGACGGTAAGTTTTCTATCATCTTCAGTGTGTTTTCGAAATAATATCTATATTTTTATTAGTTGACCGTGGAAAATCTCAAATTCGTTTGGAAATTAAAAAGAAAGCATATTCCATTGAAGTGGTTACAAGTCGCTACACATGCAACATGCTCATGTTTGGAGGGAAGCATTGAATAGTATGGATCATACTGAACAGTGTTGAACCAGGTGACAGAAACACAGACAATACTCTTAAAAAGTCTACGATTCAGAGTTAAATGATTTCGGACTTGTCCGCTTGCCTCTTTTTCGTGTTGCCACGTTACCTTCGCCCACACGATAGATGTATGTTTTGAGGTGGTCTCCGCTGATAGGATTTTGGCGTTCTGCAGATAGACAGATAAAAACAACAATGGTGTTAAGTCAGAAGATGTCTGTGTCTTAAACTTATCTATTTTTCATAATACCGTATAGTCTAGCAGTCAGCGAAACACAGCTACGGATGTTGTTAATGTTCATCACTTTCGAAACTCTCACTGTTCAGGGCTGACACTGCAGTTCTGTACCTTCAGTCATTGCAGCAACCTGTGAAGTCAAACTTAGCGGAGAAACATTTGTGCCTTCAGCTAAATATTCCCCAAGTTTTGACATACAAAAAGGAGTCAATCAATCTCAGTAGTGTATATAATGCGCCAAAATTCGGCAGTCTATACGTGCTGCTGTGAAATATGTTAGCGCTTTTGTCATTCTTTCCGTAATCGAAGCTACAGTGCTTGTAAGAACTGTTTTTAACCTGTTCAGGTCTGTTGTTGTTGCGGTATTTAAATTTCCTTGTGGTAGCCACGGTTTGTTGTCAGTCTGTCCTCGACGTTCTTTTTACTCGGTAGGTTGATGTTGCTGAAATCACCGAGGTGGTTGCTGGCTAGCTAGATAAAATCCGACCCACAAAAACCAATATATGTGAATAGTCAGATGGAGGTCATGTGACTGAACAGGGGCGTCGCTTGTGTCTAGTATGAGTGTTCGATTGCATTAGGCGGTATAGGTCTTCACAAATTCGGTCACTTGCAGTGTTTTTCGAAATATCCCTGTCACGTGTGAACATAGAAAATGTGGCATTGGAACTGCCACAGAATGTTGTACGATGAATTCTGGTCCTTGTCCCAACCACATACCTTTTGTCAATTTTTGGGAAGAGTGTGCAGACTTGAACCGCTGGAGTTAACAATTAAGAAGGTGACCATTGAAAAACATTACTGCTAACTACAGTCTCTAATCTACACTCTCTCACTGTTTGCAACTTTTCTTAGGTTTGTCACAGACAGAGAAGAGGTCCGTAATTTAAATGCATTGTTCTTTAGTTACATCGCCAGAGTTCTAAGTCACTCAGACACCAGTCCTTAAACTACAACGTCAAAAGACCAAATACCGAAGAGGTAGAAATGTCTGATATTAGTTGGTTTCTTAACGTCATTCACACAGACGAAAGGTAGACAGACAGACTATTGGCGCTACAATGAGGTTATACCTATCAGGTGACATAATAAAACGAAATGTCATATAATTTGAAGCTGTAGGGCGTGCTCGATAGACAAAAGATACCCCACTTCTTCCTAACCGGACGACAGTTCACATTTAATCTTCTGAGTGCTAAGGGTGTTGTCCAAGCAACTGGGCATAAATATCAGTCGAAAGCAAACAATGATTATGAAGTTCGTATCAAAGTATATATTAAATTCTGGTCGGTGTTCACCGCATATTTGACCAAAGGCTCATTTTTTCCAATCGAGTATGGATGATTGCCAGTTCCCGAAACTATAACTGGACAACCAGGTATCCTGATGTATCACATTCACTTTTATGTTGGTCATTTTGAGTTTTATCGATCCGACTGTTGAACGCCAAGGCAAACAATACTCTTGGTTATATCACTAAGCTAGGGAGCAATAGATAAACTAACTTATTATCAGGGTGCTTGACTTTACGTAGAAACACTTGAGGAATTTGAGCACGAATTCACTACTGTTGTCGCTTGGAAAACATCGTTCCAACTTCTAGACTTCGACCCATATGATAGGCACGTGGCTACTTTAGTTGACGATAATCAAGCAAGGGTTTTAAACGTTAAGTGGAACACAGCAAAACGAATGCGTTAAATCACATTTTGGTACAGTATGCCCCAATGAACCAAGGCATTGAAGCAGATATTAGAAAAATCTCACCAGCCGTCTACATTTTATTTAATGTTATCAGCCGCACATGTAAAGCATGAATATACATCATCCATCCGAAATAATGAGACAGGCGCACAGGCCAACCAAAAGTAACTTACCTGGTACCACAAAAAGTCACTGTATTGCGTCAATAACTTATGCACACACACAACATGGACTGGATAGTTTTTATGAGTATCGCCCCTCCAAACAACGGTAGCTTGACGCTTCGACCATGTTACCGCATTCTGAACGGGTTGGCAGGGTCACTCAACAGACGTGTTGTCATCAGAGGCTTAAGGGTTTTTGGTTACAGGAACTCCAAATATGTTTTACCGCATCAGTCCTTGATCCACTTTGGGATATGTTCTACTGATCGTTTTGGTAACTACGAACCAGTTCTACCAATGTGACTATCGTCAGAGCTGCTTATGGACTATAAAGATACTTGAGAATATTATATTATACTTGGGTATTGTGATTAATGCTACAGGTAAGCAGTCGTAGTTGTAAACTTGTGGTTCCATTTAATTTTATTGCATT
Organism: Paragonimus heterotremus; assembly: GCA_013368495.1. Lineage (NCBI taxonomy): Eukaryota > Metazoa > Platyhelminthes > Trematoda > Plagiorchiida > Troglotrematidae > Paragonimus > Paragonimus heterotremus. The sequence continues at coordinate 141,181 of LUCH01000403.1, forward strand.
TATCCTGCAGCTAATATTCTTAATCAGGTAATCTTATTCAAACGGAATATACATTCAATCTATCACTTGGTCAGTGTGAATATCGATATGCTTCCAGGATTCGCGTTTGTCACTAGAGGTGATTTGGTGAACATCTTTTTTCTGCCATATGCTATCTGATATGCTGACCCTCTGAATCCTGTTAGAAAAATTCTCGCCTAAATCGCATTCATGCATGACTGATGCCAGACAGGTTGTTTATAGGATTCTTTCTGGGTAGACCTGCTAAACAGTGTTTGCTTAGTGATGCTGTAAGAATATTCGTTGATAAAATATGTTAACTTGTAAGCCAGTTGTTGCACTCTATTTGGTGCTACAGATATAGGTGAATATAAGCGACATTCAAATGATTGTAGGACAATTATGAAAGAGAATCTCCCCTGAATTGCACCGCGCTGTCAACTTGGCGTTTGCAAACGACCAGTTAAACAATACTCATGTTTCCCTGCTACACTCCAACCACAAATATCAAGCAAGTTTAACGTATGTGACTGATAACAATAAAGGAAATGTATACTCACGCAACATTTTTATCAACCAACGTTGGCAAATAATGGTTTCGATTGAGTATTTGCAATCGATGAAACATGTGAAACATATCGCTTTTTAATTGGTAGAGAGCTAGTAAAGCAAATCACAAGCATTTGATCGTTTATCTGTAGAAAATCGAGAAACAGGCTCACCGTAAAAACGAAACCGTTGATATTAATTTGGCTAATGAAAGCACTGATATTACAGGGACAATGAATCAGTCAGGGTAAGCCGCAAAATTCTTATTCACAAGAATTTGGAGGGCGTGTGTTATTCTCCCCCCCACGGAATAAGCACAGAAAATGTGGGACGGTTTTATCAATGTCTACTTCTTTTTAGGGAAGATCTTCGATTCATTTGGTGATTGGGTGTAGGCAACCTCATTAGATGGCCACATCGTTTTTGTGAAACTATATATAATGGCAACATTGGCGCAATTCCGGCTTTGCCGTCCTCAATAATTCCAAACACTTAACTCGATCAGTGTGCTTTGTAGCACATGGATAATTTAGAGATTAGTTTTGTATCCAGTTAAGTGTTAGGCAGATGTCGTCAACTCATAGAAAATAGATGATTTATCGTAATTCGGTTCAGTGATCGTTCTTCCTGAAAAGTTCGTACCCCCGGACTGTTTTTGGTCAAGTTCACAAATAAAGTCTGTTTATTGGGTTTGTTGAGGCAGCTAATCAAACTCGCAGTCTCCACCGCACCAGAAATGTTCATAGTTCCTCAGTGTTCGTCTGCGACCTTCATATATTTTAAAGGCCTTCGTTTTCTCATCACTTCTACGCGCGATTACCGTAGATGTCCGAAAAGAATTCATAATTTTCAGCAAATGAATTGAGAATAACTTAACTTTACGAGCAAGTTGTAACACTGAACATTTCCACCACAATGGGTGGCGTTCCTCAGGAGTGTTGTAATCAAAATCACATTGACGAAGGAACAGAGGTCACGTGGGGTTTGCCGTGGCTAGGTCAACTTGCGATGTTTGTGAACTAAATGTTCGGAGCCTTTCCCGATTAAGTTGGGGGTGAGACTGACGTAAAAAATATGCATCTGTTTGGTGTCACTTATCCGTTCACGCCACACTGTAAACAGGGGTTTGCTATTATTGCGATTGGCACGTGTGTTGTATGCAGATGGTCCACTAATAACATGTTAAACACGACACCTAAACAGTTTGACCTGATTCATCCTAGATTTAGTGTTGATCAGTATTTTCAATCAGGACAAACCGACGGAACAAATAAGTCTAGAGAGACGAAACGAAACCTGGAGGTAATACGGATGAACGAGGCAGAATTATTGACGAGGGCATTCGGACTTGACAAAATACGTACACTGATTCAATTGTTGGTCTTGACTATAACGAAAAAGTGGGTCAATATGCTCGATTGTGGATTGTATGGCCTGTTCCTCGCATTGACTTGACGAGTTAAACCGAAACAGTGTTCTCTCTTCGCTTTGAGGCTGTGATACACTTTGGAGGAACCGGGAAATTATTACTAGTGTGCAGCAACTATAGTTAGACATATATAACTAATTAACGCTTGTGTTTAATAGTGTACCAAGTTACCTTTCAAAGCCCTTGGGGTGACACTTCTTTCAATTGGAGTAATTGTATAGCTGGGCACGTTCTCTCCAGTCAGTGTGTTCCGGTAGACTGAAATTTCAGTAAAAAAAGTGTGCATCCTAAATTTTTATACTTCAAACAAGTGAAAGAGGTGGACATTAGTGAGCATTTTGAACCGTGTTGTTACTCAGCTTGTCAGTAATCGGGTAACTTACGCACATAATTGCTAGTTTAACTTATCCCAACAAATTAGACGAAATAGGGGGCTGTCTACTATTGGGAATGTCGTAGTTTCTAAACCTATTGTAACACAGAATAGATATATACCATACTTTTTCCAGTTTAAGATGCCTTGAGGTCAGTTTAAGATTTCTTAGATAACTGAGTCCAGGCAAACTAATTTGGTTTACTCTCTGCACTTGGTAGGAATACATTCGATCACTCTATAAGAGCTAGCCAACCCCTATGTTTTTCAGCCAGCCTGTGTGCACAGTAGCCGTGGGAACTCGTTCGCCCTTGAAACCTAGCTAACTCACTTGGAACATCGTAAACTGGAAAAGTATAGCTATTATCTCATCTATGCGCATTCCATATCAGCTGAGCAACTTCAAACGTGATATATAACATCAACAAACCCTAGTTCTAACAATGCTTTCGTATTCAACTGAATGCTAATGAAGTTTCCATGTAACCCCTAGAACGGTATGTAGAATAGTAAATGCCAATTAATTGTTGAATCCGTCAGACTCAGATAGCATGATGCTCATCATAATGTTTGTGCACGCCTTTTTACAAAGATATTGGTGTCCATAGAGTATAACGTTAATTATAAACGAAGAAATCAATTCTCATCAATTCACCAATATGATCACGTTGTTCCTCCTCCAAAGACAAGTATAACTTAACCGTAGAAATGTAATGCTTATCAGTTACAACAAAGGACCTACATCTAATGAACTTAACTCAATTCTTACAAAGTTACGCCTCCTTTCCTAAGTCACCTGACATGGTATTTCTCACTGACTAAAACCAACTAAATCATTTGTTCGCAAATCGGGCAAAAGCAACATTTTCACTTGACAACTAAGTGATCTCAACACAAACATGAGAATACCACCCGATTGTGAGGAAGCAATTTCAGGAAATCATCTGTAACATACTACAGCTTCCCTTTGGTAAGTATAGATATGACCTAGTATTCAATTTCATACAAATTAACAAAACACTATTTCACGGAAATCCGCACTCCGAAAGTAATCGGATTTGAGCGCTCAAATTTCTGCATCCATTGTTCAGTTGAATCTATACAGATGTATTGTACAAAACTGAGAGTTCCTGGAAAGTGTGTTCTGTTTTCAGAATATCTCTCGATTTGTGTCTAATTAGGAGTCTGTCCTAATACGTCTTTCATCTCAAAAGTACTATGCTTATTAAGGACCACACGAGGTGAGACAGTAAATGAGAGAACGGTACAAGTTAACGAAATAAACTAACACCGTACGCATGTGTGGTACTACTGTAAGTTCAACTTGAGGTAAAATAAAGATGGGACGTTCGTACAATCTTCAATAATCTCAGTTATCGGAATAAGTCCGTTTAAATGAACGGCTCACCAGCCATTTATCCAGATGTTTTCAAAGACACGGTAGCAGATTAGTCACTTTTGCAAATATTTACATAATCGAAAATTACACAGCCGCACTTTAGTCAAGTCATCGTTTTGTCGACTTCTTCAAATACTCACAACAGAGGTTTAATTGCAAACTGGAGACTAACAAAGCTGACATTCTACTGCAGCAGCATGGCAACAAGAGAACAGTCCAATGCTTGAAAAGTGTTAACCAGGCGGATGTATATACTTGTTTAGGGAAAAAATTACCGAATGGACTTTTAAATTAACCAAGGGATTATTGATGAAATGAACTCAAGTTATAAACTACTCAACTTGACACTGACTGTAGATGTCCTAAGTCTCTTTCACAAACTCCGTTGTTTTTGCCAGATGGTGGCTGGTATCCGCTATAACGGCACACCAACAAAGTATACGAGCACTCTCGTTCTACATTCGTCAGCAGTCGGGCGGTTTAAGAACCAATTTCGAATACAGAGAAACCAGATCTCATTATTTTCGACTGGGAAACGGACACTCAAGGATTATTTGGAAAGAAATGATAGATGAGACAAACAGAAACCTGCCATTTCGGTGTAGGTTCTGATTGATACAGAAGTTCGAAGCCACAGTATAACGTATTTTCCCGTTCACAGTTAGTTAACTTAATATCACACAAACACAGCTATCGATTTTTTCGTGATGTGAACAATAGTTATATCGCAGTGATTTTGCTTGGGAAAACAAAGGATGATCACTATTCTTTTGTGAATACTTTGCAGTTCTCCATTTCTGTGCATCATTGATTGTGATGTTATTTGATGGATCTCATTTTGTTCAAAATACCACTGGCAGGTACGGGCTAAGCTCGTTTCAAAAAATCTTTCATTCACAATAAGCAACATCTACTTGAGTATATTTGGATTTTTACTACAGCGCAATTGCACAGTGTTGGCAATCGCCACCCTATACTGCGCCGAGGACGACGTCAGAAGCTGACTGCTCAAGATGCATAGGTCAAAGCACTACGTTGTTCATCCACGTCCATCCGGTTATTAATTCTCCTTCTGATGAGGGAAGACGTGGCAGTATGTTACGCAAAGATTTTGCCCATTAACGTTCAGCCGAAATTCCATGTTTACGGGTCTGTTGGACACCCATGAATTCAACTTTCATTTTTTGTTGTAAAGCATCAACCAGTAGTCTAAAACCACAAAAAACTGAGCCTTCGAACTGCTCTGGCAGTACCCATCACACTAATGTTAACATACCCACCTTGAGGTTTAACTCGATTAGACTGTTATCGAATCCCATGTATTGTAAAATAATAGCTGGTATGTTTCAACAACTACCACGTTGCTCCTTGTTGTAACCGTCGATGCTGGACTAAAATCCACGAGTCATCCTGATGAAAAAAATTGTGCACGATCAATTAATATCGGTTGGCGAACTGGCATTTGACGTGAAAAATAGCACGAAGAATATTTAGAAGAACATCGTGGATCGGACGACTCTCTCAGGATGTAAATTAATGGACGGATCATATCATTTAGTGGCAAACTAACTTAAAGGAGCATAGCACAAAGAGATGAACGACCTGTTTCTTCTACGAATTATTATAGTTAAAAATAGGACCACCTTTGGTGGAAACTGACATTTGGCGCATCTCACAAAGTGGAACATTTTGGTTTTCAGTGTCACCTGCAGAATGGCCTGAAGCAACCGTTGTTCGTAGACGAGTGGGTGGGATCTTCTAGCCTTCACGTTGTCTAAAATACGGCTTGTGTTGGGATTCGTAGATCTGCCTCCACATGCCTCTCAGCAAGTGCAGATATCATTTAGTTTAGCTAACACAGTTGTGTACGCACCGGTTGAGTCACGTTGCCCAGCCTTGTGATATACATTTTTTGGCTAACGTGTTATACGACTGTTGCCGGTTGACTGCTGAGAATCCGTGTAAGAGCTATCCTGTGGCCGGATGAGAAACTGAGTCATCGGATCCAATTTGATAGCGCGAAAAGCGTTTGTCTACTGAACTACTCTACTCCAAGTATTTTTGCACCTGATCATTATTAGGTTACGAAGCACACGCCACTCTGAAGATCGTCAAAGCTTCCCGCCAACGAATGTGATGTAAACGTACGAATCTGAAATTTCAGTCGCTGTTGAAGGTACTTTCACAGAACGAACGCATTGCTGAAGCCATGAGTGTGTTGTTTCTAGAAAAAGCTCCCTAGAATAGCAGAATTTTGCGTACAATCAACTACGTTGCATCCGTAAAAACAAACTGTACTTCCTGGCATCGCTTCTGTTTTAACCGATAGACTAACAGTAAACCCGCAGTTTGGGACTAGAACCAAGCAGCTTAATGAAGGGATCGCTATGACCACCGTGATTCTGCGTCCTTTTTCTGCCATGAAGAACTATACCCTTCGTCAGGTCGATTGAGAAACAGGCTATAGAGCGAGTCGTGTTTTGAAACCAGACTGGAACTCACCGGTTTACACATGGTTTTTACTTAGTACACCAAGCTGGCAATCTGCCTAGTACTTCTTGCATCAATGATGCACTACTGGTGGCTCACGGTAGCGGAAAAGCAATAAGGCAGTAATTGTGAGCTGCTTCAGTAGGATGTTTTCCACGTTTGCTCACTCTCCTTGGTTAGGAAGACGATGAAAGAGGTTCTCGCACGATGTTTCTACTCCAATAACATGCGTTCGACTTCACTTCTCGTCTGATTGTTGCAGTGAAATCCACTCCGTCTGAGCCATCAGTTAACTTAGAAGTTGTTGCAGTCCGAAAGTAATCAACGCAGCATGCGTCTGCTGGACTGAGCCATTAAACAGTAAAAAGCATGGTTTCATCAACTTAGGAACTGTTCGAGCAACCAGTGTAAAAGTGGCCAATTATAGCGACCTAGATTCTCCGGTGATAAAAGATAAGCAAAAGTTTGGCTAGCAAAGCATGGCAATATGGGTTCGAAGTGTTAACCTATCGAGCTTACCATACGGTTTAATAGGGCGTTGTCTTTCTTCCTGAGAAACCATAAACGTTGTCACATTTTCACCGCTTACAGGATTGGATGTCTTAGTGACGGTCCGTGTCTTGGGTTCTTTCACTTCGGAGTTGATGTCGTACGTTGTGCAATTCTCTCCGGTGATTGTATTTCGTGGAGAACCTGTAATTCACAAAAGTCAGGCAGTAAATGTGTAATACATAAAATGTTATTTGCCAAATCGCGGTTCATACCTCTCTCTTGGTCACCCATATGTCTATCAATGCGCTGCAGAAATAGGACTCAATAGGTTTATAAAAGGCGTACTGATCAAGTGAACCTTGAAGAGCTTGTATACGTCTGAATCAGAAAGGCAACATAACTTGATAAGCATATACATTTCTAGTAGGTTAGCATATTCCACTAACTGACTGACAGGAAACCGATGTTGCACAGTCAGTCTTATCGAATGACTCACCAGGCCCCTTAGTAAACCCTGGTGGTGAAGAATTCAGAAAAGCTGATCGCCTTTCGAGCTCCGATTGTTTCAAGCAGTGCTAGATACTTCTTTATGTTAGTTCTTCGCGTCGCTACGGTTTAACTTTTAGACGAGCTGAAAGTAAACTGGTTTGTAAAACATTTTAGATACAAAGAAACACCTACGACTATCCTGTTGCATTGTGTAGACCGTTATGGGTGATCCATAAAAAATGACGTGAATCGTTAAGTAACAGCATGAGCACATTGCTTATGCTTTTGGAACCCATCTACCTGATGCAAATGGGGAGAGCCGTTGCATGAAGTAATGTTTTTGGAGTAGGACCGCTAACTTGTGCTCGCCTAGTCAGTAACAGCTGTAGTGACACTATATAAGTCTCACTGACTAGCGGTTCGTAGAGGTAGGTGGACAGTAGCACCGTATAGTCGACATACAGATACCAGACAGAACCAAACAATCAGCAGATATTATGACCTTATTACAAGTTGATATAAAACGAACAGGGGAATAAATTGGGGGACAGAGTGTAAGCCCTGGAATGATTACCCATACGGGTTTGAATCGTAAACATATGCTACTGTATGTAGAGTGGAAGCCAACGGATCATAATTCAAGAGAATAAGTTTGACCAGATATTAGATAGAGGGCTGACTGATAGGATTGAAAAAGCATCAACGGTTTGTGTTGTTTGCAGGGTCACTTTCCTAAAACTCTCTAGCATACAATAAACATACCGAAGGACTGATATTGTGGGGAGAATTTCAATTACTTATCATCCACGCAAGAAACCCTGTTTTGTTTCAACCGGATGTCAAACCAGATGATACAACGACAATCTTCTAACATAATTTGAGAATTGCACATGGTCACAACAGCAAAGAGAACAGAATCGACCAAACTATCAGAGAAGTCAAAACGGTTTCTGCATAGTTTACCTCTCAAGCACAGTTCAGTATAATTTATCAAGTACATACCAGAGTCTGCGGGTTTATATCGAAAGTTTTAGTTGGACTTATTAGAACAAACGTCAGAATCAGTACCCACACATAATCCACTACGAAATCAAACTGAGAGTGATGGAGAGAAGGGTGTGATAGAATTGTGGCCTAACGGTTATTTCCAGTTCGCAAATGTTGCTGCCGCCGCGAACCGTACAGGGACCCTCGTAGTTACATCTTGCGAAAATGCCCAGTGTATTCAGGAAAAATACTGTGTGATTTATAATCATGCTAAATACACTACATTCATACCACAAACTTTACAGGGGGATCATTAAAAGGGGTAAACGGTAAACCGGTGGTTAATGAGGTCAGTCATTTCAATGTCACGCTGTAATCAATTACCTACTTGAACAGTGAGTCTTGACAGGCTAACAAGGTGTGAACAAAACGTTTCTGGGCCCACAGGGGTGGGTTATACAGAGAGATTCCAATAGCCTCAGCTGTGGGCAGAAGCCTATGCCTTACTGCCCTCAACTGGGTGGCTTTAACTCGATAGATTGGGCGGAATGCGTCCGTCACATTGACAGAGTGATTCGGATCCACCAGGCGCGACAGTATGGCACTGTTGACAGACATCGTTATTCAACTGTTGAGCCAAGCTGGTTGGTGTTTCGAGACCAGTTCAGGTGGGTGTCTGATCGAGCGGCCAACATAACTGGTTCCACAGGAACAAGTGAATGCGTAGAGGCAAAACGAGGCTGTAGAAACAGGCGTTTTATCTTTTAGGCGTGGACACAAAACCGGATTGGGTGCAAAGTGGACAAGTAATTTGGCAGCGTGAATGTTGTACTAACTGTCCTTGTGGGTCTGCGTGTGATAGCTTCAACTAGTGTGTCGCCTTTGAAGCGTAATCCAGTCTGTACAATTTTCTTTTCCGCTTGATGCAGCCAATCCCTTACATTCTGCTGTTGCATAGCTTTGTCTATGAATCTTTCCGGGTAGCAATTTTGTATGAGTACTGTACGTACGAAAGAATTTTTCAGCTATAGTATCATCTGTGCAAATTTTACAGCCCTGCTGTTCATACTGTTAATTAGATTTATTTTCAGGGCCAGTGTTACGAAACTATTGAAATGAATTTACTGACTATTTCACCTACCCCTTCTGTATACCACGTGTTAAATTGAACCATTAGCGCGGCGATGCAAACGTACATCCAGACAGCCTAATTGGCTGTTCATTTCGGTCCTTAGCGAGAATTAGAAGGGTGTGTGTGCGGAGTTGAATCTGTCCAAGATGTTGGTCGGATTTGCGTTGTTATCGAGTACGCAAAGAATGTCGTCAACGCACCTTTTATAAAAATTACATTAGCCAACCGGTGAACTCATTTGTTCGTTTTCTAATTTCGCTATGAAAATATCCGCAAACAGTGGTCTCTCGTATTTGTTGTTTGTGGTATTCAAAACCATCTTCAAGATTCACTGGAAGTGAACGTGCCAACAAATTCCAAGTGAACAACGACAATGATTTCTTGTGATTAGTAACTTTCTGGCAGGATGTAGAAAATGTGGACTGTACCAACGAGGCTGAGATGTGATTGGAGATATCGTTCCAGAACTCACACAAACGTCCATAGATGACGCATGATTTGGCATCGCAAGGAGTGTTTAGGACGATGGTGCACAAATTCGGTGGTGATGGTGGACAGTAGGACCAATCGATCCACGCATATCACGCGTCCCTTGGCCGGAGTAAGACCAATTTTCAGCAGGACTGTAAAGTCATTATAAGCAAATAAACACAGACGTCTGTTATCGAGATTGTTGATGTCCCTTTGGCAGCCGGCTTTTCTCCTCAAAAATGCCCAACAGTCAACGATGGACAATCGTTTTTCTTGCGCACTCTTCAACAATGAAATCTGTCTTGCCAAAGTGCCCCTCCACCTGACTCAGCTTACCTGATGAAACAAAATTCTCACTGAAGCACACTTGTAATAAATGGACGTGAAATTACAAAGTTTCTTTCGATGTTCTCACTACGATTTTTTCAGCGGGATAGAACGCAACTGAGAGTCGAACTCACTGTTCTGCACCAGAACACACGGGAGCGACAGGGTGCTCGCATGTCCGTGCTAAAAGGCCAAGTTGATTTTATGATTCAGCTGATTTGTTGAGTCAAATAAATATGTTGCTATATGCTTAATGCCATGTAGCGGCAGAGTATGATCGATGCAACGTCGACAAAAGTGTGCTTGAGTGATGATGGTATATGCGTTCTATTCTGAATGAACAATAAACTATCAACTGGCAGCAAGCCAACTGGGGCACCCATGACAACACCATCTGTTTGTAGGTTGCCGTCTCCTTAGAAGTAAAACTTGACGTGCGTTGTACAACTTGAAATGAAATCAATCTAACTCAGAGGGTGAATGATTCCACGTTCAGCTGACTTCGTCCGATATCCAAATAAATCATACAAATCGGCTGTTTGTGCATCCTTATCAAGACATCGTTCAAGTTCCTTAGTGCTCTTTGGTGGCGTCATCTAGCTTTGGCTGCGCTAATGATATACAACCAGTTTTTTCTATAATCAATACACAAGAGTATTTGTTCAGTTGAATGCATTTATTGGATTGTAGCTGAATATGTGCGGAAAGGTTCTGTTTAATATATAACGCTCAAAAAAAGCATACAGAATGTTAATAAGACCGAGACTTCCATACATAAGTTTAAGCCCATACAAAGCCTATCGTTGATTTGTGTGTCTGGCAAAACGTTATCGGTGTCCTTGTTCAAAAGTTCTTTCCTCACCAAAGTTTTGATTTCATTAAAACACATGAGCCCCATATTCAATCTCTTAAAATGACGTGTCATTTTCGGCATGTATATTCCAAGACTTGTCCGTTGACCTTCACAAGAGACGTGCCCGTATCACATAGGTTATATTTTTTAGAAAGGAAATCTGTGAATGTTTGCATACCGTCAACTGACTAATTTCCCAGTCAACTTAAAGTAAGTGGACCAGTTTAATGTTACCGTTATTTTCAAGCTAACTTGAGTGTAAGATATGATCTGGTCATGTTTAACAGGTTGTTAATGTGGTCCCTTGTAAACAGGACGGTTAGAGTCTACCCCGGGGTTTAGTAGTTGGTTCCACCAATAGTGGAACTGCTGAAATTTTTCAAATCGCCTCCGAATTAATATGCGAAACATATGGTGGATTTTGAAGGGATGTTACTTCGACAGCATATCCTATTTATAATTAAGAACGCGTGAAAATTGCACACTAACTACGAATATCGCGTTGGCGAAGCAACCGAATAACAGTCGATCAGCATGTAATTTGGATTTCTAGAACGTTTAGTTTGGTGGTTTTTTAATGAAAACCGCGGCTGTTGAGTAATTCAATGGGTTGCTACCACATTTTGTTTGCTAACTGGTGTGCAGTTTGCATCTAAACGGAGACAAAATTATTTACTTAATGATGGCGCGAGTGTGACCTTCATGAACTATACTGTGTCCCAAGTGGAAATGTAAGTGCCACCAATATATCATACTCTCTCAAACGCGTTTATCGCCGTGGTTCACGTGCTTGTGATTCCTCATCCAGAGGAATCTGAGCAGTTCACCCCACTTAAAGTATAATGGTGTCTCATCGATGACATAGAGACACGTTTGAAAATAAGTACGTTATCTTTTTAACGAAAAGTAACTAAAAAGACTCAGTTTACTCTCTTATAAGCATTAACGTCGGACAGCATCACATGTGTGATCGGTTATCAAGAACGTTAACGGAAGGCAAACTTAGACGTGACTGAAGAGTAGCTTTGTACATAAACATCTTCATATCAGCCAAGCTTAATGAACGCACCTGTTTGTGACTTTTTGCTGGGTGATTTCATCCCGGGTGAAACGGTATAGGTAGAACAGTTCTCGCCGGTAAAAATGTTTTTCATGAGACCTTGAAAAAGGGCACACACGTAAACAGATGCAAACTGTTTGGTCGCATTCAAGTATAATTGTAAAATGCTAGGTGGACTAAAAAAATATCTATTAAGCCGGAGAGATTTTCATACACACGACCATATTTCTTTATTTAAAACGAAGTTTCAGTAGTAGAAGTTCGGGGATTTAAGTTATTTTAAATTGAACACCACTTTAAGTATAGACTATTTAAGTTAGATCCTGAGAAGATACGCTCATCAGCCTTAAACGTACGATGAGGGTGTAATCGAAAATAATGGATTTTAGCTGAAACGCAAGCAGTGCGAACGAATCTGATTCATGGCTGTCACTCACGGACACAGTTAGTGGACTCCACTCGGCAAAAGTTTACATATGCCTGACTACTCAAAAGTAATGAGTAGCGCGAATACTATTGCGAAATGTTATTGTCTCAGTTGCCCTATATTGGCCGCTATGGCAACGTGGCGCGCACATTCTCTATACTCCAAAGATGCCCACTTTGACTACGATATGTGGTAAACTGCTCTCCCCGTTAATATACTTACCACTTTACTTGACCAAGTATTGACAAGTGAGTGACCTACCAGTGATCTTTTGCTGTTGCTGTTTATCGTGGGTCTTTTCCTCAACCATGACGTCAAAAGTTTTCATGTTCTCTCCTGTCAGTGGATTACTTCGAATGCCTGTAAAAAGAGGTAGCGTATAGTGTAGGTTGAAAAACCGCTTGTGAGCAACATACCACGTTAGCTTTACAGCAACTGCCGCTACCGGCCACCGGCTATTAATTCAGTAGCCCCACCTCCAGAGGCCAAAGCGTAAAGAATGTTTTGAATAACATATAACAAATCGTTTTGTTGTCCAGCTAGCCAATAGTGAATTGCAACGACATATTTATTACATGTTCCACTTGCATGTCAGACTTACCACTGATAGTAGGTCAGACCGCTTCTCCGCTCACGAGCTCTCAGCGGACACACAGAGTCGTTCGTTCTGCACAAGTTTGCTGCTCAGCAGACACATCCGGGAAAGGTAGTTAGGCGTGACTTGCAACTGACACCTACACTAGGGTTGCCCAGACCTGACGATGATAGACATTGTTTATCTAAAGTGTGTCTCACTGCTGTCGTAAATCCAACTTGTCACATGACTTAAATACCGGTCATGTTGCTAATACAGTTTCGTATTAACAATCACGGGCACCACTGTCTGAGTGCAGGTTTCGTTGTCAACATAAAGGTTTTATCGTCAACTCGCCGTTTTTACTACTCACTAAGAAGGTACAGCGATTGATTGTCAGATTTTATTATTGTAGATGAGGTATTAGGTGTAGTGTCACCTATTACATGCTACAGTTTAGTTCACAGGAGCATCTAGACGACTAAACCTTACGAGATTGATGCACACGTTCATGGAGAACGATGCATGCTCCGAAGAGCTTACTTTCCCCAATCTTTCCGGTTGATGGAAGTTACACTAGTAATTTCACAGGTTGCATCATTTCGCTCTGTTGTCATGTGCTAATGCGTTTTTCTCACTTTTGCTTAATAGTCCATGGTTTAATTTATTTTCCAACACACGGTAACACTTTTATCTTTGCCAGCACATTTTACATTGACATTGCCCTAAAAACTGACAAATGTAATCAATTTTGTTACATCCATTGTGTTGTCGGTCTTTAGTTTTTTGACACAATCATTATGTATTACTGTCTCTTACTTCCTTTAAATCTCAGATCCAGTGGGCGTGGGGTGTTTATCATCCAGTTCGAACATACTACTTACTGGCCATTTATCTGTCATACAAATAGGTGATTCGAAAGTTATTGCTCATTTTTAAAAGCTATGGAAAACCGTGAGTTGACTACCTTGCAAATCTAAGCTATGGGCAATCCGATAAGATTTACAGACCTATAAAACTTTTCCATTTTTAAAATGGACAATTTTCGCATAAATATTGCTCACCTGATTGCCATTAGTACAAATATGATTTGAACGAGCCACATGAGATAGTTAAAAATGTATGTCACTTGGAATGTTTGACGACTTTCGGCTTTATATTACCGAAAAACGCTTGGTTACCGCATTGCCTTTCGATTGTACAAAAATGATAAATCGTTTACCAAATTTTGGAATTCATGAAGTGCTCACCGTTGCTGCTTTTTGACCTTCGAATTCTGCCGTTATACTTCCAAACAGGGTCCCATTCTTTTTCGCCAAAATCACCCTTTCCTGCAATCGGGTCACGTTGAGCTGTAGAAAAGAACAAAAGCTTTCTAGTGGTATTTATGCGAGAGAAACAGATTTTGCTAATCTACTCCCGGTTTAAATTAGGATAAAGTGGTCTGGCAAGGAACATTTATGTTTTTGCATGAGATCACCTACTGATTGTGTTGCAGATTTAAAAGGTATACAATTACTTACAATACGCTTATCCGTTAGTGCATGTTCTAAGATACACTTGTCGGTTGTAATAAACGTGAAGAATTACAAACGGTGTAGCAAATCTTTGGAGTTTATCAGTCTTGATTATAAACTTGTCCATAACACTTAGTCGCTTCTGTCTAACATTCACGTTTGATGGACTCCAAAAACCAACGGAGAATGCGATCGAACAATATTAAATTAAAGTGCATTACAGTTGCTCTAAGACAAACGTTATTTATCTGTGGTTTCCAAACAACAGCAACCGTAATTCTGCTCGATGCACTGAAACTTATTTATATCCAGGAAGATGAGTTACTCTGAATTACTGTTTGAGTAGTGCATTTTCCAATGTGAGTGCACGTGCATGTTCGTTAGGTAATCTAAGTTTTATTGACTTGCACTGTGAAAGACATGTTCCTTGCATAATATTTTGAAAGAAATGCACGTCGTGCTAGCTGAATGAAGTATGGTGGTCACTTTCTACGAATAATCTAAACTGTAATCACAGTCCTCGTTCCTTGGTTTTTCTACCCAAGCAGTAGAAGGATCTAGCCAAAGCGTCATGAACAACTTACCGTATACGTAGCACGTGAGGGGAGAGTTAACGCAGAGTCATCTACCATGGAAATTGTCTGGTTCGTTACTGATACATTAAGACAAAAATGGAACACTGCACTCTGTGGTTTTCGGGAACAACTATCTCGATGGGTAAAAGTGATAATATCTGACTTCTTCACAAACAATACCACTAAGCATAGAAACAAAATCTCACAGGTTAGTCAATTCAACTAACCATAATAGATATTTTACTTTTTACTTCTCAAAAATCAATTCACACTCTCACCCTACTGACAGATCCTATAAACAACATTTCTTTCTTGCAGATTTTAACTGCCCCTGTTCGTGTAGGCCGGAAAATAGCGTACGGCACAACCGAATCTACCGTGCAGTGCAGTTACATGCAGTTTTTGTCATCTAGTTCAACTTAAATCTATGGAAGTGAATAACACAAGTAACATACTCACTCATGTGAACCAACTTAATTTGTTTAACTGTATTCACTTAATCTTTTTAACAACCCCCACTTTTCTTCACTTCCTTCAACAGGTTGAAAAATAACATATATAGCACACCAAGTAAATCAGCCTGTTCCCACAGTTTTTATCTATCTCCTCCGATTCTTCCAAATCGTCAGTTTCCTTAACGAGCCATATACTCAAAGTAACAGGTAATCACCAATGTTCCTTACAAATGTTGGTCCACTGATCACACAGTCGCAACTTACTCCCAACAGTATGAATCAAGTGTTCGATTGAAAATGTCATATGACACTGAGCAAATTTTCTTCATTCAGTAAACTTATAAGTTGTACTGAACCAACGAAAATAGAGCGATGATTGCTGTCTTCTCAAGGGAGGCACCGTTGATTTTTGTAAGTGAAATTTCTGGTTATATTTAGCAAGTAGAGCGGATTTCACTTTTGTTATTATTGCAATTGATGTAGTGTGATGTAACTGAAGGTGCAAGCCGCCACCGTATACAATTTACATCTGTTGTCATTTTTTACACGCATATAAGCCATCTCACCTAAACACTCGACACTTTGAAACAGGCGGTTGTTGCTATCTGGTTATGTAGTTTACCATACTCTAGGAACTCATTTCAAAAGAAGCTTATCTGTTTTCTTCTCACTTATCTACTCTGGGACTAGACCTAGTTTATTTCTCTTTCGCAATTTGTCTCTACAGCCTTGTCATTCTGTCATCTTTCCGTAGTTTTGGTAATGGCTATAAACATATACTATGATACTTGATGTATAAGTATTCATGGCAAGTCGTTCTCCTGTGTGAATAATAACGGTGAACTTTGGTTTACAATAAATTGGAATAGTTTAGTAACGAAAACTTTTTCAAAAGATGTGTCATAATCTGTAGAGAAAGTTTATTGACTAAAAGTTTTTCTACAACAAATACTCGTTACATGTTGAATAAAAATCATAACTGTATTTATAACAATGTACATGTTAATTTCCGAGTTATGGACGTCCATTTGCAATCTGTTACCGACGCTTGTGCATCTTTGAAAAGCATTCACATCACTCTACTGTTCAGAATACAAAACCACGTTTCAATCTTTACATTTGGTTAGTTAATCTGAAATTATTTACGGAACTCTTTATATAGTCGTCACTTGCCCACAAACTTGCCAACAATTTTCTCCTGATCAGAATTTGTCTACGTTTTTCGGTGCTTGAATTCAACTCCCTAACGAACTAGTGCCAAGTTGAAAACGATTTTACAAATAAACCATATACATCCAACCACGAATTCCGTAAACAGCAGGCAATCACCTAAATGCTCACAACGTTCGCGATGAGTCATACCGAATGTAGTCGAATCAGACCTGTAACGACCTTACGAAGGCCTGGTAGGAAGAGTTATCGATCAACTGCAAACAGCTAGAGCGGATACTGTATTTGCTAGACTTTCGGGTCACAGATCTATAACCATTTGCAACCAGCAGTCGAGAAACTTTGTACGTTCGATACAACTCAACTTTTCAGAGGTCGTTAATCCCAATTAACAAGCTTGTTGTACAAACTAAATTTCTTGAAGATAGTGAATGTGACTTAATAAAATGTAGATGAGAAAGCCGAGTATAAACTGCCAAATCTCATAAATTTGTCTGATTGATTTGAGATCCAAGATCTAACCAAAATCACTTTCTATTCGGGAATTTAAGCAAATTGGCTTAGACATTTGACGAAGCACAATCTTATTTATCTCTTCATCTATCTGACTTATCGTTCCTTCCTGGTGTGTTTCTCTTCGAAAACTGATGATCGTAATGAAGCTGGACGTAACATCACCTCCACAGTCTCAAACGAATCACTTCCTGGTTTAGTGTGATGATTTGTCTACTCGTCTTGATATCCATCATTATAACGGAAGGCCAAGTTGTTGGTTCATTTCAACCCTCACCAAGGACCACCTACTACTGACCAAGACGTGAGCTTCGCACCATCTTCTGTTAACTCAATGGAAGTTATTCTGTCTCAACTTCAATTTGTGACTTATAAAGAGAACGTTTTCCCTTTATTCTCTGCACCTCAATCTTATCTAGATATTGCTCTGCGGAACATTTTTTTATCACCGAATGTTTTTTCTGAAGCTATGCATATTATTCTTCTATAGCTGTGTGTTAACGTTCTAAAAAAGGTATCAAACTTTGATGATAGCATTCAAAAAACCTTTAAATACAGTTTCCTGTACATCTTCCACTCATCTAGTTTTTTTCAAACACTTACTCACCCATAGCAAATTTGCTGAGGTAAACCTTTGTGATTTTGCTCATATGCGTTCTGAACTGTCTTAATACACTTCCACTTCTTCCAAGATCTTGAAACACAAGGTGCCAGTTACATGTGCAGTGTCTCACAAAACTCGATCATTCCACATTTTGTGCGTTTTATAGTCTGTTGCAGTTCATCTTGGAAACGTTTTCTGATCAACTGATTTGTCAAGTTAACAATTAGATCTGCGTAACCATTTCTGTGCTACAGATACACGTCCAAGGTGAATATTCGTATTTCTGGTACAGCTCGCTTTACATAGTGGGGTTGAACAAAATGATTCTGATAGAACTTCGAGTCGGTGCTTCCACGTTGCAGGACAGATTTTACCCTCGTTTTGAAATGAAGATAATCACGCTGTGTTCTGTCTTTCTAGTATTAAACACTAGTGTATCAAGAGTATCAGTTTCTCGTTCAGATGTTATGTGGTTCATCTTAAACAAAACAATTCACAGAAGTAACTTCACGAGGGATTCACTTCTATGAGATGATGAGACTGATATTTACAAGCCAGAATGAACTGCCACAAAGTCTTCCCAAGTAATTTCACAAATGTTCAGTGACGTTCGTGCTTGGTGACTGCGACGTTGATTGAAAGTACTCCTGTGTTTCGGTGAAGCTCACAAACAAACGGAGTGTGGTGTGTGGTTGCGTTGTCGCTCCGGTAGATGCGATCACTATTTGCCTACATTATTAAAAGAGCTGTTCAATGAGAGAATGCAGCTATGCTCAATCCAGACTGACCAGTTGACTATAAACGTGCCAACAGATGGCGTCTCAGGTGTGTACTGTTTCACATTTTGGCTAAGCTACGCCTGCTGTGATTTCGCTTCTAATTGAGTCTCACCTGAAGTTCGAAATGCACCATTTAGTTTTACGCTTAAATAATGAAAGCATTTAGTCGTCACTCCACTGAGTCAAACATATCACCATACCGTCTACTATTGTTGTTCTTAGCACAGCACGATTTAATTGCTTGTTACAAGAACCGCCTTTTTTAAACTTCCGTCGTATTGCTGGACTAGAGCTCAGGGACTCATAAGGCTTGTACAGTGTGGCTATCAAACTGAATGGATGGTGACGGAGAATTCACAGTGAAAATTCGTTATCTTTTTCATGTACGATATTCTGCTCGCATAAGTGAACCAGTTGGGGACGGCTGTGAGCTCCCTCCAGGTACCAACCATTCGCTCCAAGATATGAACCTGAACAGTCCCCGAACCATGATAAAACAAGGCTGGAGATTACCAATCAGTAACATCTCCCCAAAACCGAGATATACACTTTTAACTTCTGTTGGGAATCGATAAAGTCACTCTTAGAATAAAACACGACGACTCATGAGAGTACATTTCTGCAAAATAGTATTTTCGTTTGTTCTGTCCGCACCACCAAAACACGTCATTCCCACAGTCGTTGTGAATGCTACTGAAACACTGGCCTACTGTGAAGGCTTTCAGTTTCATGCTGACACCCGGTCTCTTTATGTCCAGGGTATTCTCAAATGTAGTGATGTTAAACACCGGTGGCCCGGTTCACGTTTTACGTAGCATATACAGACTCCTCGATTACACTATGAATCCGATCTCAGTTTAACGAATGACCCTCTTTGCAACTTCTGCTCTGATAAAACTGGACATGCGAATCATGAGATTCGCATGATAAGTTGAGTCCGAGAATGTGTTCACAGTCAAAGCTGTGAGGCTGCTTTATCCAGCTAACAACTACGTAACAAACATTGTTTACTCTACCGCAAACCGGATAATCCGGAATAATTCGTCCACTAACCACCTAAAGTTTTATTCACCTCTTGTTGTCAAAATGCCAACACAAACAGAAATAAACCATTGCATTCACGATAATGTGCATTTTCTCTTCACGTTCAACCTATGAAACTTCATTGTGCAATTAATGACACCCACATAGGCCCCATTAGTAGATGATAGAAATTAAATTGCATGTCAAGATGATTCTGAAGGCTTTCAAACACTCTGAAAATGATTTAATGGAGGCTTATTTGGTTTCTGCGATAGTTCATGTACACAAAGTATGACCTAGACAATAACACTGTTGACCAGTCTCTTCAGATATTCTAATTTACAAAGCGGCCGAGTTAGCCTGATTTGCAAACTCCACAATACGAACATATTTCAACAAAACCAAATATCTTCGCCGACACAGTCGCGTGGGTAGGTAATATTCTGGTACTGTGACGGTGCAGACAATGTACTATAGTCTTGTAATTATCCAATCAAACTGCATCAACGAGTGTAACTCGTTAATGTGGCAGCTTAAGCTGTCATGAAGCCTATCCTTAAACTTCTAAGTATGCAGTCATGTCAAATCTCATTCGAACTATCTCTATCTAATAAACATGTATGAGCTTAGTCACCACAAACGTGAGGGTATTAGTAAGCTAATCATAAACGACAGTCTACATATATGTTTGTTAGCATATCCACATCGGATAACATAGAGTTAACCCATTACAACGTTTTGTCACGTGAAACAAAGACTTTCTTTTTGTAGTCATATTTCACCAGATACAAACTTCACAAATGTATTCGGTGAAATTAAGTTGCAGTTTGGCAAATGTACAGTAGAATTAGCATTGCTTATATAACGAAACCAACCTGGGTAGTAGAAAGGAATTGCACAAATAGATAAAAACCACATACACACAAGTCAAGTCGGTTGGAGCTTTTTACGATGAGATTAACAGGCCCAGTTACTCAAGCAAGCACCTGGGTTCAAACGTAAAATCTCTGAACCACCGGCGTGGCTCAGCTGGTACAGCGATTACCGCGTGTGGGCATGCTGTTTCTGTCACTCGGTCGGGTTCGCTCGAAACCCAGATTTTCAACAATCTCACCTATTGTAGATTATTAAACTTGTCAAACTACTCACCATTAACAAACTATCATTCCACGTTGCTTACAGAGAGTGGGATGTAGTCTTTGACTTATCGAGGCGTCTGCAAAACAGATGTTGGTTGCGTAGACATTCCAGAAGGCCTTGTTAACCTTATTTCTGTTCCCTGCTTAAAACGTGTTGCCTAATCGGTGAAGGTGATCGTCAGTTTCAAACCAACTACGTAAGTGACGTGGCAGTTTGGCTTGTCAGTAATTTGGCTGCATTAAGCACTGGTTATGGTGAAACCAAATATAAGTGGATGTATTGTGCAAGCCTATGCTCTTATCTTTCCTGGTCAAGACTTCATCTATTCAGACAGGCTAACAAGGTTGGTTTATTCTGCGACCTTGTGCAAATAGATAAATCATGCTGGGCTGGTCGGCAGAGCCGACACTAATTTGAGTGGCGTATATGTTCCAGATCCCAGTCTTCTAATTCGTTGCCACTGTTTGACTGAAAGCCTTAATAGCCCTTGGAGTGCAAACAACGCATCTAGTTAACACATTTACAACCGGCTATTACGAATGTGCACCTGATGACCGTTGTTCTAGTTCATCCTGGAACATGTTCCTTGGTGATGTGAATTCTGCCCTTGACAGTTCCACCAGGCTGAGTGGCCACACTGATTTGTACTTTGTTATTTGTGACAATTTTGGTTCATCCTATCTTCAATTCAATCTGTCGACCAGATCAGTCGGCGGACAATCGTTTACTATAGTATTGTGATTATCACCAGAGTAAAATATGAGGTTGCTGTAGGACGGTGGTAGGTGTTGTTGTGGAAGTATTCACTAGATGACGTTTTAAAAGAGTTGTTTGGCAAGGTTGCGATGATTGTAGACATGTCTGTAAGACTGTTGTCAACTGAATTACAAAAATGAGGTTTGTATTAGTCAGCTGTTTGTCAGTAAGTCAATAGTTTGTCAGTCCTGGCAGAGACGCCTCGGTGTGTGATACTTCGCATTCACACCATTTTAGTATCAAATAGCCTGGCTGCGCTGAAGTATTTTCAAAAAATCCAGTGATTACATAAAATTCACCAAGAAAACAACATAGGAATGAGCCTTATACTCACGTTCGCGTGGTGTGCCTGTTCGCGGCCGACTGGTTGTACGCAAAGTGTCCACCTCAAGGCCCAATTCTCCGGTTAACGCAATTGGGTTTCGGATCGGATCTGTGAATGAACAAAACGGATATCAGACCATCTTTCCAACAGTATTGCTATAGTCTGTTTGTGCACAGTAAACTGGATTTAACAGCCAAATTTACAACAAACTCATGGGAACCCAAATCCCTGGAGTTTTGTTTCATGGAATTATGTATGACTACCCTGATGAGAGAAGCATGGCGTACCTGTGGATACAGGGAGAAAAATCCGGAATGTTGAAATCTGACCAACAACCCTAATTGAGCTAGTACGCTCATTAGGTTAGTCACTATTAGTTATGGTGTTAGCAGTCGTGTGTGCAAAATGTTTCGTAATTTGAAATTAATGCTTTAATAGGACAGAGGTTTCGTCGGAATGTTTCTATATTTTGTGGCATTCCCAGTTTTTACCGTTCAATTATAAACAAACACAACAGTCGGTTGCCACAAAGAAACAATGAACGCAACTAAAATGAGTTGCTTGTGAAATTGCACTTAAGTGTTTTTGATCTAAGCTCAACCGGTAGGCATCCCCAGATAGTTGTCTCCTTACAAATTGAGCATGGGAATTCTCGAGCCTTTCAAGGACACAGTTATCATCGCTGATTATGGGGAGATAACGACATGCGGCAAAACTGTTCTAATTGTTCTAACGTGTTCATCTTCAAACGGCAAACACAATTCTCTTCAAAAAACACTAAGTTCCTCTTATCCATTCAGTTAAAACAGAGAAGACGATTGTCACGATATTTTAACATTTTGATTTATTCTTATCAGTCTCTAACGTAAGAACAGCAAGTTTTATGGCAACATTTGAACTAAACAGCCACATAATATCAACCTTTTGCCCGTTAACAGTGCAATCAATTCCACCACAGGATGATTGTTTACATCAGCTCCATTTGTGCACCAAACGCGTCGACGTTTTCCGATTGGCTTAAGTGTTGGCTGATAGTTTTGGGTCACGATTATCTAACAAGGTTTTGGATGATTTGACGGGATCAACTGGGTGTATAGTTGCTAGGATGCGTCTGGTGATCGACGAAGCCGAGTTCTTCGAGTTCTGGCAGTCAGCAGCTCGTTTTCTGATATTTTGACACTTATGGATGTGCTCCGTCATAGGTTGATGGAAGCAACAACCTGTTCTGCTTCTGTAAACGTTATTGCGATTGCACCTGAACTGGTAATTTACGTGGCAGACAGAATGTTTAGTTGAGTATGTATTAACGCTGCGGGTAAAAATGTTAACATATCACGAAACGTCATCTCTTTTTTGACTAAATCTCCTCTGCTGGAACTCGGCAAACAACAACTGGCGAACAGAGTTTAGCAGGAAAACGCAGGCAAACCTCGTATCACTACATGACTACGAGTTTAGTGAGTATAACTCTTGCTGAGGTCAGGCACTAATCCTACGATTGTCGTGGTTAGTGCTAGTCAACTAAATTTTCCCGTCGCCAACCATCCCCGTAAACATGACGACCCAGCAGATTAAATCTTGGTCCTGGATTTCTGGATAACTCCAGTGAGTCTGAACATAATTAGCCCTGTCTTTTAAGTCCACAGCTCTATCAAAGCAGTCAAAATAGAGTCTGTATATGATATAGCCACACACTTGAATCATTTTACTCAAAAACACAAGACAATCTATCTGTCGAAATTCATCTTTCTGTCATTTCAGTCAGTTAATTGACCGTCTCATTATATTTCCTGATAAAACATGAGACTAATGAAGCTAAGTTAAACAATACAACCTATTTTGCTCGCAGTCTAGATATTCCAGACGGCTGAATCAATCGTTGTGACCATCTAGTACAAAACAATGCCGTCTAGTGTGGCCTGACTAAATATCCAACTTTTCACTTTCCACGGTTTGAATGCCCCAAAAACCATTCAGATAATGTCAGTTTTGTCAGACCAGGAATTTTGGCTTTAACATAATGGTGAATTTGTTAGCCCCTTCCTTACATTCTATTTTCTGTCATTCCCAACAGTGAACAATAAACAACACGCTTTTGTCTCCGTGAAAATCGATAAGAATTATTGTCCTTTACACATCCCGTAAGACAGTTCATTGATCTCTGCACCTTTCCCAATGTGAAGTACTGATTCTCTAAAAACAACTCGCGATTTCCTTCTTGCATGTACGGCTACGTAGTTAGGCTTTTATATGTTGTGGATGAGTCATTCTTTTGCCTGTTCACAAACCACCCCCGACTGATACGTGACATTCACAATGGACTACCCCAACGGGTAGTCGTAGAAGAGTTTCGGGTAAATATGAGAGCAATTAAGTATGAACGATATTTTCCGTCAAGCTTTTTTTCAGTCAGGCAAATATCCCGCTATGCTGACACTTGTATATGGGTACAATGTGAATAAGAGTGTATTTTATGGGTTGCTACAGGTACGTGCGTATACAATCATGAGCGAGCACACAAACAAGTCAAGGTTGGCTGCATTTTGCACACATAGGGAAATATTAATTCTAACTAATTACTGTGGAAAGTTCGGAAAATTTGTGTTTGTGTGCATGCACCAGCGTTGTAATCTCTCGATTATCTATTTAGCCCTTTTTATTGTCTCTAAAATACCCATGTTTAACTTAGAAGATTTTATGAATTACTATTCACTTCGTAAGGGTGGGGAAGCAACCAAATAACCAGATGGGAAGCTATAATAATTGTAGGCCTTTTTCTGATTTACGCTAATCATAGGTCCATAAGTTGTTACAAGAAACAAAGACTTTTACATGTGCTGGTCAGCGAAAAAATCCTGTTGGACGGCTTACACATGTGAGGAAAAGTGAATGGAGATAAATGAAATGAAACTTCAATGAACATGCTTCCTGCAGTCGTCTCAGCAACGAATATTGAAACGAACTGGAACAATAGTTCTTCGGATAGTCTTAGTTATTAACGTTTGCGAGTGAACTAGTATGAGTTAGGAAGCTTGTACTACAGCTCCAAATCCCTACTCGTTTGTTAAAATAATGTAAGCATATTTACCAGCGTGGGTCAGTATTTATTATGCCAGTTAGCTCGAATAGGATCAAATGTTATTTTGAGCACATTGGCTCCTCGAATGGACAAATTATAACAGTTTCTACCCGAGTAAATTTCGTATTCCAGCCTATTATATACACATCTGAGTGGTGTACATCAGGACAACGAAGTTTGGTGGGGTTAGTAGGTGCCGCCGGCCATGATGACGACATCCAGACCGTACACGGACATCGCGACTGTGTAAAGCTATCTGACATTACAGACTGTTTCACTCAATAACATGTCTGTCGTTTTACTATCACCCAGTCTTTTGTTTAGTTATAATTCCCTGTCGCTTTCTGTCTACATTTCCTTTCATAAGTATGAGTGTAACTGTTACAACTAACGATGAAGAGTCCCAGTTTAGTTTCATTGGGCTTGAAGGTCACTAAGCTACTAAGTATACTTCCGATGAATTTCCCAAGGGACGTGTGCCTTCAGGTGTAGAAGTAAGCTTGTTATACTGCTACCATCCAAATTCGAATCGCTTTGCTTTCATGTCATTCTGCTTCACTGCATCTCAAGTTCATTAGTTTAAACACAGTTGGGAGAGAGTGAATGATCAAATGAACTAACCGACAATCAGAGCAGTTCGACACACTTCGATGTAGCGAGGGTGATGAGACAAAAAATGACTCTGCACAATGTCAGTGATATCCCGTAAATAAATTGCGGCTTCGTTGATTCCCTCCAAAGGGGATGAAAATTATTTTACCAATGTCATCCTGACTATTCATTAGATGAAAGTTAGAATAGTCCTTACTTTTATATGAAAATGAACATGAGCAAGGCTACTAGGCCACATGTTTTCTTCATTTTTTTCAAAAATCTACGATATCATATTAAATCAAACCATGACAGTTCCGCCCACGCAGTACCTTTATCAAAAAATTACCAAGGGCTTGACAACCGCGCTGACCGCTCTAGTTCTTAGAAAGAGCTTTTTTCAAACCAAGTCATTCGTAAGGTCAAAATTGTCCCGGAAACGTGTAGTCGCTAGAAATATCATCCAACTGGCCATTAGTGATCATCATTATTACAGTAATCGAAGTTCGAGATAAACATCGGTGACCATTCTTGTTCGTTTCACGTCAACAACCTTAGATAAAAGATGTGAAGTCATTCATCTGCCTTGGGGTTACAGTGGTGCTGGAAACTGTGTAAACCGAACAGCATTGTCTTAACGGCTGATACGGTTACGATATTCAAACGGAAGTAATCTACCTACGGCTTGTTTCACCGACAGAATACAGTACCCGTGCTTCAGAAACAATTGGCACTTAACTGCGGTTTACCTCGAAGGATTATCTCGTTACCCTTCCTATTCAGATTACATTAGAAAAAGTGCGCTTCTCAATTGCGTCAGTGACCTTTTTTCCAGGTACCACTCTCTGCTACCCTGGACTTTGTAATATTGCAGTAAGAGTCTTCCGTCCTCATTGTTTGATCAGCCGCTAATAACATGCTTATTAATCCCTCGAAGTCTACAGATGTCCTGGTTTCTGTTGGCGATGACAACCGTCGTCAACAAATCATGTTACAGCATGCGGACTTCCACGTTAAATATGAGTTCGATCTCAAACACTTGTCAGTTTACCATCTGGGAGTAACTGCTTGCCAAAATATGCACTAGTCTTTTTAAAAATGTTGTTTTCACGAAATTCAGGGGCCTAGTTTTCTTCTAGTGTTCATAAAACTATGTCCAACTCCATTTTATTTCCTTTCAAAGATCGCTAGCGTTCATACACGTATCTAGTGAGTACACTGTTAGCTCATAATTTCTCAGGTGTTTTAGAAAAGATGTCGAGCATTTGGACAATCTGATAAATGCAAGTCTCAATACAGTAACAGTAATTATCACCCTCAGATCTAGTGTGAACTGACGCAGACAGATTGGTGATAAAATCCCTAGGGAGAACAGTGACTCTTTTTTCCAGAACCTTCCATTTATTTCTCCTGCCCTGTCATAAGACCATCTTCTAGGCTCCTGCCAGCCAACAATCAATCATACAATCCTGACGCGCCCTGTTACGTTAGTCAATCCCAACCCATTTCTTAGTGCTCAGTGGATGATCAGTTACGTAGCAGTGTACATTTTTTGCTTTGTTTATATGTCATGAAATTTAAAATTTGAACGTTCTACCTTTGTTCTAGTCTTTTTCACTCATAGTATCCAATTCATTGCTGTCGCTGAACAAGCAATGCTAGTGAGAGCTGAAATTTCATTTGTACAAGCAGATGAAGCAAACCATTGACTCGACTAATAGTGAGATCTTGCTTCTATGTCTAGCAGAAAATAGTCGCTTCCATTGTTTACAGGTGTAAAAGAACGTTCGTAGGTGTACATACAAAAATAATAAATACGAAATACCACAACAACGATCAGCGTGCGACACTGAAAGTTTAAACACGTTTAAGTAACACATGTATATTAATGACGAGCACCGGTTTAGATAAACAATCAACCAAAGTAATCAGCCAAACAAAGTTACAAATATATATACATTAATGGTAAATTATCATAACTCACAACCGAAAGTGGTTGAGTGTCCACATATGCTAATTCGGTCGTGCCTAATGTGAGGTCAATGGCGCATTGGTAAACATGGTTGCCTGGTGAAAACGCGGTTGGAGTTCTAGTCCTGGCAGTGGCAAGGATGTGCACTACTGACGAGCTTTAATCAGAGTGAAACTCGAGTCTAGTGATTCTGCTGTCCGAAAGGGGCCGACTGAAAAGTCTATGGGAATAAGAAAGCTGCGATCAATTGTGGGAGACGTTCAATCTGTATATACATCAGTTAATAACTGAGAGTGAGACACGCAAGCAACCGGGAGAACAGTCACATCGTTTGCCCCTTCATGTGTGCAGAGTCTTGACTATTTCAACCGTAGTAAAGTTAATCACGAGGTTTTAAAGTGTGAAATGTAAAGGTTCATTTGAATTCTCTAATTTGACGTATGTTGTTTTGTGGTTCGAAATGAAAACACCAAGGGGGAAATACATGTTTCCAAACTTACTTTGAGCAGATCTGGTACTGGTAGATGCCCTTTGACTCACAGGTGAATCTGCATCCCACGAAATCAGCGTTGGATTGTAAACTGCGGCAACAAGTGTAGGGATAATATGGGACAACGGATGACTAGAATGCCTCTTTTTCCCAACAAGTTTAATAAAGCAACAATTATGTGCTCACAAAGAAATTAACTAAACATATTTTTTATAGTCTCGCTGGGAATAAATTTCAGTTCAGCTTCCCATGGGGACTGTTGTGGATAAGCGCGGTTGATTCAACTTCTAGATGTACTCCAAAATCACGATTAGTTTGGTTGATTATCCTAGGACACCGTTTTGAGATGGTGCCGTTATGAAAACAAAAAACATGGTTTGTTGAACTGCAAGGTTGATTCGGGCTCATTGGTCTGTTCTAAGCTGAAGAGAATATACGCTGTAGACGCTTTCCAGGGGGAATTAGTATTTGAATCCAAGAGGTATATACAGATCAAATGAGGTTCACAAGAATTATCATTATCTGGACATCAGTGGATTGTATGTCAACGTAGTTTTTGTAGTCAACTTTGAACAAAACCAGCTCTTGCCTCAAACTGAGGTGCTACAGTATAACTTATGACGCCGAACGTAACCACAGCAAGTGGTACTACAGTGAACCTAAACGAGTGACAAGCCGGCTACTGTTACAATACCTGCCCTCATAGTAAACGATACTCGTACGGCAAGAATGGTGGAAACTTTATCTGTCAATACAAGTGCTATTAGGTTCCGAGGTTGTCCTAAGCAGATCGCAGCGATAAAGAGCTGAAAGTCAGAGTCCAGTACATTTTAAGACCGACCATCAGACAACAGTGGAAAGCATACATAAGTCAAGCTTTTAAAAAGTACATTGCAAGCAGCTCGTATTCACTTTGTTGTTTCAATTTAGTTGCATACTTGATCTTACCTTCAGAACCGATCTGTCATTTTAATTGGCCATATGTTGAAACAACAAAATTAAACTGGATCAGGCCGCTTAAGCCAACTGTGTAAACTGCGTTGTTCAGTTTGTTCAGTATAAAAATGCAGGTCGTGGACATCACTCTACATCAGTCTGTGAGTTTGAACTCATTGTGTAAAAACACATTAAGTCAAATATCAAACAGATCGTTGTTACGCAGTGATATCTACTTTCGTACAGGTTGGGAACTGACATACAACACACTAAATTGACAACGGTGTATCGCTAGTCATTATTCGGCCTACCTCGACGGCCAACTGATTGTGTTCGTTGTCGAGTTTTATCGGTGACCCCGTTCGCCTTGGATGTTACGCCCAGGCCCGTGATTGGATCACGCTTCACTGCTGCACGATGGAGAAAATGAGGGACATATTATCTGTCTTTCCATGCTGCCTCTAGAAAGCGACGCAGATTTTTAGCCAAGTAGAGCATGCAGCCGAATAAACCAAGAAACGGACTCATTCAGAGGGCATGCGGGAATTTTAATGTACAATGGAAAGGAGTAGATTTGATGTATACGTATCTCACTTGCCCTTCTAAGTCGTTTCACGCGAATAACAGTGCCAAATGCAACAAATTACAATATCTACTGCAGATGATGTTTTCTCGTTTAACTAATTCATTATTGGCTTATCCGGAAAGGAACTTTTTCGACTGCGTTGCATACACACAGGAGAACTAAGTGCAAAGAATTTCACATCGGACTTAACTTCTACATACCGTCTACTAACAGCTTATGCTCGCTTTTACAGTCACGGACTGAAGCCAGAAATGTGGCACAGTGTTCACTTCTAAAACAGTCGAAAAGGCATTAAAGGCAATTAAGCATTTCCCGTCAACTCTTCTCACTTGTATTCACTTCGGGGTGACTATGGTTTGAGTTTTATCGCTCAGCCTTAACGGCCTTCACTGATGATGACCCATCGGTTCCGTTATTCGAGGTAACGTGAAAACATGCGGTTAGTCACAACATGTATACAACAAGTTCTCTTGTTAATCTGGATGAAGTTAACGAGGTTAATGTAGTATATATTAGAAAATCTAACGGAAGAGACCTCACCCGCGGCATTCTACACAACAAACTACATAGTGTTTATGTTGTAATGTAAGATACGTACTCAAAACAAATACTTAGGGTGGCTCAGTGAGCTTCATATCTACACGGTTCTGAATCTATAAATGTGAAATAAGCCGTGGATATCGGAAAAATAGTGTTCTCTCAAATACCTTGGTAAAGCATGCCTTTAAAATTGATGGGATCAATGTTTTTTCTAGGTTATCTTCGAAAGGTCTCTATCAGCTCAGTCATGGGTTCAATTCACGCGTGAACAGCAACAATCACGCAATTCTTTGTAGTCCGGAGCAAGCTGTAAGTCATGAGGATATCATTATCAAAGGCCGTTCAAATGAGAGCATGCTTTGTTGTTTGGCTACTGAAACCAAGCTGTTTAACCCACAGTCACGTTACTGGACAAGTCCAGTCTAACAGATCAAGCAAGTC
Organism: Paragonimus heterotremus; assembly: GCA_013368495.1. NCBI lineage: Eukaryota > Metazoa > Platyhelminthes > Trematoda > Plagiorchiida > Troglotrematidae > Paragonimus > Paragonimus heterotremus. Next base: position 171,725 of record LUCH01000403.1, read on the forward strand.
AAATGAGACCGCTTGAATCTCCAAATCGTTGATTTGGATCCAAATGGGACAACGTTCAGCCTGTGCATTCGCGCCTATCAGCGATCACTGATTGATTCAAACGGGCGACCGTATGTACTGTGTTCCTCTTTGGCTCGAGTGCTTATACAATTCAAGCCGGTTGATTTGGTTGCAACAACCACGACGGTGAGTCAAGTTGGCTATGTTTCGGGTTAATCATGTATTTGTAAGTATTTTGTGAGTGATTCCTTATCAAGGCTTCAACGAAGACTTTTACTCATCAGCTTAAACAGTAGACATGGTAGGCAGATATTTCACGAAGTCTTAACGTGTCACTTCCACTCGATTTTGTCCGTGATGTCCCTTCGCCTGCCTAACACACGGTCTGACTGTTCAAATTAGACGGATAAATCACGCCTATTGCAACAGGAAATAAACCCAAAGCGTCAAGATCAAACCGCTGTGTCACAGATAAGGCCACCGATGATGATCTGCTCTTATCATATATGAGCGGCTTCAAAAATTGAGCATCGTTTTACACGTAACCGATAGGATGTTTGTGCTGCTTATTCATCTGGCCCTTTCTTCCATCCGAAACGAACTGTTTTAAAAAGACGCGTCTCTGATAAGCATATCTGCGTTGCATTCTTCCACAATCACAAATAAACTTCGTCGAAGACAAGATGACATACATTTTTTTAGCAACGAGAAGGGAGAGTTTACAGGTCAATAGCTTAATGTAGCTGTAAATACCAGTTTGATTGCTGCAGGCCGAGTTTATTTACTGCTTCATGTTGAACCCCATAACCATCAGATGGAAGAGTACACTACATGAAATGTTATGAAGGATAAACATTAACTCGATGTAGAATTAACTGGGTCATTCCACCATCAAATATTTTTATAACGGAATGCCAACGGAACTCACCGCAAACTAGTAATGACCACGGATTTACTTGAAACCGGTTCCATCCAATGAATAATTAAATATACATCAGTTTCCTTAGTACATGCAATACAATCAACTAGAAAGGACATAATGACATTCTTTGTTTTTTTTTTCAAGAAAATGCATTGTGTTGAACGAGCTGACAGTTTTATCGATACGGAAAGAAGAGGACGATGATGCAGGAAAGGCGGTTTTGATGCAGGTTAGTTTACATGCAACAATGAGACACATGCGACTGACTTTACCGGGCCATTGCGTCAACACATTGCACTAGCATGCAGCTTGATCCCAATTTAACAAACTGATTTGGAATGCACACAGGTCTGCAAAAAATATTTACGTCACATCAAAACAGCGTTCCAAAGCCTATAGTTGCGACCACAGCCGTACTTACTGCGATTTTTCAAACCAGTTTCAAAATCAACATGCGGCAAGGTCTGTCTCAGTGTTTGCAAGTCTTCACCGTTTGTCAGATAATGAGTAACTGTTTCACGAATCATTGTATGTAGGCAAAAATAAGAAAAAGTAAGCACTCAAATTATGAAGAAACTACCGATGGGCTATGTCGAAAAGTTTCGTGTGATTCACTCAGGAAAAGCAAGTCGTTGAGCATCAGTAAGTCATGTAAAAAATAGACATAACCGATGGTCAGTAAGGGACTTCGGTCTACGTAAGTTGAACATCCCTCGTGACTGTTCGCAGCTGTATTTCCATAGTAATTCCATTTGGTTCATTTCCAGATATAGAACGACATGCCAGTTTTGCTTTTGCTAGAGCTGATCAGTAAGGCATATACTTGGCACAGCCAACACTTGAACTCCGACCAAGCCTTCATGAGACAACTGTAGTGACCAGTGCGTTATTGATCTAACCCAAGCCGAGTACCTCTTTTCGAGAAGAGCTGGTTGAGAAATTCACGGGAATGTCTCATTTGGAATTAGCTATGAGCGACGTTCAGCTATTGTACAGATTATCGGATGACTACAGCAAAATTTACAATCAAACATCATGATGTAGACTGTTTGGTC
>LUCH01000403.1:181779-208340 GCA_013368495.1 Paragonimus heterotremus
GTCAAAGCGCGTTTATTTATGGACTGGAGAACAACAAAGAATGCCTTCCAGGGATCGATTATTCGACCACGTTCGAGTGAGCGTTTCGTTATGGAATTCTTAACTATCCCATTGTCGGTATTCAGAAGCCAGATGGGTTCCGAGAGTCGCATGTGCGATGTCCTTAATGTATGACTTACGTACTTCAATCCGCATCTACAAGCATATCCATAAGGGTTGATTTAGAAAGTGTTGAAATTGGATCTCTGCTTGGAGTTGTGGGTATGCACGTTGTTGAGTGCATCATAATGAGCATGGCTAACGTGTATGTGCGACCCAGTGCTGACCGTAATTTTCGTCTTAACAGGAATGCCGTGAAATCACTGTTGGAAAGTTACGATGGGTTCGCCGGCTTAATAAGTGAAAAATCTGTTCCGAACTTTCATGCTGTATCAAATCGAATTTCATTATTAAGTCGCTGCTTGAATTTAGGAATAAATAGCTTACGATTACCGTTTGAGTATAGGGTGAATGTTTACAAAGCTGTCTGTCTTTGAACCGTACCTTCAGTAAAAATACAACTGGTCTGATCGGACAGTGTAGACATTAAACTGGGTTCACACGAACGGGCCAAAAAAAACCTTCTAAGTCCAAACATCGACCGGGTCTTGCGTTGAACGCTTCGTTCAAAGGATCATCGGAGATTTCTCCTAATACATATATCAGGACACGGTAGAGCATTAGGATTCCATGTTGAAATGTATGTCTGAATAGAAGCGGTTCATTCAATCCCTTTAATTCTGCGCTTGCGAACGATCTTTCACAATCAGAAAAACATCACCTGCGTATCGTTTTTAGAGCCGAACCGAGGATGACTGTTCTACATTCCCGAGACTCATCTTTCACTAAAAACTTAGGCAAGGATAACACCGAACAAAACACCCACAGCTAATCCATCTGTTTGTTTTCAGACTGATTTTTAGAAAACAAAGCTGATATTTTTGTACGGGATAGCGCACTTTGTTGCAAATCAATTTCAGGCATTTCAATTCCTAGACGCAGCTATTTGAAAAAAGCAGGCCAGAATTTGATACACTCGTCCCAGAGAATGTTGGTAAACAGCGACTGTGCATCACATGAACAAGAATATATAACCCCGGTCTTTACTAGTTCACTTAGGATGACAGGTCTAAAACTGTCTTCCAGACAGAACAAGGAAGTTTTGCAAACAATTTAGCTACCTTGTGATACGTCTAATTCAACACAGACAAGTTAGGTATGTGAAGCTTTGGATATTCACATTGTCGTGGAATCTGAATTTCAATTGAAGCTAAAGGTTTAGTTTGTGTTGTACTAACGAATTCATCTTAAACAGTACTAACAGTTTTACTCATACTCTGCTCAAAGTCTACCGAGGAGTCGAAGCGTCATTCCCTTTTCAATCTGAATATCATTCTCAACAGGCGGCACCTCATTAATGTTTTTCAAAGTTGTTTATAACCCTTTATCTGACTAAGACAGTGTTATGTTAACCGTTGAATCTTATCGGTCTACGTTCACTGATACATGGATTCCTAAGAAGTGGCTTCTGTCGAATTGTGACCTAGTTCGAAGTTGATGTTTCAGATCAACGAACTTCGTTTTATCCGACCCCTATTCCTGTCTGATATAGTTGTAGGCTAAAACATTGCCCAAATTTTCAAACGGAGCCTGGTTATCAGTTAAATAGTTCATTTCGAATGATATGGGGCCGTTTAAACTACAATATATGGCACCTAGTTGAATTGTAGTCAGTTAGCAGGACGGTATATCCATCGACGACTTAAACTGGTGTTAGTGGGACTTTTCGCCAACCATATTAGACATAGGGGACTTCTCGGAACAGCCACGTATAAAAAGTCTTAGCAGCCATATCATAACAAGTGTCCAATTACATTTAACCTATCAGAATGTTTTGGTCCAGTACTTTTGTATCTTGCGCTCCCCAGTGATTTTATTTTGAGATGGCACGTGACAACACGCGAAAGGTTACATCTGCAGAATCGGACAGAGAAGTTGTTTCGATCAGAAGGAGCGCGCAGAAATTCTAATGATTTGGCAATTTTCATCTTCAGAGTAACGATATAGGTGTGGTTTTTGACGAAAGGTTCTCCAGATAAATGTGTAGAAACTCAGACGTTTTATTCTCGTTAAGAATATTAACCATGGAAGAATAGGCTGATAGTGCAGGAGTTATGTACAGACTAATGTCGCCATCTACTTCTGGGTGTACACTACAGACAGCTTATACAATGATATGAAAAAGTGAATGAAAACGGATATTAGAGATCAATTTGATTCTCGCTACCATGGTCATAGCAACCTTGAAAAGTTGTCCACGCAAACACCATGCAATATCGGCTTATGAATTATTTAATCCAATTGACTGTAAATTACAAGTGTGTCATATTCAGAACGATATATTGGTGTATCCTCTAATGTGGTTGCATAAATAACTGCAATGTATTTCAGACAGCCTGTGACTTCCAAAGCGTTGTACTTTCATTTCTTGTTTTGTTGAGCTTGACAAAACAGTGCGCATATTTGCATCGGTAGACATCAATAGCGCGTTTATGAGTCGAGTTTTGTACATGGCCCGATTTTATTGTTACGTAACGAACTTTTGAACATTGTCCAAATACGATTTGAGACAGGACACTTTTGTGACGCATACAATTCGAGAGAGGCCGCCGTGTCCTTTGATTAATTTCTTCCCAACAAAAGGCTATCAAGAAAAAAATTAACCTTGTGAAAGTAGAAACCTTTTTAAGATCGTCTGGAAGTTGTTTAATGCTAGACGAGTATTCTTATTCGCTACACACGAGTTTATAATGTTCCTTCTCTGGTGCTTGTACAGATGGGTCTGAAAACGAATCTTTTTCAACAGGTTTTTACAACACCAGCAAGAAAGTTGCTAAAGTTCTCATACCGCTATAACTAGTACCAGACAGTATTAAACGTTAAAATTTCTGAATGGAAAATCGGATGTTATTCATTCAAGACACCCTGAATGAAATAAGGTATTATGTTAAAAAGCAGGCAATCATTATTGTACAAAATGTCCTACAGTTAGGATAAACGCAAACAATCTTCGTTTGAAAGGACCGCAATTCTTTAGTGAATCTTATAAAATGACCTTACTGGGCTTGTTGTTAGAGTTTGTTGCCGTGTTCATTTATTCCATGTGAACTGATAAGTACTGCTTTTTACAGCTGTTTACAATAATCACGCTTACATTGAATCCGAGCCACTTCAGAAACGTTTAGAACACTCAAACATTTGATTGATTTTCGATCTTATGACCACACAACTATGTCAAAACATATTTTCGAAATAATCCAACTTGGATTCAGCAAACTGATGCTTGTATATGACTTACAGTTGAAATTTTATCCTTGTTGCGTTTTGTATTCTCGTTTGTAAAGGTCACTTGGGTATTCAGATAGTTGTTTATATTTCGTGATTCACAGTCCCAATCTATTCTGGATTCACTGAATTTAATCAAAAAAGCCACTTTTATTTTGAGTGTTTTCAAGTTCTCCTATTTGACATTTAGCCGAGTTGCAACGTTTTCCTGGACGACAAATTCTAGAGTTAAACCTGCATTGTTTGAGTTTTTTCGGCCAACATTTTTAATAATCTTCTTATGTCCAGTAAGTCTCATTGTATCTCTTTTCATGGGAACGTGAGATACCAAATTCCTTGCATTAGTGTCATCATGGATCTTGATGAACCTAATTTGGATTATGCAATCTGAAATCATTCCGTTATCTGTAAAGAATTCACAATTTTGAAGAATATTAACTTGCTAGTTGATTGTAAGTTCCGACAGCAAATGACATTTGGATACAGAAAAAATACACTTCTGTCAAACAAGCAACGGCAATAATCATCCAACTCATCTCACCAAATGGTCCATAACAGTCAGCAACATAGGACTTATAAAAAACAACGACATTGTTGGACATTTCTAGCTGTCATTTGTGATTAAAATGTATGTTTGTATGTATACGGAAAACAATCGCAAGTCGTTGTAACTTCTGAAGTAAAAAAACATGTATTCATACATTTAACAACCAACTATCGGAAAACCATCTAATCAATTTATAAAAGAAAACCATTTTGCGTCTTAATTCAGATGAAAGTCAGTGAAGGGAAATGTCTTCCTGCATGTTTTTACACTGGCAACATTTGTACCAGTCCAGATGTATTGGATATTCTTCCGTAGGCAGTGTTTTTATTACAAAGGACCATACATTTTGCAATCTAACTGAGGTGGTTAGGTTTGTATGTACCGTATAACGAGGGATTTATATTGATAGCAAGTTAAACACTAGTGATTTTTTAAACGTCGTCTAGCCTTATTAATTCACATGTTTAAAGTGGGTCCCTAACTCAATTTTCGTCTCAAGACGCTCAATCACGGTGTCTGCTCTTCCATAATATAGGAGGAAACTGAACCAAATTACCTGCAGGTAATCTAAAACAAAAAGCGATCAGCTGTCCATCGAAGTACGCAAGTGATAACTCGTGAACGTTCAACTAATTACTTGTTACTGGCGACTTAAGTGATTTTATAACATTGCAAGTATACCAAAGTGAAATCCAGTTGAATTGTTTCTTATCGATTGGGCACCCCATTTCTGTTTATTATGATTATCACTTCCTGAATTTAAAATGGGATACACTTGAAGTTCACCAACCATACTTCTACTCATCTATCCAAGAAACGATATATCTGTCAACTTAATGTAAAAGTTTTCATCTCGATGTGGTTTGTCAACAACCACAGTGTGTGAATATTGCCAATCAGTCTCAAGCTGTGGCCACTACGGCTGTCCGTCGGAGCGCCGTTAATTGCACTGTAAGTTTCTGGCTATACGCACACGTTTTTCTAATTAGTCTATTCGCAGACGTAAACGACAATGGAACAACTGATTGTGTATCGTACAAAGTATGTTCACGATTGTCAATAGAGGGTTACAATCGAAAGCCCAGATGATATACGAGCAAAGTGAACAATATTGTGCATGCACAAAACAAGGACGAACATAAAATCGGTAGGTTAGATATCCCTATTGCACCAAGTACAGTGTGTGCCTCCATCCTCGTTGATTACATCAACAGAAGGTGCAAACTGTCAATGACACAAAACTCCCAAGGCAGTATTATCTAATTTCACTAGCGTTCTCGTAAATCTTGAACACGTCTCGTCTACGTTTACGCTGAGTTTGTGTGAACACAGTTGTAGAATTGAACAAACTTGTACTCCACATCTTATGGAAGTACTGCTCAAAAAATTTGCTTCGATAATTAGCAAACTGAAGCTAAGATTTTTATAGTAATTACAAATAAAAACGATGGCCTTAATTTTGTATTTAACACGCTAATTTTGGTCGTCACTTTTGTATGCTTCACATTCAAAAACGTGGCACAAAAAGAGTTGAAAAATATTGTCTACATCATCGTGAATTGTTACAGTATGCTAATCTCCTTGGTAAAGATTATTTTGAACTTAAAAGTATGTCTTAGCAGCTTGTCTTGTAAACTGTACGAGTTGCTTCTTCAAACCACTACTGTACAAGAGGAAAATGACATGAACAAAAGACAATTAAAAAATCTGCAATGTTGTTGTATATTTGAAAAGTGTGGAAAAATGTAATTTTGCATCATGCAGGATCGACTGCACACTCCAAATTTTCACAGCCTTTTGGTAAAGAAACATTTGTTGAAGTTTATACGAAGTTTAAATCTTTGCCGCGGTCAAATTTTATTCCCAAGTACGCTGCACTGAACTAACCACGTAGAAAACTGTGCCAATGACCACAAATTAGGGATGACCAAATTATCTTATGCTAAAGTTCAGTCACACTCATTCTTGAGTAGTGCCCAACTAGTTCAATAAGTCTTTCGAAAGCTTGAAACCAGTCGTTAATGGAGTTCAGTTAGTGACTTGAATATCTCGAGGACGATTTCACATGGGTTTAATTAGTTGTGTTGTATTCTTTGGTAGTATACTTGTGACCAAAAAAATTGCTTGTGCATGTTCAAATTTCCTGAGAGCTTAGCGACGAACCTTTAGTTAAAGTTCTATTGGCTGACTCACAAACCATCCGCAATCGATCCACATTCGGGTTAGTTATGTCAGCCCAAAAAATTGTCATCTTGTTCTTAGATTATCCACATTTGCCTCTGAAATGCACAGTATAGTATGCATTCTATTTATTCATAACAAAGTTTCAAAAATGGAATGGAATGCTAGATAACTAGATACCAGATAACATTTTCTCGCTCCTCGATGTGAGATGAAGGCTGTCTCATGGATTCCCTGTAGGTTTACTTCATGTCTCCGACGACAGAAGGAGGCCACAGGGCCAGTGGGCCTACCTGCAGGCTGATAGACCAATACTGACTTCTGGTGGGCAGTAGAAATTTTTTGTTTGCGTAAATAGAACACCATTCACTTACCTGACTTCAGCTGTTGTATTCTAACAAACTTCTATTTTGAACAACGACTGGCTGGAAGTAAGAGGTTGTGGTTTAACAGGGCTAGTAAAACTAGCTCGCCTGTACTCAGTTTCCTTGGCTGAGTGAAACACAGGTCAACACTGCGCGCCATATGCGTGCAATGGGGAGTACAGTTATGGTTCAAAAACGGATAGGGAATGATATCGAGGTGAGTAGAAGTGTTATGAAGTCATCTTAAACTAAAATGATGAGGTACCGGAAATTCAGCACAAGTTTCTTTAAACTCGACGGATTTTAGTTGTTAGTTAGTGGTCCGTTTGTTGGAGCTGAACCACCAGATCATCCAACTATCGAGCCGTTAAGCTAAACCGTAAGATTGTACGTTAAATGCCGTCTGTTTTCAGTTTGTGACAATTATGCCTGATTACCCCTCGCGGTATAAAGTGGTACCGCTAGTTCACCTGTCGTTTCTTCTTCGTTCGTGGCTGAAATATGTCATAAATCTTGTTTCTCATCTTAAGCCAATCTGTTAAGTAAACTGAATATAGCGTATATTTGGTAAGATAAGCTTTCTGTCTATCCTTTTCAGTGCAAGTAAACTATATCTCATCTGAATGTTGGTGTGTTACCTTGCGCCACATGTTCAAGTATCATGTCTTTTCTTTGTACTGTGACTTTTCTCACTAAATGACTGCGGTGTTTTCTGTTATCAATCCCGAAGTTATTTTAAAGTGTCTAGCGAATGCCTGCGCCTGAACAACACAGAGCAAAACTCTGCACTTATTTATGAGATTTTCTCATCACTTCCAGCTTTGTTTCATGCGTTACGTTTATGAGGAACATAGAAGAAGCATGGATATGAAGTCGCCATTAGTCAGCAGCTTCGCTTGAAATTTACTATACATTTCTGAACCACTACGTTAATGCCTGCGCTTCATAACAACCACAGATTATATACGCTGCATATCGTTGTCTAACATTTCCCGTAATGTGTCTGCTTGAGTTGAATAGTCGTCATCAACCTCCTATTCTCAACAAAAGTTTGGCCATTAGATCATCTACACACGTGCCAAAAGTGCTAATATTTCACACAATGCCAAAAGTTCATTTCGATGTCACCTCTTTGTTGGTTGCCTTGGTAATTAATGGGCATTGTCAATTAATTTCTATTATCTGCAGTTGGAAATTTCACTTTAACTCAACTCCGGACACACACACCCGCCCATAGATTTTTGTGAATACATGTTTTTTTGTCAGAGCGTGGTTGCCCACCACAGACATCTTGTAAAATCCAGCATATAGAAGAGACACGATTACAAGGAAACTGGATTTGGGTTGGATTCGGAGTAGCGACGGAAAAACATGTTCAGAAGCATAAGCTGTGTACAATTTGGGCTACAAAGCCATAACAGGAGCTTGAAATGTTAGTTCTGGACTCATATTGGTAAACTGAGGTTCGAAATGCTTTTATAGCTGAGCTGTTGGTACGCTTGATTTGTAAGAGCCTGCCATAATTTTCTAACAGCTAACCTCATCTAAGTTACTTAATCGGTTTTGTTGTTTATACTACTATCATTACTGTTGATGATGAGCCAGAAAGTCAAGCCCTAGTTACTTTGTTTCCCGATGAAGCTTTTATGTACTTGTTCCCCGGACAATACAGAAAAGTTGTTGAATATCGTCTCCCACCTGCTACACTTCTCGTTTATATACACAGATTGTTCTAACTTTTGGTACCCGCAAAACTAGTTGTTAATTCTAGGAATCGCCTTCAGAACTCTCTCGAAACTAAACATCACTTTATAGATGTAGTGAATAAATTTTGACATATCTGTTCACTTCTGGTTGTGTTTTCATATGTTCTAACGAGTCCATTATAATGGAACAAAGTTATAACTCTTCAGTAAATTGAGAATCTTACGGCACTAAATTTAACTAATTCTTCCGAAATGATATTGACAGTTACGTGAACAAAATTTCCATACAAACTTTAAAATAAGTGACTTTTAATAAATGGCTTTACATTATAATTTTTGAAGCTAAAGAGAAAAAACTGTTCAAAAATGTTTTATGGAGCGGAACAATCACTGGAAAAGACAGGCAACAGAAATTTCAGTCAACTTGTTATTTTCTAGAAGTCGGTCTGTGCTGAACAATCTTGTATCTACATACAGTTGTTGTTTGTTATCCAGCAGACATCTCGATATGTAAGAAAATTGGCGGGGAATCAAAAGACAGGAAAACAAAAAACATGTAGGATGAATGTCAGTTCATCAAGTTTCGAAACGTAATGTACACAAAATTATCATTATGTGAGTGAGACGGTTTCTAGTTACTAATATACAGCTGTTAAAGCAAACAGCTACTCCTACGGTCAGAGAATATACAGACTTATTGTTTGTGAAAGTTGAGTATTAACACAAACACCAGCAACCTCCGTACACTAGAAGAGGCGGGTAGAGTTGTTTGACAAGTACAAAAGGTATGCTCTAATCATGTTAATGCAATGAGACTAAGCTTTGCTATCTCGGATCGGTTACAACTCTTGCCAAGTTAACCTGGGCTAGGTATGTTCACAAAACTGGATACGGTTTCTTACCATCGAAAGGTGTAACTTCATTTGGCTACTACAATAAAACTGATGAGATGATCCGGCCATGTTTAACGTGAGATCAGAGACACATGGTCAACACGATTGCCTCATGAATATGTGGCTGTGGTTCAAGTCTCAATTGTTTCGAAGATGATTCTCAACAAGGGAGAAACTTCAGTCTAATATGTGAGCTTGAAAGTGATTGGCTAGAATATATACCCCGTTGCAAAAGGCATACTCATATGTAAGTGATTTACTGCTTATATCAACCAACCTATCTTACTACATGGCCGTAATTAATAAACCAATGCCATAGTAAATCAGAGTGTATAAAGAAGCATTTCCCTAGTAACTGCTCGTATTCGGATGTCAACAGTTTTCTTCAGCTTGTCCTACTACTGAATCCACACCGTTCTAACTAAACAAAGAAATCAGATTTACAAAAGAAGACCATCGCTAATCAGAACGGTAGTACCATTGGGTTGTTAGTTGACGAATTATGGCACAGAATATTATGTTATATCCTTGTCTTACTTTGGTAAATCCCATGTGATTTGCTGTACTACCTCTTATTTCATAAATCATTTAGTTATATCTCAACTTTAAACTAACTTGAGAGCTTAGCTTCACCCGTGTCATTCTAACGTTCACAGTTCACGTCATTCTAAAAAACCTATTCACAGATGACTTTCCCCCCACATTTCTGAAGATTTGCACATCAACATCGATATTGAGAGCTATGACATCATCATGCCACCGCGTTCGGAACGTCAGTGACTTGCTTCTAATGAAAATACTGTATATGTCATTTGCTGTTATTTCCACCCACCGCATCATTTTCACTACAGTAACTGATAACAAATGAGAAAAAAATATGGTTGTAAGATCTATGAATCGCCAGTTACAAGCACAAGTCCTTTCGAGAAACCATATTCTCAAGAACAATTTACTGACATTGCAACGAAATTCTGTATCTCGTGACCCACACAAATAAACTGCTGAGGTCTAGAACCCTTAAACACAAGACTGCGGATTTTATTTCCGGGAAAATTTCAGATGGCATTTCCAATTCCAGTCCACACGTAACCTGGCTAATCGCATAGTATCACAGCCCTAATGAGGTAACTGTCGAAAAGTTTGCATTGTTTTCAAAAGCTACATTTTTGCAGACATCGTGGGAACAGCCGTTGACAAATTCCTCCACTGATTAATAAAGTCGTTTACTTCTTTCCCACTAGTCTCAAGGTCATGTATATATGTGCTAGAGAGTTTTCTGATCGATCAACATGGGAACAGCGAATCATGTCGTTCTGATTGCTGCCCGGCTTGCACTTAGATCATTAACATTTCCACTATGATTAAAACAATACTGTTTTGCCAAATATTTGTTTTAATTATTTTGAACATAATGAACAAAGTGAGTACTCGTCAGTTTGATCAATTTCGTTCCGGGCTACTGTACAGGTATGATACCATAAAACAGCTGATGTAAATTAGATAGAACGGCTTTTTTTGGCTAAGTTTCGTCGCGTGTTTTTGTTTACAAGATGTGTAAGGTTACTCGGGCCATTGTAACCCCGGCCAGGATAGCAAAGTCAAAGACGTAGAAGACGTAATTTGATTTCCACTTCATCCACAGCCGTTCAATTTGTCGGTCAATTTGAGTTATCCATCTCAAGTATTCTAATCTATTATTCTTGATGCCATATATCACAAATGTTAAAACGATCTATTTGCTGCAGCATAAGTGGGCGGCTTTGTGATCGCTAGATGGGTATCCTGAAGGGAAACGTGTTTGCGGCAGAATAAAAATGGGCATTATAAAACGCTTATAATCGGCGGCACCGAAAAATGTGTATTTACATAACAATCCGTTCCAGTTTGTATTAAAATCGTCGTCGTTTTCATGAGTTAGCGTGGAGTTGGCCAACCGCTGGGCTGTTTCCCTAATATTTTCGGGTTTCGAGTGGTTACTCAAAAGCAACGTATTCTCTTTCGGGCTCATTAGATCTTTAAACCATGATTGACGTGAAAGACCTACTCACCTCATTTTGCAATTGTAATCTAGTCTAATTTATTCGAATCTTCCTTGAAAACTCTACTCAAAGGATTGGAGTACTTAACGGACCACTTTTACGTGGCCTTATAATTCGATTTCAAACCGTGGGTGAGCTGAGAATTTTGCACACTGGTACGCATTGGGTCGACCAACAAACGTCACACTGACGAGTTTTCAAGCAGTACGAGCTCCAGTCTACGTGGTTTACGGTCAGCGACTAAAAATCCCGCAATGTTTCCACCTATCGGCCACGACTAACGGTTTACGACTCAACAACCAACGTGTTTCGAACCGAATCCATTAACAACCATTAGCTTTATATACTGCTTTCAGCATACCACTCGTTGTAGCTGAACTTGGAGCCAGATCGCTGTCACGTTTATTCACAGGTGCACAACGCAGTATACTGTGAGCGAGCAAAAATAGGACGCTAAATGAATGCTGTTTTTGACTGTTTTTTTTAAACAAGATACACTTTATACATTAAGCTAGCTAGGTACCTAGTTAAACGTCACACCTACTTTGGATTGTCGATTCAAGTTGACTGACGTCCCCGTTCACTGAAATAGCCACAAGTGACTACATCCAAGAGCGTTTGTTAGATTTTTTGTTCGACTTGGAGATGTCATGTTTTATCTATCATTAATTTCTTGCCGTAGACGGATATGCAATAGATTACGATCACTTTCGAGTTCAACTACATCGGCTAACACGGTAATTTCAGACTGGTGGCCATACAGTTTTTGACAAAGAGGTGGTTAACATTGGTATATCAAAAGCCTTATCGAACTGAAGCAGTCGTCCATTGTAAATTACATATTGTTGGTCACCAGGCTTGGTGGATACCAGGTCAGCCATGGAAGGAGAACAGAACAAAATTTATGCCGTCGAACAGCCAAGCGTGTTTGGACTTGAGTTGAAGGTGAGATGGAACAAAGCACCAGAAATTTGTCTTGAGTAACCACTGAAATATAAACAATCACCGTCTTCGGCCACATACTAGTTGCCAATCTCTGGACATAAGGCCACCACTAATCATGCTTCCGGGTCAATTACGTTGACCAGACATTAAGACTTCTTCGGTTCGTTAAGACTTTCCGTAGTCCGAAGCGGCAACCACTTATTTGCCGACAGAAGACACGGACATCAGTTTGAAACTGCCTTGAAAAATAAATAATCCACTGGTCAAAAACGCGTATGTAGATCGTGTGTGGCTCTCCACTTCTGTTCACAAACCCTGTTTGAATCTTCTATACTAATTCCAACACTTTAATACGGTGCAGTGAAATTGATATGTCGAAAAGTTGTACAGTCTGTTGGTTTTGACTTTTGTTTTCAAAGGTGGACTTTCAATTATGAAGTTTTCAATTCAGTCTAATAACATCTTTTCAAACGCTTTCTTTACAGCTTAAAATCTAACAGTTTATCGCTAATATTTGTTAAACTGCTGAAGGATTCTGCAATTATCGCAAACACAACGACTAAGGGACCGAAACCGACGACATCGGTATTTCAATGTTCGCCAAACTTGAGGCGGCCTGGCCAATGGATTAGGTTGACGTGGGACGCAGAACTCAAACGAGCAACGTCCGATAACCATCATTTGACAGTTTGCTCACATTTACCGTTTCCGGTGGAAAAAACGCTGGTTTCAGTTGATAACGGGCAAGTTGTTCACTCGAAAAGCATGTTTGTTTTTGTTGTGTTTTGCGGTAGCAGATTATAGCTCTTAGTAAAGATATTTTAGTATATCTCGTCTATTTTAACGTACGAGCCTCTTCAAAAAAGGGATGGAACCTTGAGACTGCATGAGTTAGACTAGTTGAACGAGAAAAACAAAAAACGTTGCAGCAAACTTTAAGAATAACAGACAGTTTTGTTTAACTTCATTGACTACTTTGCCTCGAGTTTGGAATAGTCATTGGAGGTGAACTCTAGGTACTTCCGTTATCAAGATCACACGGGAATTTTCATTTGTTATAACCTAGCACGAACTAAAGGCAAGACATTTGAACTATTTATCGAAACGACATGCGTTGGTTGCCCACTGACTATCTGTGGTACTCTGTACCGACAGATTCTCAAATTCAGTCCTTCTAGGTCAGTTGAATAGAGTAACAAAAATCATCTTACCGTAGTAATTCGTTCAGGATGTCCATACTAAATGTACATATCTATCTAGCATGACACTAAAAACGCCAGTTTTGGAATAACGTGTATAAAACAAGCCGGACTGCGGGTAATACTCTTAGCTAAATACAGAAGAGGCGATGATTGACAATCAATAATTATGAGTGCATGAGGACTGTTGTCGACGATTCTTCAATAAGGCTTTACGAGTATCCGAAATTTGTGAGTTGTCAACACTTAACTGGATAATAAACGACGATGCAGCGGTCAGTGATAGATATGTCTCCTACGCTGGACGAACAAGCGTTGTGTCCTCGTTGAATGTTAAACACGAACAGGTACAGTAACAAGTCTCTCGTACACATTAGTTCTTTGGTCTCAGTTTTAAGCGCATATGTTTCATCAACTGCACATGAACTGCTGGCTGCAATGAATGTTAGACAATATCTGAGTCAGTTTCTTTAGCGGATATAAAGTGAGTTAAGTCGTTCATGAGAACAATTCAAGTGCTCTACCTCTGAACGGCCGTATTTATGGATTATCGATTAGCCATCGAGGTAAAATGACTGGCTGTCCATGTGTTGGTTGTTTTGAGCTTGGTTCCTAACAGCACTGGTGACTCGCACTTCTCATTTAAACGGAGATCAATTTGTCTTCACATTCGTTCTATATGTGTTTAAGACCAATGAAATTTTGTTAAATGGAATCGATGTTTTCTAGCTGCCCAGTTCATTGAAACGGTCATTCTGACCTACATTGAGATGTTCATCAAGAAGCCTCAGGAGGCTGGCTAGAATGTACTGTTGTTCATCAAGAGAGTGCACCATGTTAGAACTCCCAGATAGTGTGATATATCGGGGGATAAATTTAGCTTATTGTGCAACTGTGCCTAAAAGTCCATCAGTGTGCTCCCAGCGGTCATCTAGGAGCTTAGTGTGTGTCGCTGAAACGCTGTCTCAGTTCTGACTCATGAGTTACTCAAACCTACCGATCTAAACAAATTATTTGGCATCATTTGTTATTTAGAAGAGACCCAGGTGTGAAAATCTAGATTTGAACCGGTGACAAAAATAGCACGCCTAAACACAGCAAGCGCACTATTAGGTGAGTTACGAAATCACGACGGGAACACAGAACTGCTCCATTTGTGTTCAGTTACCCGGCCATCTGAGTGTGCCGAACGGAACCCGTCAAATGATCTAGCGGATAGTCTATCAAAGCATGTTTTTATTGTTAAACTGGTATAGCGCTTGACGCGTTTGGGTATGCAGTTGTTAGCGCTGGTTCGAATCCAATCCTAGCACAAACCCTCCGTAATTTAATCTCATTTAAATTGTGAAGTATCCAAAGTCACATAATTATTGCAATTTTTATACCTTTTGAATGCTATTGTTTCCATTGACCGCAATTACTGTTTGGCGGATCCCGAGCAATCAGGAGTTGCAATGGTCATGGGAAAGAGAAGGAATGCTCAGTAGCATACGTCAGACGCTTCCACATGTTGTGCGTAGGTTGATCACGTCCACAGTTTGCAATTTACTTTCAAACAACTACACATTGGATTGTACTCTGAACACTTTATTGCACGTTGGTTTTGATAATATGGGGAAACACGCGATTTTTATAGGGTCATTAGCAACTCTGGCTATAAATACGCGTTTGGAAAATCATAGACTGGTGGGATCAAAATATACGAAAAATTTGTTTTCCAAAACTGTCTGACCAGAAAAAATCTGGGGTGACTAAAACTTTGCAAGAGTTTCAGCACTCAGAGGAGTGAGATGCGCGTTCAGGTACTGCTTATGTAGGGGCTGGGAATAACCATGTGATCCATCAGGGGTTTGCAACGAAATCTGACCAGTGATTATAGTGAATTCTGCAAACCTCGTTAAATAGAGCAGGCTTTGTAAAATGTGGTCGCCTGTACATACACAAACATATTACCAGAAAAAAGAATCGAGATCAAAGCTTCTACTGTATGACCAATTAGATGTGGATTCATTTGTTGTGCTCGAGACTCAAAGAGATTAGCGTGCAGAAGAAGTTCACCCAAATGGGTGTCCGTATGTCGGTTACAATCGTTGGTGTGTATGGAGTTAGTGTACCTTTTGGGAACCAAAGTTGTGGAGTCGTTCAGTTGTCCAGGGTGTGTTTCGACTATTTTACCAAACAATGTTCAAACCTGTCCATCACGTCACGGAATCAAGAATGAATTCTTCGTAGCGCTAGTAAATCTATATGACTTTCTGTAAGCGACTGGACGAACAATAAGCAACCACGTACAGACACAAAACTTACAGGCATGAAGGCGCAAGTTATGAAAAAAATACATGAAATCATAAATCGATGAAAGAAAATTTACCAGCAAGTGTCCACTACTTTGGACAGTTCAATAAAGTCAACATATAACTGTCGGTTATGGAATTTTTAAAATTGCAGATGTAAAACGGAGTTGCTTGTTTTGGATGCGGTGGAAAAGATCCAGATTAAAAAAAATAAAGCGTGAGAAGGTGTGTAGACAGACATTTCATTATTGTTTTTGTATGCAACAGCTCAGGGTCAATTTATCTCTTGTCAGACTTACTAACACACAAATGTCTTTTAGCTTTCAGGAAACAAGGTCTGATCTGATGTTGACTAGGCAAAGCGGGAAAATGGTCAATCTAGAAATATGCGACTTACTCGACTAAACACTCCGGTTCATCCAATCAGGTCATGCACGAGACTAAAGATATTCTGTCCTCGAAATGTCCTTCTATTTTTGAGAGGAGAGCCAAAATTGTATGGATGAAATGGTTTTGAGCAGTCCACAAACAGTTCAGTATGAAATACCTTACTGAAGTATGGCTTTTTTTCCAGTCATTCAAGAAAGTAACCATGCCAGCGAGTCGACAGTTCATTCATGTATGACCAGCCACTTTCGGCACATATCTGTTGATCACACAATGAGTAGATACATTCATATCTACCGAGAACAATCAGTTGTAAAATATGTCCATTTTCTGCTACACAAATATTTAGTTTTATCACGGCCGATTCATTTTAAACATGGCAATTCAAACTACGGAAGTGTCCACTTTGTGTGTCGTTGGAATGTTATGGTCAGCGGAATCCCCAACACGGTTACATCATATAAGCTAGTCACATGACTGATAAGTGGCCATTGTTGGAAAGGTCACAACTTTAGGCATGTGTTTGAGACAAATGAAGTAATTTTGTCACCATTTTTTGTATCAGTATCAATCTCCTGGTTTTTAACCGGCTTACTCAATGGGGACTCGATATTGATGATGTTGCGCTGGCCGTTGTGTGGTCATAGTGGTTCGTTTGCTCTCAATTGTTCACGCCCTTTGGACTGTTGAACATGACGATTTATGGGCGGTCTAACCAATATACATTATAGTCTTCTGGGTTTAAGAACTGAAGACGATGCACCTTTGGTTGCAACTCCTCTGTTCAAATAGACTTTCCAGCCAGCATCTTTCGAAAATGGCACAATATATTCAAACTTCATTCGAAATCACCGTTATTTCGGAGCCCTTCTTATGTGGAATTTGAATTGAGTTTCACGTTCGCTTGAAACAGCCACTTTGAACACTTAATGCTGGCCTCATAATAAACCAGACCGAATGACCTTATCTAAACACCCAGTCACCGAGACATACGAATAGTTTTCAGGAGGGATGGCGAAGAAGTACGCCCGAACGCAAAAGATATGGCTAACCCTTGGTACTACTATGGAGCACTGACCAAGAAATAAATACAGTTAAGCAGCTCATTTGTTTTTCAGCACCTGAAACGCTGTAGACTCATTGTAATCATGTAGTTCAGCCCATGAGTGACGTCGCAAGTTCAAAGTTAACGACGGTTACGATCCCCTTATTCGAAGTAAGTAAGCGTTCCGTTCATGATTCAAAAGTGATTCTAGCCAAACACTTAGACCTGCTTTATTTTCAGCTACTCTAAGGGTCGAGCATGAAACAGGCATATTTTGTTTGATTTCAACTTGAACAAACAAAGAGGTAATGTGTAAGTTTGAGTGATCGTGCATATATGACAGTCGAATTCAGGAGAACCGCTACATTGGAAACTGTGGTTTGGACTTATAATCTTGTTTTTAACTGTATATAAGCCTTGTTCTTTAAGAGACGCCCCATTTTACGTCAAGCACTTCCAACTGATTTGAAGTCAATCAAATGGGGGTTATAAATCATTTACCATGTGGCCTTTTGTGATGGTCGACAACCTGTGCGCTTCGTGTGATATTTTGGTTATGACGCACTGGGCACATGGTTTCCTCGCAAGAACCTGTATAGGATTTAACATATCAATTGTGGCGAAGGTATACACTACTGACGATCTTTGAAATGCTGGACTCCAAGTACAATGCTTCCTTCCGGGATCAGTCGACTAAAATGCCTCTGCTTGATAAGTTGCAATCATATGTGTTTGGTCATAAGCTTACATTAATTAGATGCCTTCTCATTTACCAGCGAAAAATATTTTTCCAAAAGACCATAGTAAAATCAATATTTTCTCACCTTTTACTTTCTTTTTGAATAGCTCTAAGACTTTTTGTTATAGAGCACATTTTATTTCCGCTTAGTTTTGTAATACAATTTTGCTAATATGGCGATATAAAGCAGATATGGTTTGGTAACAGTGACTTCAGAAAACGTTGTCAATAACCCACAGCGGAGTTGGCGATAATCCAGTCCGCGCATTTCGCTTGTCTAGGTCATTGTGCGCAAGTGAACAACAAGCAGATTGTCGCTGAGAGATTGCCTATAGTTTCATCGATCAATATCGACCCATTCTCATAGGAAACACGAGAAATCTGACAGCTGTGTGGTGGCTTTGGCTCGATCATGAAATCAACAACAATATACAAATGCCTGATAAATGTGGTCGATCATATATCGTTTACACTGACAGACAAGAAATGGGAGCATTGAGGCACATATCTGATGTGGTTTTGTGTACACGGACCGTTTGGTGCCGACGCTATCAGAAAGTCAATAAACCCATGTAGTGCGTTTCCTTATTTTTCCAACTTCGTTGACTTTGAACAATAAACTAATTGACCAACGACACTATCCCGGAACATTAGACTTTTGCCTGAACCCAGTGTCGGAATTTGTCATACTTGATGGAAAGTTCACAGTTAGGATTTGTGGAATAAAGTCTGCTTTCCGTTAGAGCTGTCTAAGTATCCCTTTGAAGACTAGATTATAATGTCAGAATCAGTTAGTCAGTTGATGGGAGTCACATTTTAGTCACTTAACACGTAAGTCGTTTAAACAATTGTCAGAGTGCTCTAAATTCAGAAGTCAATGCAATGGTAGGTATATGTCTAGAGCAACAATAAGAATATTTGTCGTTCTGGTTGTTGTGTTTGGTGAAACCCTAGATGAAATAGCCCACGAGGACATGTCCAGCCGCAAGAGACAATCTGACAATTAAACCAATTGACGTTTTATCCTATTTTCAGGAGTGAACATTACAAATAGATGATACTTTCATTTTCAACCACCTTAAACTGTTTACTGACTGAATGCTACACGTCGCAATAGATCATCATTAGCAATTTGGAAAACCATAATAGAAGAAACGTATGATGGAGATTAACGCTGCAAACATTACAAACGTCCTGCAAATGGATCGCTTCAGGAGACGATACAGTAACTGATGTCTGGACAGCGTAATCACTGTGAGAATAGCAAGGTTCACTTAAAACACGTCATGTAGTTTTTCTCACGATAATAACGTTACCAGTTCAACAGACTTGCTTAGCATGATCTGCTTCTTTTCACGAGAAAATGAGCATTGTTACCGCTAAAGGGGTTTTATTACGTATTTCAGAAGAAAATACAACGTCTTTCCGGTAATTGTGTTCACCTAATATAACTGCTTTCATTGCTCCCAGACACAATGTGTTTAATCATCTATTTTTAATGTGAGTCTGCAATGAAGGGTTCATCAGCGCCACCCGCCAGAATGACTGTACTCAGTTTTGTAGCAGCTACCAACCGGTTTTTTTCTAAAGCTGATTGACAACGGTTAGTTCCCGCCTTCTTGCTAGTGCCTGGAGAAGGGAAAGTGATGAATTTCTGATTAAACAAAATTTTAACGTCCTGTGCAATAAAGCTTAGCCATGGAAAGTCGGACGACGCATAGAATGTGTGAGCACCTTGCGGCTTGTGAAAACCACTGCATGAATATGAGAACCGGATGGAGAAGAAGGTGTAAGCCTAGTCAATCGTTTGAACATATTTTGTTGAATGGTCCCTAACGGTCTAACTTATACTAACCTTACTTACACGAAGTCCATTCGCACGGCACTTTTATCGTGGTAATAAGGATTAACCGGGCAGAAAATATCATTATGAAATAACTTAACTAATGTCCATTCCACATAAGCAATCATTGTGTGCAGTTTTGATTAAAACGTGTTCTACTGTTCAAAACTATCAGGAAAAGTGCACAGTGTATTGATTACACTTCTTGTTTTGTCCAGCTGCTGAATTATCTAGAAAACGCAATGTGTGTGAACAGTTACGGTTATTAATTCGGTATGCCACGAAGATATAAATCTTGAGAAGATACATTGCTTCGTTGTTAGACTGACAGGCTTTGCGGAAAATAAAAGTCAGCCGCTATGGACTGCTGGAGTTTGTGATGTAGTGTGTGCATTGTTTTTTTACACATGGCAGCTGCATGTAATTGTTTTATTGCTGAACAGTAGAGTGCGAATCGTTCTATTTTATTTCTTAAGTTACTTTTATCTAGGTGCTTATAGTCGACAAGGTGTCTCTCTTGAGTAAGTGACAGAACCGTACTTGAGCACAACGCCCGTCGGCAGTCGAGCAACATATTGGTCAAGTGGAAACAATCTCAAGTTATTCGCCAATTAATCTGCATCGACAGCAGAAATGTCTTCAACTGTACTTAACTACTTCACTACGCTAGTTTAATTCCCTTGTCGTATACAGTTTGTTCAACATAATGGATAACATCGCCAAGGCGACATAGACCTACTGCATACTGCACACATGAAGTGTGTAAGTAAATAACTGCAACAAATATTATCGTTATCGCGAGGGCTGAACAATCTTTCATCTCGTCCACCTAGTTTTATGGCCAAGAAACCCTGTGGAAATTCGATAGCGTTCTCTACCTTTTGAAATAGGTCTACACAAGTGACCTTAGCTAGAGCTGGCCGCTTAAGTTTCAGTAGGCCAAACTTGTTCTTTTATCCATCTCTGTTAGTCAATTGAATCCATAATCTTCAAAACGCGAAGGAGAACGCCTCATCTGTAAGTCAATATCCCGCTTTGAATGACGTCTTTATACAGTGGTTTTTGCCCAGCTGATTTGCTCCATAGCAAAAGCACCTGTTTCTTTCTGATCCTTTAGAACGTAATGAACGGTTTAACGAGGTTCGAATTAGGAGAGTGAGTTGTGTCGGATAGAACTTTTGTTGCGAAGTGTTCTCACACGGTGAACTCATAAGAAACGAAAAAGTTACAAATGCAACTGACAAATAATGTATCCAATGTGTGGAGTATAGGTTAACGGATTATTAACATGGAACAGAACGTGATTTTAAGCGTTTTGTTAAAAATACAGACTTCCCTCTCTTATGTGAAGCCACGATTCAAGTGAAGTGATCAAAATGATCTGAATCTTTAACGAAAAAATAAGTAAAAGTTGAGCCCCTTTGTCTCCAAAAAAGATTAAAATGCTTCAAAAGTTTGTCGTACTGATTCTGTCTGAAAGCCTTAACAATGTATCATTATATTCGGGTACTTTGAGAGGATGACCAGCGGATTATAACCACTCCGGCAGTTCGGGCAAACTGTCCAACATGGTGAGGAGAAAATTCAAACGGGATGTTTCATATTGAAAACTACATCCAAAAAGAAATCAACGCGAATGATGGAAAAAGAAGGAATAGATTATAATACTCAGCAGAACACTAGAACTGGAGACGAATGGTTCTGAAGGCTGATCGGAAAACTGGGCGAATTGGCTTTAATTTGTAAAGCAACCTTTTAACAGTATGTCTTCCAGCTATCGGCAATTTTGGATGAGTAACTCTTTCACAGGTCAATATGGAAGCTCTACTTATATCCTAAGAATGACCGGTAGTAAATTGTCAGATGTGCTTGTTTTCCTGGACTTCAGCTAAATAATTCCGTGAGGGCATTGTTATGTTTCATTGCCAACTGGTCTCGCTATCTGTTGGAAAATCTGTACTGTATAATTGTATGACAGTGCAACAGTCACAATTCTGGGTCAGCAATCAATCACCGATCATGTTTGGCCTTATTTGTTACCCATCGTAGCTCAGGAACGCTGACTGAAACTCATCATTCCCGTCCAAATGCACCTTGGCATTTAGCTAGTACCTGGTAATCCTGGGCATGTCAAACAACACACTGACGATTGAATCACACAAAACATCAATGGATAGTGGGTTTGTTGTGTTTTGTCTGACACCTGTAGAAACCTAGTATATGCCTACAAAAGAGATGAGGTACTTTTGAAATCGTAAACTTTGCGGTTCACAAGACTGTAAACGATGTGAACAAAATTGCGACACGGTGGTGAATTTGACGAAAACTTTATGGTAAATTTAGCCCTGACAATGAAACTGCTGCGTTAGTTGTTACGAAAAGGATATTTTACTAACGATTACCTCGTATGAAATGCTTCACACAAAGTGATCACTACAAAATTGATCACTATAGTTAGTGTCCCTTTTGAGGTGGCTCCCTGTAAGAAAATATGATACACAGATGAGGCTCCACGAATCGAACTGTACGGTAACCTAGTCTGGGTTATTAAGTTGGCTAGTGGACATTAAAATTGCTTACAGAGGTATTCACACCAGAAGTATAACACCTAAAATATTGATTGAAATGAAACCAACAAAGGTTTAAGTAATCAGTAATATATAAATACTGAGTTGCATGGTATACTCATTTCTTGTTAGTTCTGCATGTTTTCCCCCGTTGACATTTAGAATGTAAACATGGTTTGCTAAAAACCTGTAGTTATAGCCTCGAAACCTGTGAAATTCAAGGACCATTTCTTGAATCATATGGTATGCTCTATAGTTGTAATTTAACCGGCAAGCAACCATACACTAGCTCGACGAATTAATTAGTCTTTGACGGATTTCTAGGAACGCATGACGTTTTACTGTGTTATTACACGACGTTTGTGCTTTCAAACTTATGTCAGGAAGACAGACAGTCATCTGGTATGATGGATAACTTGCAGTTTAAAAATGTTTGAAGTGTTGGACTATTGACATTAATTCTGGATTTCAAACAACAAGTGATTTTACTACAATCCTCTGACAATATTCCAACTACCTATTAGTGGCGCTCTCGTTCGAGTTTATCCAGGCAACTGACCTGAAATGCATACAGTGCACTCGTTTTCTTTCTGTTTACACACAACCACTCACTCTGTGGCGTTTTCACTCATGTTGGAATTTAATAGGTTGATGAGATAGCACTATCCATGAGGCAGCTACTGTTTGCTAGGTCACCAAGTGACAGGGCTCATCAATATTGGTGATTTTGTTCACTAGAAAGTGTTTTCAGCTATTGCCAATCCAATTAAGAATGTGGAAAACGTCCACGTTCCGGAAATCCGCGCTCTACCATTACCTGTTTCTGACTCAGTTCAACAGTTATCAACCAAATATGTTACTTGCACGAAACAGAAACATCTGAACTTATTTGTTGCCTTTGTTTTGTCACTACTCAGGAGAAAAATGTGTCGTCTGGCGCATGAACAGTTTACATTTTGTTCAGTATCCCTCACAACATGATATTTATGGGTGCGTATAGCAGTCTAACTAATTCTACACGGTTAGGCTTTGGACGATGATGAAGCTGTTCAAGTCAGGTATTCGGAACTTCGTTTACAGCAGACAGTCGTTATATCGTCAGTCAAAGTTTTTCTCACTATTGAACGTAACCAATCAAGTATCACTTGATATCATATAAATTGTGTGAATCTGGCCCAACGTCATTAACTGTACCGCACAGACCACCGAAAACCCAACCGATAGTTTACTTCCATAGTACTATAGCCGTTCTGTTATTCGTTTTTCTTATCACGAAAATTACCCGACCTTTCTGTGTATTTGGACAGTCTGTCCCAAAAGAAATTTCAACGCAAACATTCTGCATCAATAAAAGTTCTCACATTCCGTATGTTGTCCGTTTCAAAATAGATTTCAGGAAGTTAACCCGGTTTGGGTGCACAGTCGATGGGACTACAACAACTGCTTGAACATTACAACTTATTTTAAAACATTTTCTGTTTAGTGTTAAATTCTCATTTTCTTCGAGTAATATACCATCTTGTAAACAAGACTGATTTACAGACTAAAGAAAGATTTTTCAACATTTTCCTTTCGTGTCGGTAAAACGTTATCAATCTACAAAATCTTTTTATCACAAGCCTTTCTCCCATTATTTTTGTTTGTAGAAAACAGCTAGTGACTAATCGAATTTTCCCGTTAAACACTAACAGTCAAAATTAATTGCCTGTGACAGATATACATCAGGCATTAAAAATTCAATCATTTACTGTTTATTGTTTGATAAGCTTCTTGTATACGATATGAGCTAATAAGCAATAAAAACTTGAGTCGTTCGCTGCCGGTTCATTCTGTCAAGAATCGTGAGTTAAACATAGACCACAATGCACTGAACTAAAACATGACGGCTACAGATTCCATTCTGAATATCCATGAGACTTTTAATGGGCAGTACACCAACTTCCAAGTAAATTTCTATCCAACAGAGTGTATCGGTTTAAAGTGAACACCATCTGCCAGCGAAGAAAACGCTTAGAACTAGCAAGCGAAAGGAACTTTTTACACAACGATGGATTTATAGTTTAAAAGTCATTTATGGAACTATGTAGGGCGCCTAGAGAAGTTCGAATGTTCTAGTTCATCATGAAGTCGCCTCACATATTTACATTGAAAATTGGAGGATAAACTTGGTTTACACATACTGTTTTCCTTTAACCACAGTGGACCGGTTTGCCCACTACATATTATTGCACGCCATCCCGATGAATAATCTATCGTGTGTTTGGCCTCGTCCAGTTGATGCGAACGACCGATTACCATACACTCATCAGCATGGGTTACAGAAACAGTGATGTAATCGTAAGACAGGGACACAGTAACGGTGACAGACAGTCATTCAGTGACCCGGAGCTATCCGAAAGCAGCAGAGGAAATACTGAAAGAAACAGCTGTTTTGGAAGTAAACAGTTGTTTACAACAATATCCTCGGGCATCCTGGTAACCAGAGGGTCGTTGTATGGAGAAACGAGACGCTAGTACATGAAAATAAAATGATTCGTAAGCAAGGGAAATACGACAGTGAAACATCAATGGAGATTTAAATGTATATGTCAAGGTAACATGATTGCCGTTAACCTAATTCTCATTCAGTACGCTTCGGTCATTGTTCAAACCTGGCAGGAGTCCAGGTAAACATTTCTTGCATGACCTAGCTAAGTTTAGTCGGTTTATTCTGAGAATGACATTTATGAACTGTACTGGTTTCCGCTTTCATTTCCTTCTGAAGAGCTGTTCAAAAAACATTTGTTGTCTATTCTAAAAATGTAATTTCGACCATGGTAAGGATAGACACTACTGAAGCTCAAGTCTAGTACCTCTATTCCAAACAGGCTGACTTGAAGACCTACAGAGATGCGAAGGCTGCGATCAAATGTGAGTGGTCTTCAGCGTGAAATGTAATATGTTTGAAAAGTCTCATTAGTTCGCCGCAATAATGAACATTAAGAAATTACGTCGAGCTTCACCTGATGTAAGTTATGTGTTAGTCAACCACCACCTCGGGTATAAATGTTATCAGAAAATATAGGTGAGAGGTATTATTGTACATGTTTTCTTGATGTATAATATCACTGAAATTCAGCAGATTTTGAGGCTGTGCAGATGATATCGTGATAAGTGACAACAGCAATTCCATTCAATGGCAACGTTCAACTCTGACGTCCAATCTGTTCATTACCAGCGACATGTGGTGAGTTCGAAACCAGTCTTGCTGGATAGGTGAGTTACACTACTCTACCTTGAGAGCAAATGTAAGATCGTGAGAAGAACGGATGTACAGTGGGAAAACGCCCCCTGTTAATTATCAGCAAACAGTTCGATAACTGATAATGCATAAACGAACATTTAGGTTCACAAATCATGTCAAGGAAACCGGTAGTAAGATTTTAAATTATTTCAGCAAGATGATGAACAACACATCCATTATTAGCCCCTGTTTCAAAGTGTTCCGATTGTTTTGCTCAATAGTTTAACCGAGTCAAAACAGAATAAACTCGTCAAGTATGCATTTGTGGTCAAGTAAATTGAAAAAGCAGTGGGTTAATGATTCAGTCAAATAATGCATTACATTTGAGAACAACTGTTTTGTCCCTTAAAAACCGACAAAATATCGACCGAAAATTAAACCGTAGTTCTAGCACTTGACTGCTGGACAAAGCAGCGATTTGAAAGAATCCGAAGAATTCTCACCACCGTTAGACAACTAGATTTCATTGAGCTTCGCGAACCGTCTGCAGCGAATTGAAGTTTACTCGAACAAAGAATAAGGTGAGTACGATTTGACCAATATACCACGGTCTATGCTTATAAAGATTTACCAATAATGATGAGAGACATGCGATCTGAGATGATCACACTTCGCTTACTCTCTTCAGTCACGAACGTAAAACACTAGATTATATAGGACATGCGAATAGCAAAAACAATAAGAACATACAACGATATACGTGCACATATACATGAAACGAGTACTAGCATCAGTTTCATGACAGACAGACTGCATGGTTCAACAGTTTATGTACGCATAAGGCTGAACAGCGAGTAAAAATTACCATTGTCTCGGAGAACGTATATCATTTAGGATTTTGATTACGCAGTAGTACATTGAACAGGTTGATGAGGTGAACAACGTTACCCGTTTCCATAGCCTGCATCTTAATGGATGAGGTCGGGTTTCAGCTCATTTGTTCTGTTCTCATTGCCTGTTGCTCCATCCCGCGCACCAACCGTTTAGACATACGTCCAACTATTCTTTGTCGTAAGCACTGATAAAAACGTCATCACAACCGCAAGTTAACTGAATGATTATCTGTGAAATAAAACATTTTGGCAAGTCATGATTATGAACGAGCTGAGAAACATTCCTAATTATGAATAGGAACCATAATGCA
>LUCH01000404.1:21183-39548 GCA_013368495.1 Paragonimus heterotremus
GTCCCGTATTCGCTCCCAAAGCAAGCCAAGAAGACGCGATCAAAATATGAGCTTTTTTTCCGCCTCAAAAACGTGTGCGACAAAGACGACAAATACAAAAGTACTTATATCGTGCGGGGTGGTCAAACAGAGAAGGACAGTTGACGGAAAAAAATGGTTAAGGTCACTGATAGACATAGCGGAATAAAAAGTCAGGTGGGTAAGACCTAGCCAAGGCCACCACTCGGCCGCTCTGAGCAGGTCCGCTAACTAGGACAAAGTCAATCGTTTTTTCATTCTCACGGCGGAGGCGCCTTGGAACGGTAACAGGGTGGGCGCTCTAACACTCGAGTAGTTTAGTTTTTTCTATCCCGTATTCATGGTACAGTTGGCAATTCATTATGTGTATTTCATGATTGTGTCAACCAGCAACTAACAGTTTTTCTTAGGTAAAATTTCCTGGCTCGTTTTGCTCAGAAGATACCTACACATAATTGTAGATATCCTCGGGCGCTGCAGGACACGCGTTACGGTGGGTATCTGCCTCTTCCTCTAACGCTCAAGTATTTCACCTTTCCTCATTTCTAGGTCTAACGCGTGGCATAGCAACAGTTGCTGGGCCCAAAGAGAAAACCTTGAACGCCGTAGCACTTTGTGCCTGCGCAGTGAGGAAATCACACTCCCTGTCACGTCCTCAGGTGACGTTTTCGGGTTGGATGGCCTCGCGCGCGGCTGACCAGCAAGACAACAGTTGTTGCCCAGGATTAAAATCCATAGGTAGAAGACCTCCTATATTAATCACTCTTCTAGGGGGAGCTGATGTAGTGAGATCATCTTCGACGTCCCCAAAATTCTAAACTCCCTGAGAAGTGATAGTTGCCTTACCTTACTGGGGTAGCAACATTTTAGCTATTACCATCGGGAACACAGACAAAGACAGATAGCAATACATCAGTGGTTCACACTGATGTTTAACTGCCACACAACCACGAAGAAGAAGAAACAGACTCTGATTAGAAAGAGAGAAAGAAAAAAGAAAAGGGGAAGGGGACCTAATCGCTAAAAATAGCTACATCTACATTCAAACATACAACATCAAATCGCCTACACCTTGCAAACAAATAACCGAGTTGTAAGTGAAACTCGGTTATTTGTTTGCAAGGTGTAGGCGCCTTGATGTTTGGGAACGTCGCACAACCAGTCTGACGCTGGTTTGAATTCTGAAGGTCGACTGGAATTTCCGTCGATATTCGTCCTCTTTGTCGGTTGCCGTGCAGTTCTCCAACGTCCAACTCCCTAGCGTCCTTACTCGTTGCGTTGAAGTCCGCTTGTGAACGGTGGGTAAATCGGTAAATAAAGTTTGTTTCCAGATCCACCATCTTCTCCTTGTGACTTACGATCCACGTTAATTGAAGGCTGGGGAAAACTCGGGCGTGCGAACCTCGGAACTAGCATCACGATAAGGGCCTCTTTTCGAAAGGTGCCGACTGGAAGGACTTTGCGAATGCGATATATGCGATAAGTTGTGGGTGGTGTTCAATCTGTATGAAACTCATTGACCTTGTGACCACGTGAGCGCGCGAGGAAATATGGATTCCACGTCGATGCACATCTCAGTAAAGACGTGAGATATTTGACTTGGGACGGCAGAATCGTGTTCTTCTGGGCAAGTTTTCCCTGACCCTAACAGCGTTCATGTGAGCTTTCTGTTTCTACCAACACTCTTCTTTGAGTAGATTCAGCAACCACTCTAAAACTACTTCTTTACCGAGGACTTCCAATTTCCACTAACATGGGTCTCGGATACTTCTTGGTGTGTACATTTGACTCCACTTACCAACTTCCAATACTTGATTCCCACCAGGCCCGGCAGTTTTTCTGTCTTCAGCAGATTAACTGTATGTAGCCTTATACCACATGGCATAACAAGAGATCGTACGATCTCTTGTCCTACCTTCTCCTTAGTAGGGTTCGAGTACGCCCTTTACGTTGACATCTGCTTTCCTCTAAATTCTTCAAGGTCAGTGACCGAAGAATCTTCCTTCTGTATACCCTTCTCAAGCTTGATATGTACAATAATTTCTTTATCTAGCCATGTAGTTTCTCCACACTCTTCGACACGTTCTGTCATCATCACTTTTTGGGTCTGTTTGCCCTCTCCGATTCATATTGGACGAGTGATGCGTACGGTCTTCGCGCAAGCTCTTAGTAAAACTGCTTTTAAAGCGTTAACAATTGCACTCCCATTCAGATGCGAGCGGAATCCATCGAAACTTGTGTATAAAGTTCGTTAACATGACAGAAGTCCATTTTTACCGCCACTGTAAAGTTCCTTCGGAACACACCTCTTCACAGCAGATATTAGTAGCTGTTATATTTTGTTCCCAGTGTTCGTTAGATTTTATCACTTGTCTCGAACTGGGCAGTTTGTTCGTTAGTGATTGCCGCTGAGCGTTCGTTCTGTTTTCTTCACCCGATTACCTACTAGTTGTCTTGCACTTACATGTGTATGACTTCTGGGCACATGACAACAAAACGAGCGCGTACAATGGCATTACCCGAGTCCAGGTGGTTACTCCAAAATGTGGGCCAGTCTTTAACAGAGTGGTGCCACCTTTAACTTACCGCTATATGATTGATTTGTATTCATAGCTAAAATGCACAGAGCGCTGTCAATGTGACATCACATCCCTTGCGTTGAAATACAATATTCGAAGTGTGGAGACTGTGATACGAGTATATTTGTGTTGCGCTTAGTCGTTTGAATAAAGACGACTAATCTGATCATTGAAATCACCTGCTAATAGGGTGATATCTGAATGTGTGATCTGCTTCGGTAGGTCAACAGGGGATTCAGAAAACGGAGCGCATACCGACTAACGGAAAAGCTGTCCGTTGAGGCGCTCGTCGATGTACTGAATGCACAACACTTTTCTGGTTTGCACCAACAGGCTTTAAGTGATGCATAAGACCTGATGGCACACGGACAACTATTCGCTGGATTCAATTTAGCAAATGTTACTCTGTTTTGGAATTCGGTTCGAATTCCACTTCATTTTGATCCAGAGATTCATCTTCGGCCTTACCAGAAACCCTAAGGGAGAGTCGCTTGGATCGGCAGTGGGCTCAAGTGAAGAACCGTATTAGAATCGTAGATCCGTATCTCTGAGATACAGCCCACATCGAACTACAAATCTAACAGAATGCCCACCAAATCATCTCATTGATTTATTTCTCGAAGGGTGTTAATATTGTAGGTGTCAATGTGTACCAGTCATCGTTATGCTGGATAACAACTGTCAATTGAGTATGTCGGAAATAGAGAAAAATAGAAATCGGAATAGAAGTGGAAAGTTATGGTGGATGAATGCTGTACAGAAAACGACGTTTCACATCCCGTGATGGTTTATGCTCGAGTCTGAGTGAAAATTCTGACCTGTAAGCCAACGAGCGGTTGGGTTTCGGAGGTAGCATACTCGGAGCCAGTGACTTACAGATCTAGTTTGTGTAGCCTGATGATGCAACGAGTAAGACATCGATATCTGGTTACTGCTGCATACAGTAGATGCATTTACCACCACGTCTTGATCTAGAATGATCCTGAAAACTTTTCAATCGTATAGGGTAATAGGCTGGTGGTCACGGTCAGCCGAAATATAACTTCTCTGTAACCATAAAATATACGGTTCTTTCTATCCACTATCGTGCCTCATTACATTGGCGCTCCTATGTAACCGATAGTGCAACATACATCCGTACGGAAGTAGTTACTTCCTGTCCGACTATCTTCTTTGACACGTCTAACATGGTTGTATCTGGCAGGACCTAGTTAACATAACTCTCCGGATCGATGCAACTCCTAAGTCTGACCACTACATAAAGATAACACAGTGGTTCGCGGCTGTGTGCTCCTCTTCAAACACTGTCTTCCCAAAGCCTAGCATCTTACCGATTATCGCACCTTAATCTCACAACGAATAAATCCTGATTTTCATGCCTTGAAGGCTTCCCAGCCTTTTGAATTGTTGTCTGCTGACCCCAGCGTGTTTGGTTACAACATCCTCTTCTCCTGCGACGCCTGAATTGTATTAGAATCTCAGACGACGAAAATTGACAGATCGGATACACAAGCTGACCCAAAAGATAAATGTAGTTTCCTAACAGAAGCACGGAGGTTGAGCAGACTGCGTTTCCTGTCAATGTGATCTGTTGTAGCAACATAGAACAGGGGTGATGTATGAATCCCAAATACTCCGAAGAGAAAACTAATATCTTACTGCAACCGAATACAAAAGAGTAAACAGGTTATTCCAATGTTTGCTTACTCCTCTCTTGAATACCAATTACCAGAGGTCCGCAACTTTTGTGGGCGACTTATCCCATGAATTGACCGGTGGGTTTGCTAAAAAAAATAGAATGAGCAACAAGTATTGATCTCGTTTTGTCAGTTGTGAATCCCAAACCTTGATCATGCCACACCGCGATCGGGTTGGCTAGAAGACTTTTATCAATGTGGTGTCACAACGAGACTGAACGTTGACGCGGTGTGACGGCTTGTGTATTTTGATGACCTATTCGGCTGAACCGGACGGTGTGACTTATACGACCCTCTTGATAAAGAAAGCCAAGAACAAACACAAAGACCTAAAGCAGTATCTCTATCACGAACGAACTCAACGGTATCACAAAACTGTACGAAATTCAGAGCGCAAATATCGAAACCCAACTTTCACAGCTTAGAACCCCCCAACAAGTAAGGAAAAAGACAACCTTCAGGCGAGCCCCATTTGCTGCTCAGCCCAAAAGCAAAATTGTGGTTTGCAGCAACTGTATTTGTAAGTTTTGGGCAACCTTGGGCCTAGGCCACTCAACGGATCAATCAAGAGCGAATGCAAGTTCACGAATGTTGAAGAATTCTGACGGGCATTCAAATTCCCGATGATGAAGAAATCCGTTTATCTTGGAAAATATGGCGAATTTTTGAGAAGTGCCTTTTCCCAACAGTGACCACATCGGCAGAATCACTTACGCCAGGCAGGCCGATAGGTAGAAATCTGACAAACCACGGTCTCCTGGTCCTCCAGGTTAGAATTTGGAAGAAGGTTGGCATCTTCTAGAAAAAGTACCAGTTCTGATACACTGCCACTCACTCGCTGCCTTGTGGTACAGGCTTTTGAACCTAAGGCTTTGTTCAAGAACCTCAATCGTTCTCCTGTCTAGGTCTGGGCGTGCTGGCTGTATGTCAGCCTACACAGTGATGAATACTCACAACGCTGCTAATTCCATACTAGATCGGCCGTCTCGCAGTATAAACCGGGCGCCCTATCTGGTGCATACGGCAGGGTGGACAGGCGAAAACATGCTACTGCTGATCCCTTTCCACTGTTCTATCAAACTTAGCCCACAGGCCCCTCCCGACCTTCATTTCTGGTGATTACCCTGCAGGTCCCACAATAGATGTAGCTAATTATAGTACCACTGTGTCCGTAGGTCCCATCTCTTATCACTTAGCTTCAGGCCTGCTCATCCCTTACTTAGACTTAGGAAGCGACTTAATATAGGTGCTTTCAACGGTCGCACTCTAAAACAGATAGACCAACAAACCGCTATCGCACGAACGTTAGACTCGTTAAATGTCGATGTCTGTTGTGTTTCAGAGATTAGAATCCAGGACGGTGGACAACGTATGGAACAGCGTCCACACTGTCTACCCAATACTGATTATACACTTCGGGTGACTACACAAGCGCCGCCATCGGTCAGGCTGGAGTAGGCATAGTCCTCAGCACAACGACCGCAACCACATTAGTAGATTAGATTCTTGTTAACAGTAGACTGTGGCGTCCGCTTCGTAGGTTCTATTAAGGCCAGCTGTAGACACAAAAATATTTAAGAAGTCTTTTCACTGTGTCTGCTTATGCTCCAACTGATTGTTGTGACACCGGCGTCAAGGATGCCTTTTATCCGAATTTGGCCGTTCTCATTCGGTCGACACATGGTTCTGATACAATCATTTTTACGGAGGATGTGAACGTCCAGGTCGGTCGCCTTGGTGAGACTGAGTCTCGTTTAGCTGGCAGGTTTGGGAAGACATCACACCACTCGGATAATGGCGGGGTATAAGTTATTTTTAGCCAACACTAGCTTCATACATCACGCACGTCATTGTTATGCCTCGTGACCTCCTTGTCCGAACCAAGCCTGGTCTCAGATAGACCACATAGCTGTTAGTTATATATGGCGCATACTTGGATTCGGATCATGCGTTGTTACGTTATCTTGCTCTTATTTTTGCTGGGCAACGATCCCATCGATAGCAACGGCTGGCTGTTGAGAAACTGGTTGCGCCGTCGGTAAAGCCTAAGTACCAAACCAACTTAGGGAGCTGCCTAAGTAGTTCTCATTCCGAAGATCCTAATAGCTGCTGGACCCAAATCTCACAGGCAATTTACGAAGCAAGTACTGTAACATGTGGCACAGGGGTACAGACGTTGAATGTCGGAGAAATTCCTGGAGATGTTAGAAGCTATATGAAACATTCCTCCGAACACTTCTAACAAGTCTGGAGGAGATATCCGTAGAAAGCTAAAACAAAGCTCAACGGCTTATCGTGAGGCTTGGTTAGTGTAGAAAGTTAAGGAACTGAAAACTATTTTTGCTTCAAGTAACACCGGCAAACTCTTTAAGCTTATTCGCACTACAGGTCTCAGGTGACCGTCTATCAGTGAAGTCATCAGCGAGGCAGACGGCACACTCGTCAATAATAAGTCCAGAAGGTTAGAGCGTTGGGCGGAGCTGGGTCCCTGTTTCCACCGTGCTGCCGCCACAAACTTGTGATGCAGCACCCTGGTCGGTAGATTGAGGTTCACTCATTGAGGAGACAATTGCATTTCGGCCCTCAAGCGTAACTAGACTACTGGCCCAGATAGTCTCATGCCAGTACTTTTCAAAGAAGGTAGGGAGGCGTCAGTAAAAGCCTTGACTCGGTTGTCTCAACTTGTGTGGACGGCTGAGGCCGTCACTCTTTGCTAAGGTCACTCGGCAATAGTTCCCATATTGAAGAAAGGAGTCCAGGACTCTTGCGAAAACCCTAGGGAAATCAGGTTGACCCCAGTCAT
Organism: Paragonimus heterotremus; assembly: GCA_013368495.1. Lineage (NCBI taxonomy): Eukaryota > Metazoa > Platyhelminthes > Trematoda > Plagiorchiida > Troglotrematidae > Paragonimus > Paragonimus heterotremus. The sequence goes on from LUCH01000404.1 coordinate 28,281, forward strand.
TAATAAGGTTCTGCCATCCATTCTACTTCGTCGACTCACTGCAACGCGGGAGGCAAACATTAGTGAAGGACAGCCAGGGTTTCGCCGTGGGCGGGGATGTATAGGCCATATTTTGACTCTTCATCAAATTATGAAGCAGCGTCATGTGTACCGCCGGCCAACAATTGCCATATTTTTCGACAATAAAGGTGTGTTCGATTCGGCGGATCGATCTACACTTTCAGAGTCACTTAAAAGCAGGGGTGTACTCACCAAATATCTGAACATACTATCAGCGCTTTAGTCCTATACTTCAGCTCAGGTATGGTTTACGGTGAATTGTCTGACAGTTTCAGCACTAGGAGCAGCGTACGTCAAAGCTGTCCTCTTTCACCATTTTTGTTCAGCTTCGTCATTGACAAAATAATAGAGGGTTGTTTCCGACAATCACAAGATGCCGGCCTGAAAGGCTGACTGGTCTTGATTATGTTGACGACAAGGTGTTGCTGTTGGACAACTTTCAAGCGGCACAAATAAAACTATTTCGCGTTCTGCTAAATACTTCGGAATGGGCTTCACAGCGTCAAAATGCAAATTGCTTTTGTAAGATTGCTGTGATTACGTAGGGTTGTCGTTATATATTGGAGCCATGGAGATTGTTAACCGGTTTATTTACCTGGGAAGCTGCATTAGCGGCAGTGGAGGCGCATGAAATGGGACAGAAGCGCGTACCTCTAAGACTGGGGTGGTATTCGCCGACACGGGACATTTTTGACAATAGAGGGATCTTTCTGAAGTTTTGAGGTCGTGTACACCGGGCGACAGTGAGGGCTGTATTATCTTACGACAGCGAAACTTAACCGCTCAGGTTTGAAGACGTGAACCGTCTTCAGGTATTTGACCACGGATGTTTGCGTTCGATCGCTCGTGTCAGGTAGCATAAACGAGTAAGAAGCGAGGAGGTTAGGAAATTGGTTTTTGGTAGTGGTTGTAAAACGACCTCTTTTGTTCAATCCTTACATTTACAAAGGCATAGATGGTTAGGTCATGTACTAAGGATGCCAGCTAGTCATCTGCCACATCGGGCATTATTTGCCGACGTCGCGGCCGACTGGCGTAAAGTGTATAGAGGACAGACAATGACCTGGCGCAGACATATGAAATCGTTCATGAGGGGGTTGGCTGCTGTATGTCAGGTTGGTCTCTCAGGCCGAGGACCTCGTGACCCACGGAGTCCGTATCAGGGGACGTAAGGTGAGACGGCGGCTAATCGAGTTTAGTGGCGTGAGTGTTGTCGTTGTTCGGCCAAGTTGTCTGTGAAGTGAGTGCATTTAGTGATGCGCGGCAGTGAAGGCCGTAAGGAGGCTGTCTTGATGATGAAGTCTTATTTTCACCTACAGCTTGGTTGTTTGTTTGTAAGGTGTAGGCATCTTTGTGTCGAATGTTTGAATATAGACGTAGTTATTTTCAGTAGTTAGGTCTCTTCTCCTTCCCTACTGTTTTCTTCTCTCCTCTTATACTGGGCTTGCTTCTTCTTCATGGTTGTGTGGCGGTTAAGCGTCAGTGAGACCCACTGATGTTTTGTTGTCTATGGTGATAATGGTGGTAAATGTGATGTGGGATTTTATACCTCTTTGCTAGATTCCCTCTTGCCTTCCTTTGTCCAAGTTGGCATAAGTTCAACGATCTCAGGCGATCTTAGATTCTTTGTGCTCCATATCATGTTTGTGACAAGATTTTGTACCACTTCAAAGACACAAACATCTTTTTTCGGATACACAATCATTCGGTTATATAGTTAACTTTTACTATCTATGATGGTTAGGTCACTTATCCTACATGTCAGCGGAGTGTTTGCCGCGTCATACGTTATTTACTTATACCGCCTGTAGTTTAGTAAAACTGCAGGGTGGCGGAACAACGACTTGGTCACGAAATGCATAGACCTTTTCTCTTGCGTTGAGTAAAGTTTATGTACCGCCCCCCTATTCGGAACCTCGTGATCACCCGAATTATGGGTTGAAAACCATATGCGAGATGACATCGTGTCGCATTCATTGACATGTCTCGATTCGCAACACCTCTAGTGCTTCCATTGTTTCTACTCAACTGTATCCTCTTGGTAATTTTTCCAGGGGTGTTCAACGTCACTGTCGCAGTAAACTGTAACTCGAGCTACAGTACATTCTGGCCAGGCTCATGGTCATTACGAATGAGTGCATTTAGTCGGGTTGAGGATTAAAATCAAGTCAATATTTTTTTCACACGAAACGAGAATTGTTTTCACTCTGCTATTTAACTGCTGGCCTGCGATGTAGACTCTTGAACCGAATGTTTAGGATAAGATTCATGATCATTCACCGATTTCGATATGGCATCCTGGAAATACCCTCAATGCACATTCAACCACAATCAGCAACGACCCAAAGTTTTTTGGTCTTACTGGACAACCTTGTGGCTTGCAAATGGTTTTTTGTTGGTAATAAGTGTAGTGAGTGTGTTAAGACGTTTCAATAAGCCTAGAGATCGACTGAGAAACATATTAAATTCAACGTGTTTCGCTGCCTACGTTAGCCGTTTCTTATGGCGATTTCCGAAGGCTGTTGCAGGTATTTAGAACTACGGACATGAAAAAGCCCTCTATTACCGTAGTCCATTGTAACTCACGTCAACCCAAAGGGATTTCACATGTTGACAATATCACTTTGCTGGTATGAGATGTGCTGTACTCTCCAGCAGATTGTTGGGAATCATTGCACATTTTGTTGGTCCAGTTTTGCTTCAGTCTGTTACTCTGGAACCCTTATCGGATGTTGTACTTGCAACATTTTGACCGGTTCCTGTGCCACTATTTTTTTTAACTTCATCATGTTTTATTTTTGCACGCCTGTGTTGTTCACATTTTTACCCCGTCAATCTTATCAGTCTTATCAGTCTCTTCTGAATGTGGCATTTTCTCTGTTTCAGATAATGTTCAGAAACACATTCCAAAGCGGGTTTCTCTCTATTCTCTTCAGTGTGGGGACCAAGCCCTTGCAGATTTGGGATAAAAAGGTTGATCTGTCCATTTTTTCACATTTTTACCTCATACCCCCAGGTTCGAAATGGACACATCAAGCGGATTACGGACAACGATATCCAGTCTCTTGTTCTGGAACTGTTAGGAAACAATGTGTCGTAGGTTTCTACTTACTTCGTTTTGCTGATCATTTTAGTACAACCTACATTACGTGCCCTGCCGATCCAAGAAAATCCCTGGGCATAAAACTACCGTTTTTGGTTATAATTGTAAAAAACCTTAAAAAGTATTTCACTTTTGAAATTCAGGTTAGTCCATCCCATACATGCATACACTTAGGATTTCCAGATACTGGACGATGTTGGTATCAAGAGACGATTCAGGGCGAGTAACTACCAAAGCACTACACGAGTGAAGCCCTTCATATGTACCATGCCTCTTCGACTGGACGACGGCTGGAACAATGTATTCTTCAATGTTGGTGATTTTACCAAAAGGGCTTATGGTACAAACTTTCTTGAGGTTTTGAGAATTCAAGTAGGTGATTTTGTAGAACCTGTGTTGTCATTTTAAAAAGCGAATGTTTGAAACTGTAGATTGAACATCACCCACAATTAATCGCGGCCGTCGTATTCTCCAAGTCTTTGCAGTCCACCCATTTCGAAAAGAAGCTTTTGACTCGTGTTTTGCTTCCACTAGAGCTCTTCAGTAGTGCACATTCTTGTCACGGCCGGGACTAGAACTCCGGCCAGGTTTTCATTAGGCAACCGTGTTAACCACTGCGCCATTGACCTCACCTTAGCTACGACCGAATTATCGTATGTGAACGCTCAACCACTTTCGCGTGTGAGTAATGATCAGGTTGCCTGATCGCTTCAAGAAGAGACATAGTAACTGTCTGTTAACTCTAATCGATGACCCGTCGACTAGGACTTCTCTCCAAATTGGAGTAACAGAAATCGTCAACTTGTTGACCGGTATTTTGATTACCCTTGCTTCCTTATTGCCTTATTTCAAGCCATGGCTTTGAGATCGCTCTTTTGTATAAGTAACCTTACGTACTGACACCAGTCCCATATGGTGTAAATAATCCGGTGGTAAATGTTTAGTTTCATTTGTATTCCGTTGTGATATCTGTTGTCACTAGACGCCTAATTATGCAAAGCTTGAATAACTGCATTTGTTGACGCAAATGTAACTAAATTGATCGGCCGTTACCGTTCGAAAGCACAACTCACCATCATCGTCATCATAGATAACAATAAATCAGTGGTTCTGACTGATGCTTAACTGCCACACAACCATGAAGAAAGAAAAAGAACTTAGTATAAGAGGAGAGAAGAAAACAGAAGGAGAGGAGAAGAGACCTAACTACTGAAAACAACTACGTCTATATTCAAACATTCAACATCAAGATGCCTACACCTTACAAACAAACAACCAAGCTATAGGTGAAAGTAAGACTTCATCAGCAAGACAGCCTCCTTACGGCCTTCACTGCCACGCATCATTAAATGCACTCACTTCACAGACAACTTGGCTGAACAACGACAACACTCACGCCACTAAGCTCGATTAGTTACCATCTCACCTTACGTCTCCAGCCACCGACTTTGTGAGTCGCAAGCGCCCCAGCCTTGGGGGCGAACCCAACCGACAACGACCAACCCCTTCATGAATGACTTCATTTTTGTAAACCACTTCGCACCTTACGTCAGTCGGTCGCAGCGTCGGCAAACAATACCCGTTGTGGCAGATGACTAGCTGGCATCCTTAGTACATGACCTAACCATCTATGCCTTTGTAAATGTAAGGATTGAACAGAGGAGTTCGTTTGACAATCACTACAATTACTCACTCCTGGGACTTTCGACCCCCAAGCGCCTGATTATGTGCGTGTGTAGGTCGCCTGGATATTTAACGTCATGTATGTAGCCACACTGACAATCCATAACAACGTGTGTGGCAGAGCACTGCCATCTACATCCTTCATGTATCTAACCGACTACTTTTCTTGATACAGTCAAACAGATTTGTGCATCTCATCAGTGATCCGCATTTTCATGTGACGCCATTTATAAGTGTTAAACTAGAGACCTAATTTCGATTTTGACTGTTTAGTGACAACAATATCCTTGTTTTGTTGATAATATTTTATTCGCGAGTTAGTTATATCGTTTATTTCAAACTCACTGGATTCCGTAGACCATTACGAGTGTTAAGAGTATTCACTTGTACTGTACGGAAACTCCCTCAATCACTAAAAAGCATTATACTTTTTTAAAGTAAGGTGTGTCAGATTGTATGCGGTGAGTGGCAACAACCACGAAACCGTTGGTATGTTTCCGACTGTTTTTGACCATTAACTACACTACTTATGCTACCCTGTCATGTAGCATCGTTTTTATTGTGTTTGTATTTAAGAATGACGGACATACTCCTTAAATTACTATACTATGTTCTTTTCTATCTGTTTTACAGATACACGCCAACTGCCGAATCAGGCGCATCTACTTTTGCGATCGCCTCTATTCAGACGAGGAGTTACCAGCGGAGTTTAAACTTTACTTACCTGTTCAAAGCAATCGAAACAGCTGACTTTCAAATGTTCTTCATCCTGTTTCGTTTTGATCAGCTGTGTAAATACATTTCCCGCTACTTTTCCACTTCGATTTTTACTTAGTCACCATGATCTTCATACGCCATTGTAACACTCACTTTATCCTGCCTAACGTGCAACAATCTCACCCTAGTTGTGACGTGACACGCCATCAATTTCACCCATCTGACCAAATTCGCTGGATAAACGGTTATGAACACAATTTGACATCCAAGTCAATGGCTGTTAACTCGTGAAGTAGCTCAGCGTGGATAATGATATCAACTAGAAATCGCGTAATTGTGGGTTCGAACTTCAGTTATTTGGCTTACTTCTGTTAATGTTTGTGTTTGAGGTCCGGTTGTCTTGTGTGGTATAGTGGTCTGAAAATGAACAAATAATTAGGTTTAACTAATTTATTTATTTCCGATTTCTACACATTCATAAAGTTCATCCGAAGTAAAGACGTGGCAAAAAACTCGTTTTCGATGCATTATCTTCGGCTGAATAAAACACCACAGTTGTCGGAAGTGTTTGAGCGAAGATTGAATTACAAAATCGTTTTGGGGTTACGGACGTAATTGCTGTGGGATTGCACCATTTGTTTCAACGATGATATACCATGGCTTCTCGAGTGCAGTGTCAGAAGATTTCTACACGAACATATTTATGCTTCGCAATCGGATCCTGATTATCTCTATGGCACCTAAAATGTGACATTTATTGTTTCTGATGTGAACATGTGTTACGTGACAGTTTGACTTCAGTGTGGCATCGGCATTGACTGTGACCGGCGGTGTTAGTCGGATCAAAATTGCACTGAAGAACCTGTGTGGCTCTCCGATAATCAGCTTGTTTGTCTGTTCTCTCCGACAAGCACTTTGGGCGTTCAGTGTAACCTGCTCCACAGAGACGAAAATGTAGGTGGAAGGTGAAGTAGCGTAACTAACACAGTCTTTGATGTGAGATAAACCAGATTATTGACAGGGTTGACAAAAATGGGATATAATCGACATTTACTGGCAGCTTTCGAATTCAAATCAGCTTCTTTTGAAAAGAAGCACTTGGTTCAAGTTTTGTTCCTGTTAGACTTCACAAGTTTATGTGACTGTTTAGGTATGATAATTCAGCCAGCACAGTTGCTTCATATGCATGTGAAACGGATTTTACGTCCTGGTAGAGACGATGCTGTGCACTCTTGACGAGCTCCAACAACTCACTGTGTATGTGAACACTATCTTTTACTGTGGAAAGTCATCCTCAAGGCAGCGTTCAGACTTCTGGTCAGTGCTACGTTTGTGTTTTCATTTTTTTCACAAGAGGTTCATATAGATCAACGGGTGGGAACCTACGCTCGCTGGCCGGATCCGGCTTCCAGTCCCAACGCAAAGTGTTGCCACTATTCGACAGTACTTGCGTACAAGTAATCTCCTCTGGAAATTAAGATTTAGAAAGCAAGTTGATTGGTGTCCATTTTGACAGCGTTTTATATCGGTTCTCACACTATTTCCCAGTAGTGTACCATGTGTTATGGGCCAAAAATGCGGATGACGCGGTGATTGTTTATTCAGAAAGTCAATACATCGGGTATACGTTTCGTGATCACGTCCAACAAAAACACGTTTGCACAGAACATTAATCTGGGAACGCCACGGTTGCCAATACCAAGTTTATGTAATCTTGCCGGATTGCTCTTCAGTGTTCTTTATATTTCTCTTACGTTACTTTAATACCTAGATACTTGCCTCCGCCTGACTACCGGCGAGCAGTATAGTGCGATCATTCATCTTCACCATGCATATCGGCGTGACAGGCAGCTCTAATTTGCCTCATTTTTGACTTCGCTGAAGAAATCATTTTATACTGTTATATAGTGCTGTTGTTAGCTGTAGGTGAATGTTGCCTGCCGTTCATTCGCTAACGTGGTTTGCGGTCCTATCCAGAAGAGGATTACCGACCCACCAATATAGAACTTTGTAGTCAACCGGATGTTAATTTTGTTTTTCCGTCGCCTGTTTCGCGGTGCGAATTGATCAGGATACCCGCTGATATCAAACGTTTTTCATTAAGTCCATGCTATGATTGTATATGAATTTATTTTCAAACTCTAATAAAAAGTCTTGGAGTAAGGAGTGCTACTCATTGCTTATCTATTATCCGTGCGTGCCACGTTAAAGTGATTCATCTGAACGTTTCGAGAGAGCAACGTTAGGAAGAGCTATTTTCCTGCTTTACTTTTTTCATAGGAAATTTCGGGCTGTTGCATGTCGTGGTACCCGACAATAGTAAGAACTCGTTGTTGCGACGACGGAAAGTACAATTGAATCATTTGTTCAGAACTCAGGGTTGGGTCAGTTCTGACCGTTTCATACACTTTGTCATCTTCAAGCAGTACAAGGGACGTTAGATAATATGTCGCTTTCTGTCACGCATTTCAGGATGCGCCTTGCAGCCCTAAAATGTAGCGTTTGTACAAATATGCAACGGTTATTCGGGTGTAGCGGTGGGTAGCGAATTGATAGAAGGTCTAGGCATCTTTTCTTTGACTGTTCGAGTTTAGATATAGGATCCTTGTATATTGGGTCCTACTCCGCCCATTTTCTCTGTCTTCAGTCCAAGGTTTACATCTTCATTTCTCATGAAAGTTACGCATCGATTTCGACCACCGGTGTACTGCTATCAGTAAGTGATAATGAAGTTGTTGGTCAACAAAGGGGAGCTTGGTGGTGAGTCCATCACATCTTCCGATCACATAAATGTTGTGCAGCTTGTCTGCATGTTCACCTGGTAATTCAAGATTCCTGTCACTCGATCGAATGCAGTCAGTAAGAAACTGAACAGTTTATTCGACTGACACTAACAAATAGTAAACGGCACATCCAACGCTACTATTTGTTTACTTACAGCAGATAACCAATTTAAATCTTCTGTTAGTTATAGAGCCAAGTGTTACTGGCCTGTTTCAACAGTCCTATGATCCGTTGTACTAGCGCGTTATAGGACGGATTTACCACATCTCGAAACAGGCAGCTCTACATTACCCCTATGGGTTTATGGTGAGCCACAGTCTATTTTTTAAAATTCGCGTTCGAGTGCAAAAATCCACCAGTTAATTCTGTCTTAGATTTCTGCTTTCCTTTCTAATCTTGTCTTTCTTACGTTATGGCAATTGAACATTAACGCGAACTGCTTACTGTCTTTAGTGATGATCATGATGGTCTGATAACACTATCTGTTTTCACTCTTCGTTACTCCTTAAGAAGAGATTCATCTCACTCATTGCGCTTGCTTGTCTGGCTCCTCTATTTTATTGATTCGTATGCCGCTCCATGCTTTTTAAGCATGGAAATGTATTTTGAATATCGTACTTTTCAGTTTGGCTGCTTTAACATGTTTGAAGGAACACGAGCTGTATGTATGTCTGTTTACTGGAATGAGAATGACCTGTTCTGTTTGATTTTGTTTGTACACCCTTGCTGTTAGCTGTCAAGGGTCATGCTCATCGTTTCGTTCCAATTTAAGCTATCGTGCTGCGACGCAAGAGGCGTTGTTTCGTCGGTAAATAATGAATGTGGAAAGATGCGTCTTCGAAAATTGTTGCATGCAAATGGAGACGGCAACAATGCCAGTGTCAGTCTTTTATTACGCTCCAAAGAGGGCATTCTTGACAGGGTATACACTATCCCGAAATAGAAATAGGTTCGATAAAGCAGTTCTTAGTCGGCTTACAATATTTTACGAGTTTCAAGAAAGTTTGGACGTTGATTGACACTACTGCCAATTTACGAGTAGTTACGACGTTTGCTGCGGGTGAAGATTTTATGGCGCACTTTTCCATCATCCAATCACACTGACGTTTTTTCTCGTTGCTACTAAGTGATGTTGCTTTAAATCAATAGCACTAGTTTACCTGGTTGGCAAGGTGTTGTGCACATCCTAAAATTGCACGAAGTGAGTTTCCTCCTAACATGTTATGCAACTGATGTATATTTTGTGGTATATCAAAATAGTGTGAACGTTGTGCATTTTTTGAATGCTCACATCGTGTTATTCAACTACGTTCGTGCTCTACTATATTCAGTTTGTCTACTTATTCGTTAGTTAGTCGGAGAACCACTAGTCATCTGAGCATAAGAAAATTAAAAATCCAATCAGTGGTCTGATTGACTTAAAGCCGATTCCATTTTGGGTGGTAAGAAAGAGATCAAGTGATTCAGCCAAGCTACCGACAACTTTATTTGTTTGAGATAAAGTCACCTGTTCTGTTACTCATTTAAAGTGATAAGCAGTCGTTTTCACTCTATCTACTGCATTGTCATCAGTGCTCATTTTGTGAGTGCTTATATAGTCAGCGTGTTATCTGCCATTTGTGATATTGCTACAATGGTTTGGTATTTTTCAAGTCCTAGACTTACAAAAATTGAATTCTAATCATTGACGTTCTATCTGAGCCACTTAATATTTTTCAGAAACATATGTTTATGCTACTAGTTGTGTCATAACGTTCGTTCTAAAAAAACTGTTTCTTCTGAAAGATTAATTTGTATGCCAGTTCCCAGCGTAGAGGCAGCATTTCACGCAGATATTTGTCAAATTTATCCATTGTTCTAAACCACAGGCTGTTTACTTGAAAAGGTTAGCTTAGAGTTCATGAATTTATTTGCTCAGGGGATGATTCATTTTGTCTCAGACATTTAAAAAATATGTGATGTAGCCCCTTTGGCAGAAAGGCTGAATGCGACTGCGCTAAACCCCTTGACAGGATCCATCAATATAATTATTGTATAACTTGTCTATATTTCGTAAGGGTGGATGGAGTGGAGCTACTATAACTGTCCGGTCTTACACTAGCGGTTTCTACAAGAGAATGACACAACGGCAATAGTCTTTCATGATGCTCAACCTTTAACTGACGTCTAGCGACCAGGTTTTTCTTGACTGACACTCGTTCGAGAAAAACGGTCTGGAAAAGATTCGAACGGGAAATCTTCTTGGTGAAAAGCATAGTTTATATCAACTGGACTCTCTTCAAACGATGATCATAATTGTGAACAAAGCTGGTTGTTGAGACGGGTTTGGGTGTAGACATCAGAAAACGTGAAGATAGTTTGAACTTAATTACAGCATATCTGGTTGTACGGTCTATCTTTTTGTGGACAAACACCAAATGACAAATCACCTCAGGAGTTTGTGTCACAGTCTGTTCCGCCAAAGTTCCGAATTATCTAATTGTAGACTACATTCGGTTAATTGTTAGCCCTACTGCAATGTGTGACGGAGGCCAGAATCAGTTTGGACCCATCATTTCATAGACTGTCCGAAACGATCTTTTCTTGTTGCGATATGATTGCAGCTTGTAGCAAGGAACTAACCTAATTTCGCTTCGCGATTCAAACTGAGGTAACAGATGTTAATCGATCTTACCATTGATGACGAACGACGAATAGCCTGACCGAAGCTAGTTCAATGACTGGTTCGACAATGTAAAAAGGAAGCATTAACACATCACTTTCGATGCTTTTGTTTCGTTGCAATTTTTAAACTGAGTATCACATTACCACAACATGGGTGTTTACTTGTCGGACGCAGTCTGTGTTTTATTCTTCATCTGCCGCTAGACAAACAGAACAGCAATATCTGTTAGACAGTTGTTCAAATCCATCAATTTTGA
>LUCH01000404.1:39648-71908 GCA_013368495.1 Paragonimus heterotremus
TACGGAAAGGCTCATGGTCGGCGGAAACGTCCATCTGTCGTGTCTAGCCGGTTGTATAATCACAAATACATACCTCATAGTACTTACACTGCAGTAAGGGCACCGATGCAGAACATACGATAGGAACCTGATCAATTATGAACAAATATGACTATGGCTAGATGGTTCCATTGTTTGAACAATGAAGCGGATAACTTTTGTTCTGGTTGGTATCAGTTTGCCTCGAAGGGAATTAAAGCAACATTTGTCAAGAAACCAAAGGTTTCAAACTATTTTATGGGCGCATTGTCCATCCCGGGCCTCGCCGTCCTAGTTTGGATGATGGGAGAGTACTGTTCCCGCAGTAAGCATGAACACAGATGCTACAAAATTCTGTAAGACTCACTCAGTATGATTCTTCTCCTAATTCGGAAACAACCGTTAGATGTTTGGTCATCTGTAGACCGAAGATTTTATAAATGTGAGTTTGCTCTTCAAGAACTCAACGGCATAACCTGTTCCATAAGTTTTAAGGTAGTACACAAAACTGTGCTGAGACACAATCAGTCTGAGGGACAATCAACACTGCAGTCTGCTGTCATTTGCAACTTACTATCGGAGAAGCGTCCGTAGAAAAAGCGTCCTTCTACTCAGCAAACTAAGGAGATACTCCCAGGTAATCATAGTGTATACCGAAGGTCATGTTTAACACCTCACCCGAAATTGATTAAGACGATAGTTGTCTCCCGTGAAGTATCATGATCGCACTATTACGACTATTTCCATATAAATTGCCCGAACAGCGAGGTAGATGGGGTGTAGTCAGAAATGTAAACCAGATCTGAGTACATTACCTTTTACCTCGTTGGTTGTGTTACAAGTACTGAAAATGACTATGATCATTCACGGTGTTTTTGTCCGTTATCCATTCATAAAAACTCTGAAGTTATGAAATATCTGTTTATTGCCTCATGTTGCTCAATAAAACTTTAACTTTCAAATCATTAAAAAATGATTTCTTGGAATTCACAATAATTTTTCATTGCATCCTGAAAGCTCCTGTACGGAGGATTGTTGCAGAAAAAGTGGTGTACTTTACAAAAACATCACTGAAAAAAATTCATTTGTGTGCACTGGCTCTCTTGCCGAACATCCAGTTGAACAATATCTAGCCGCGATGTTATTCCGATTCCAAACGTCGATCTATCAATCTCTGGAAAAGAAAGTACTAACGATTTGACTTCTCTTTCCTGCAAGCCAAAGGACTAGACAACGTCGTCTGTCTACGGGTTACATTCTACTAACTGTGTTTGAGAGTAGTTGATTAAACTTGCATGGTCACATGCTGACATACAGTGTATATCCTTACGACTGTCGGGATTAAAACTCTGACCAAGCTTCCATGAGGCAACCCTGTTGACCATTGTGTCATTGGCCTCTGAGCGTTCGAGTGTTTTCGCTTGTGAGTAAAGATAAATTTGCTCGATCGCCTCGAGAAGACACAATTACAGTCTGTTAGCTCCAATCGATAACCCCGCGATTAGGACGTCCGAGACAGGTCCAGACTTCCAATTTTATTAAACCTGCTAGGCACTATTATGGATTACTGAGAACTAGTCAGGGGTTTGGTTAAAGCTGAACAGCACTCACAATTGATCACAGCTCTACTGAGCGCAAACTCGAGTCTAGTACCTCTCTTCGAAAGGGGCTGGCTGGAAAGTTTGTTCAAATGTGAAGTCTGAGATCAAATGTGAGTGATGTTCAACTTAAAATTAACCAAATCCCTGATTACTCATCAGTAGTACTGATATGTATTAACTTTCGAATACACGTGGAATCCTGCGCTTCACATAAACGAATTACAACGTTTAGGAGTAAATGAACTTCATACTAGATGATAACAGAACATACGAAGTTAGAAATAAGCAAAATCTTTTGATAGCAAGAAAATGCACACGCACACAAATGCGGCGTGGAATAACGTAGGCAGTCTGATGTTGATTTCTACACATGGCCTGAAACTCCGAACTGCTTTCTCTATAATTACATACACTGAACTGAAGAGAGATTTTCACAACCGAGATACCACGTGTCTCTTAGCAGTCTGCCAGTATTAGCACTGTGAAGGAACCACTTATTAAAATGATAACCGTTCTATTGCCTTCAGAAACAAAATCCCGGCGAAAGCAACAATTACGCAAATCCACGGATATTTTCTAACCAAATCCCATAAAATTACCGGCGTTTAATTCATGAAAAACTATTTAGATTCACGTTTTGCTTCCACTCCGACGTTAATACTTTTAGTCGGATACGCAAAATGTTTTGGAAAAAGACTCCATGCATTAAGATTTGCGATGATGTTTTAGGACGTTAAAGTTCAAGACACTTTGAATCTAGTCAAACAGATATCATAACTACAAATGACTGTGACACATTTTCCTCAGTTTTTACACATTAACATTCACCACACCATTTTTTTAGACACCAGGAGATTGTTAACAGAACTGATAGTCCCCACATTCGCTCTGGCGTGGACGATTATCTGTAATTAGGTCTTAGTGAATCAAGATGTTCGTCTCCTGCGTCACGTTTGAACAAAAGTGGAAATTCCGACATTTCTAGCTCATCCCCTAATGTTGCTCTCTGTATACTTATACTAGGAACACCGTCAGCACTAACAAAAATATATGCTTTCTAACACAGGTAATCGCCAAAATTGAGCGGTCCTGGTACAAGAGTCTCAATTCCGAACCCAAAGGCTTGCTTCAGCAGTGCGTCCCAAACTTCCTGGCTGAATTGCAATAGAAAACAAGCATTTTGGCTGTCAGCACCATGACGAGAAAGCTCAATCAGCGTTCATGTTTCAAAACTTTGCTCCCTCCAATCAGTTTCCTCTCAATCACTAGTGATTTTGCTTTCTACGGCTTTTCAGTTTTTTTGTGTATCTCTGTCTGATGTAATGAATAAATATACTTATTGTTTATCCTCTAATCGAAGAGAACAGTTTAACTTAGAGACCACAGAGTGTATAAAACAAACGACACGCCCAAATTGTTGTTCTGTTTTTGTTCAATTTTCAGTAAGGCAAAATAATAGAAGACTTGCTGTAACACTTACAAGATCGAAGCATTGATGTTTTTCCCGGTGTGAAAATGTTTGACCCGAATTACGGTGAAAGAAAATTACAACTGCTTGACTAGTCTTGTGTAACATGGAGTGTGGTACACAGTTTTTGCTTTTAAACCCTTCCTGTTCATTACCTAATTTCACTTAAAGTTCAAGACGCGTACAACACTGAAGGTATCACGTGATATGGGTGCTTTGAAAACTGATTTGGCTATCTCTAATCGAATTGTGAGCAGATTATAAAATTATTCATGAGTCAACTCTATGTACAGTGTGAGAAATGATGAATTGAATACAATAATCTGTTGTCTATTTTCGGCGTTTAGACAGTCGTAATCGACGAGTTATGAAGGCAAGTGATAAAATTGATTTGTTTGACTGATGTCTGATTGATTCGATCAACGGTTTGTTTGTCATCTGAAGTTATATGATTTATAACCTATTCTGGCATATCGTTGACAATTTGAAAGGATTGCACTGATCGTGCCTCCATTCGTTGTTTATGAATTGCTTTCTTTAAAAAACACTTCCGTCACTGTTAAACTTACAGTTCTATACAAAGAAGTTATACAACTTAAGTCCCACAAGGCAGGGGGTTGGGTGGACTATCAACTAGTACAGTGTAGATGAGCGATCGTATTACACTACTCATACCGCGGCTATTCAGTAGTAGGTGCAGATCATATTTTGTCATCATAAAAGCCACAGGAAGAATGAAGGAAGGATCATCAAGGTGCAACATCGCCCATAATGATCCCTGCCACTCAAGGGAATTGAGAATTGACGTTTGTGGCAGCCGAGACGGTCTGAGGCCGAATACCGCGTGCAAACGAGTGGTTTTGTGAGTGATCTGGTTTAAATGCTTAACCCGTGTATTGCTTTGTCGACTAAACAATCCTTGTGCCATCCGCGCCCTTGGATCACAACACTAGTATTAGTTAACCTACTGAAAATCTGGCTGAGCTGTTCTCATATATAATGACAAAGCATATTGAACAGCGAAAAATGTTTGACTGCTGGAGAACTACTAGCGTTACACTCAAACCAATAAAGGGTGCATTTACATTTCGATCGATTGAATGCATGCTTATGACATTAAAAGTTTTGAACAAAGTTAGATTTGAACAACTACTGTAACAAAATCACTACGCATACTGTCATTCTTGATCCACTATCGATACAATACACTTCATGTTTGTTTCATTGGTTACATGACTGTTTTCGACCACCACTTCAGTAAGGCAGCGCTGATTATATCTCCGAAGTAATATGAAATGTAACTACCTCCTATAAATATTGGTTAGAGTTTGAATATGTGGAGTGGATGTACGCAAATTGAACGTCACCTACATTTACACTCAATCTTCGTATTCGTATAAGTTGTCCCTTTAATCCATTGCAAAAAGGGACCAGTAAGACCTTATTGAAGTTCACTAGTAGCGCGTATCCTTGCCCGTCCTGGAAATTGCCCCCCCAGCGCTCACGCTTATGAGACAAGCGTGTTTTTTTTTACCAGTGGACCAGTCGAAAATCTTAGCTGGTTTAGGAGGCAGTATTTAACCATAAGTAGTGGTCAGTTTGAATTAGTGTAAATGCTTGAACTCTACCTAATGACTTAAACGTTGATTAGGTGGCTCGGTGAAGTCACTCGCCTCAACCCAAAATAAGAAAACCTGATCATGCGGTAATTAACTAGGGTGAACAGAACGACTATATTCTTTCTGTCTTCAAGATGATTGATCAACGCAAACGCTTGTCAATCCAGGTTGGAGAGTGACAGCCTAGGTATCACCTCTTGGTTAAGCCTGTCTTGGGGTTATCAACAGTGTCTTTAACACGTTTGCCTCAGGGGTCGTAGTGCAAATTTTGGTATGAAGGATGATATGCATTACTGATAAGCTGCAATAAATGTCCTCTCGAAGTGGGCTAACCGAACGACTTACCTGAATGCTGTGGCTAAGTTCGACTCTCGGTAATGTTCAAATTTATTCACGTGCCAGAATGTTGCTTGGCTAGGACTTTTTGAATCGTTCCCAGTTTACATGCATAGATGATCAGGTGATTTCATCACTCGCCAGAAATTTGAATGTATTCGAGAATGCAATTATTTTCTCACTTTTCTCTGTCTGCGATTCTCATGCTCATCCACAGGTGCGCAGTTCATTTTGCCTTCAGCGTTCAATGTTTGCTGTTATTTTCCCTCCTCATCCCGAAGAATAGTTTTATCCAGTTGACTATTTAGTCTAGATCATGGTCTTTTAAATCAGTATATCCAAAATACAATGAGATCCTTTATTTAAAGTAACTAGTAGAAACCTTTTGAGGATTTTCTTCGAATGCAGATTGAAAACAACTTTACTCTCACATTTTTCTTATTAGATATCTAGGCGTTACTTTGATATAATCCGTTCGTCCTGACGACTGTTTTATGGGAAAAATGTACATTCCGGGGTTTAAGTCTGAAGTCATATTCAACCTCGTATAATCTTGTCTCGTGGAGATATGCATATTCCCCATTAGTTATGTTGCTCCCCAGTAGTTTTGTGTGTATTTGTGACCAAATATTTTGAACTCGTTTCTTGGTCGATAAAGTACTTTCATCTAGCCGTTATGGTATTCCTGGTTTCAGTCTCACTGAAGTGAGTGTGTTTCAACAGCTTGAAGTAAGTCTGTTCTGATCTTTTCGGTTTCTCAACTAGATCCCACTTCAAATTTGTGCACATCCGTACCATCGCTTACGGTTATTCTGTTATCTCTTATTTCTCACGATTTCCTGTTGACCATGATAGTTTGCAAAGATGTTAGATGTAAAACTTAACCAATCCTCGATTTAAAATACTCTCTGCTAAAGGCATAGTTATGAAAAAGGTGAAGTTTTAATTAATTTCGTGCACAAATCAATTGCTTGAGTGAAACTAACCGACAAAACATTTAGGGCAAGACTAACACTAACTGAAGGACAAGTGTGCGTTTATAACTTGACTCGTGACTTGTTTTACGAAGAATGTAAGACATAATCCACTTCGTTGTTTGTGTGAAAAAAACGTTTCTAATTTGTAAAAGCAATTTTAAAAACGATTCTGTGGTAGTGATGAAAAGGCTGATGAAATCAGATTAATTCACAGTCCATCCGGTTAGAATGTTCGTCATTTTCAATGAACATCTAAAGAGTTCTTCTCAGATGACACACTGAAGACAAATATAAGTAGTGAGCCATAATACAAGTTTATATTTTTTCTGTCCAAGCAGTTCACAAGTCTACAAAGATTTTCGTTTAGATGTGTGTGGCGTTTTGGTGCGAATTACATGTTTGTACTATCTTTTTCAAGAATAAGCCAAACCAACTCTAGGTGACAGGTTCATCGAGCGAACACGTCCGACAAACGTTTGAAGTCTATTTTAACGATCGGTTCCATATATCCAAAGTTTTAATTTAGTGATACTTTCGAAAATTAGAAAAGTTGTTCCAGTTTACATGTGCAAACTTTTACAATGTGTAGGTTATAACTATGGGTTTTAGTTATTCATGCACAACAACCATGATATTTTCTGTCATATGTATCACCGATGAGTAGTATGGGATTTTGGTTTTCATATAAATTGAATACCATCCATAGTTGATTGCAGCCGTCGCATTCCCATAGACTTTCCTGTCGGCCCCTTTCCAAAAGAAGCACTAGACTCGAGTTTCCTACCCAGTAGAGCTCGTAAATAGTGCATATCCTCGCCAGTGGGAGGACTAGAACCACGGCCACGCTTTGATGAGGCAACCGTGTTGACCACTGTGCCATTTACCTCACATTAGGCACAACCGAATTATCATATGTGAATGCTCAACCACTTTATATATATATATATATATATATATATATATATATATACATTTATCGTGTAGCTTTTCACTCTATGTCCATGTGTTCATTGCCAAACGGTGTGTTGGCGTAATTACCACATTATTTTTGTTACTCATTCCTTCGTGAGAGATCGAAATTGTATTGTATAGTGAAAGCTGACTTATCCCAGCTCCCATTAATTTGTCGGAAAATTTGCTGCAGTTTCACATCTTTGTTTGACAACCAGACAAAATGCTTCATGGTGAAAATCGTGAATTCAGAACTCAGTTTTCTGTCTTCAGTAGTCACGCTACAGTGTTCATGAACGCAACCAGCCTATGCTCAACGAGCGAACTAATGGTGTAGTAGAAATGTTTAATTGCACCCAATCTCCGTGTTAAAATAAATTCATTAACTCCTACTCTTACTGGTAAGTAAAATCAATCCTTCATCAATTATCTTGTTTTATACATGGACCCGTACGCTTACTCACAAAAAGCCACACAACAGTGAATAGAACCTGGTTTGCATCCTCACTGTCTGTTCGAACAAAGAACGTTAATAGTTCAGCACACTCTTTGATCAAAACGTCTACTACACATAACACTGTCGTTGTTTGTGGTTGCTTGTGACCACAGAATGTTACTGTACCATATGAACTGCATATTGTTTGAGCACTGAACTGCTTCCAGTGAGAAAAGTTGGGCCGTTTTCCAAAAGTCTTTCGTCAGCTAGATCAAAATATCATCGCAAAAATCTCGAATATCACCATCCTCCTGTATCACTTTCGCCTGTGTCTGCCTGCTAAACAAAAGCCCGCTGATTTTACGATCGATACGTACATCAAGATCGCTTTACGTTGTTTCTTACAGGGACGTACTTTGATGTACTGTTCCGGGTCTGGTCAGACGTTTCAAAGTTAACAACTCGTTGACAGATTGCAGTCACTGAAATTAAATATTCAGGACAATTTTGCTGAGTACAGGAACTAACTTCAGTGCAATAAAACTGGTGCGGGTGATTCAGTTCTTCTCATCGACATACAAAAATTGTTTGACATATGGTTGGTTTGAGTGATAGCCAGTTGAATGGTGGACAACTGTCTGAACTTTGATGGGTCTTATCAACCCACGCATACGCTGAAATTGAATCTACGGCTCATGAATAAGTGACAGGATTGCTGCTCCAGATGGCTGTCTACCAACCCAAATTGTAACGGTCATCAGGGTTGCAGAATATGTTTAGCCATAAATTCAGGTATACTCTTTTAAGAAACCACCCATACATGTCTTCTGAATAAAGTATCCATAAAGATGAATTATGCTGAGGTGAATAGTCAAGACGATGAATTATGGGAGTTTGAAAAGTCATGAGGTTAACTGCCCACGAACGGAAGCGACTCGAGGTGAATTGTAGTGTGAGTGAACCAGTTGCTATTGACTCTGAGAGAACTAACTTAAGGAATCTTGCATATGGTAACATTCACACAAAAAGCATGTAAGTACTTGTTCCATCATGTGTTTTGTTTATTCACTAGTAAATGCCAGCCTTGGAAGAACCGAAACTAAAACGGGTTTTTATTTAACAGAACTGAATTTTTGACAAGCTGGTTTTTGTGTTTGCACGTGAAGGCAATGCTATTTACGCTAGCTATTCTTCTATTTTAGCCCATCCAATTTGTACCCTTAGTGCCGATCGACACGGATGCCAGATATAATTGTTCACGTTGGAGGTGTTTATTGTCTGTTTATTGAGAAAATGCCGTGTTACGAGGGGAGGCTGGTAGATAAACTGACGTTTTCTCACAACATCCATAGTTTATCAAGTTTGTCAGCTATTGTTTACCGTTTACAGTGATAGCACTGAATGAATCAACATAAGGAAACACGTTAACCGAAACGATTTAAACTTGTTAGGGACTAAACTGCGAGTCAGATTTGTTTTTGAAATCAAAGCTGATATTTTGTTACAGAACAGATTAGTAGCAAGCATACGTCTTTGCTAAACTCGAACCATTTTGAACGACACAGATAGAACACGAAGTTCAAGTGAAAGATTCATTCCGTACGCTCTTCTCAATAGCAAATGCTCAATGTTTCCAATCGAGATAAACAAACGCTTAATTGAAAACAAATGAGTAATCAATCATGGCTTATTAAAGCCATTTTAAGCTTGATTAGGAAAACCGAGGCGAGCGTAATGTAACTGTTAGACTCGTTTGTGCGCACAAAGAAGGCCTGTGGCGGGTCACTGATAAGGGTTCAATAAACTTGGGCAGTGGCGTCCGGTTTTGTGTTGTGACCACTCGGAACAATGAAACTCCTCCGGCTCTATATTTGATTTCAGCTAAATGCCTAGCAAATGATGACGTCCAGCAATTGTTGACTGGCGCACCGTTGCTGTCCGATCAACTCACGATGGACGCAGTCCCTTGAAAGATGCTCCAAGAAGTCTGTCCTTTCTGCCAGTGTATGCCACTGTAGCTATAATTGGGAAATAGGTACAGTGACCGATCGATAGGACGGGATCTTACCTGTCTAATGGTGATAGTTTTGGCGTGCATAATGAGACGCATCTGGGTGATGTTTAAGGTCCGATATGAACCCAGTTTAAGTGTCCTTATTACTGAGTTGGTTCAAGCTGTTTTGCAGTTATTTTTACATCTATTTATTGTCACAGATTTGGTGATGCTTAGATAATGGACTGCTTATACTGAACATGGAGGTTTGTTGGTACTACCTGAGTAGGACTCACAAGAGACCACAACAGACAGGATTTTCTGTCGACTGCTTTAAAAAAAGGCACTATGTTTGTGCTTCACTTTTTGTAGAGTCCATCAACATTTAACATCCTTTCTCCGGCCGGGTTTTGAACTCCCCCATGTTTTCCTAAGGAAACCGTTTTGACCACTGCGTCATCGACTTCAAACTAGGTACGCTAACTGTATTTCAACTCTTAGGCACATCAACTTGTGAGCTATTGCCTCTGGAAGTCAATCCAAAAGACATTTTCAATGTTAAAAGCCATTCAAGATAAAACATTATCACTAGTTAGCTTATTGTTAGTTCATTCACTGTTTGTGATCCAGCAGGGAAAAGTCTGTTTGATCAGTCACGTGCATCAAAGTGACCTAACTAATTTCTACCAGAAGTTACGTACAAGTGATTTATTGTAAGTGTAAAATGAGCTAAAACTGCATTAACTCTGTGAAACATTCAAAAGCATTTTTATGGTACAATCCAACTTTATATTCGAAACGTCTTAATACATTGTATCCGTCTAGAGTGAAATTCTATCTCTTAATGTCAGGGTTGAAAGAATAAATTGATGGTATTGCTATGGAAAGTTCACAGGGACTGTTGATGGCTGAGATAAATTAATCATCACTCTTGAGAAGAGTGTAATGCACATTATTGGTAGTAGTGAACAGTGTGATCGTTTAGTTGGCGCGATTTTTATTGTAACAAAATATGAAGCAGAAATGATCAAATTTCTGGACGTTCTGAACTAGTTCAGTGAAAAACTTTCAGTTTGTAATTGAGTAGGAGACCGACGATTCGCTTACGATGGACCAGTCCAACTTACAGTTCACCATAAGCACACAAGGTCTGATCGGTATAATTACTTCCAAAGTTTTGTGCCAGTTCAACACAAAAACGGATTGACTCGAATAAAACTAAAAGAAATTGAAGATTTACGTTACGGTGGAGGAATCTTGTAAGATACTTTAGGCTCACCAGGACATGTTATACGGCTTAACCTCGTAAACAATTGATTGAATGAAATTTCCTGGTCCCCTCATCCTGGGTTTCACAATAATAATCACGTCAATAGTGTAGAATTGTTGTCCTCGGGCAACTGGGCCCCCTTTGAAATTTAGGGTACTACGTGTCCAATAGACATAGTGCCTTTTCATGCTGTCTCGTCTTGTCTACAGTTTCGTTTGTCCGTGTGAAACAAGCTGCATAGGCAGCAAAACACGGCGATTGTCTGAAATCATTCAGGAGTAACAACTTATGCGGATAAAAAGAAGATCGATAAAGTCATGTTTGTTTGCGGTCATTGCGCATTTGATCTAATCACACAATCTATAGAGTATGTGAGATACAATTGAAACGGATCAAAGGTCGTACACTGGGACTTACAGAGGCCACTGCAGTTAGCCTACACTCACCTCCTATGGATGTGCACAAAAACCCAGGATAGAATGAATGCACAGATGTGACGTTTCTGCTGCAAAATTCGTACAACTCACGTGATCAGTTTTATCTAACTAAGTCTCGTGACTCAAACCAAACGGACAGTAATGACTGACATTTCTCATTCCAGTGATATGTTATCTATCACCCCCATCGAACCCCTATAAATGTGTTGTATTTAGCCTGATAAGGAAACAATGGAAACGAGGTTGTTAGCTGCAAGTTTATTCTCACAGGGCAATTGTCTCAATTCATTTTTCATAGAAGATATCCGAAAAGATCGATTAGTTCTGATTTCCTCGTCGAGGTTTTTTCAATCATTCAGTGGGTTCTAAGATGTTGTTGACGTTGGCGTATAAATGAACCCGAGCGCATGTTGGACACAATGCATTTTGCAGTATGATTCTTATTTGAAAGAATGTGGTTATGAATTCTATGTAAAATTTTGAGCTGAACTGCAGTACGTTACTTAACTTGACGGATTTCTTTATTAGATTACAGACTTTGAATAAACAGTCCGATCCACAGTACTGTATCACTACTCAGTATAATTCACAAGTGTTAAAATCACCCTCGTTTACTGTTGCTTCAAAGTTGGTTATATACGTGTTATTTTCCTCGGCGATACTATATAGAATGTTCGCTTCAGGTGGTATCAAACAGACAATAAAATACCACTATTTGACCAATTAAGAAACTAACTGGAACCCGTTACCCGTTAATTATTACCGAGCTCGGATTGTATGACATTCAGCAGATAGTGCATCCCATCACAAATGTTTTGAATTGAGCACTCGCACAAACTGCCACAAGAGTGACATCAGTGCAAACCACATGGCGACAGGCGTCGGACAAGGCGAACACAAAGCTGATAGTTTCGAACAGACACACGTGCACCAGAGTTCCGCAAAAGTGCGGTTTGAGGTCAGCAGACACATCGAGGTATTGCTTCCAGTTTTCTGAAGAGGGGTGCAAAAGGGATTTTGAATGACAAGCAGCAAACATTTCTTTCAGTTAAGCCGAATGACAGATTGACCAAGCAAATGTGTCAGATCTGAGTGTTCGATCTGTTCGTTACAACCTGATTGTTACCAGACATAGTGCGATGCCAGAAAGATCACATTTTATAGGATGGGCGGGCGGATTTTCGATCAACAGAATCAGATCAAACAGGCAAACCAGATTGATCTGTAAATCAAATGGTATCTAGTGAAACCTGACAGGTACTGAGATAAAACAAGCGATTGGCCGTGAAAGTAACCAAAAAATGTTTTGTTTCGATATTTACAATCCAACCTAGTTCTGGTTACTATTTGCCGGACCCAGAAGAACTTTACATTAAGTTGACGTAACCGTTCTATATAACTGTTTGGAAATATAATTCGAACAGCGAAGTTTAAACTAACATATTGACTGTTTATCTCCTATTCATATCGCGCTACATCTCACAAGATGACTATCTGAATGTGTGGACTAATAGTCATTCAAAAGGGTCTTCTGAATAACCAGTCTTAGCGAAATTCTCCTCATATATAGGCTAACAATTCACTTACGAGATGCCACATAGCCGTACTAGACTTGTACACTTACAGTGCTTCTTAACTAGTTTATAGTCACGATCTTCAATGAGCCAATTGGGCGGTATATAAATTGATGTATGAATTCGAGGATTTAGACCATTTCAAACTGACATCACTCACACCAGTTGGATATGATTACTCGGTTACGTCTGCTGTGAGGTTATTAACGAGGTGGTTAGCATGATAGTCCCACGAAAAAGAAAATCGGAATAAAAACTTTGGTCCGGACGAGGATATGCACTACTGGTGAGTTCGAATAAGAGCAAAACTGGGGTGTAGTGTCTCTTCTCGAAATGGTTCGGACGAAAGGCTTATCAGAAAATGAAAGACTGTGCGAGAATGGTTTACAATTTAAGGTAACTGAAATCTCCAAGCTTCCGAAGCTGAGTTATATTACGCTCAGTTGGTCCATTGTAGTCCGCGATTTTAGCCTAACTGATGAGTTTCTGACGATGGAGTCATCGATTGGGGGTGAACAGAGCGCCCTCATTCCCTCCCATTACTGAAGTAGAATAACGCTGTAATGGTTCTAATCAAAAACTATGAGGTAAAACTTCAAGTTAAGAAAACACTGTGAAGTACAGCTGAATAAGTAAGGATTTCGGAAGTACCTACAAGAAACCAGTTAAAACAGGATTTACTTGTGGCCAACTTCGTTAAGAGTGGGTTCGGCTCAGATAACATTAGTTTGTGAAGCCATTGACTATGACCAATGTTTTGGTCACATTACAAGACGATTAATCATTCCGTCTGTTTCATTTAGAACTGTATACACATAGGACGAAATCTGTCTTCTCTTGCTGGAATCACAGCTCACAAAAGAAATACGGATGAGCTTAACTGACAGGTCACTAAGGTTTTGCCCAACTTTCAATCAGACGGGTGTGGTCAACTCAATATGACTCATTCCATTTGTCAGGCGTCTGCCGTTGTCAGTCCGACGTTGCAGTTGATTTTCCCCCTGATTATCTAACTGTTTTGCGAAAGTCTGAATGTAAACAAATCTCTTTTGTTCCTACTGACTTCTTCATGCTTACCCAAAAAAAAGTCATTTGTCTAACTTTCTTTGGTATTATTGTTACGTTTTGATTAAGAAGCAATCTGAAAAGTAATACTCAATGTAGTTCAATCACTTGGTAACGAAGTCAATAAAGCTATCATAAACTCAATCATAACCAGTTTTCATTATCGTCAGTTTTTGTTCTAGAATTAATATGTAAGTAATTCAGGGTTTCTTTTGCGAAAGAGTGTTGACCACAGTGTTACTGGCTGTGGTAAGATTATGATTCAATGAAGACTTCTAACTAAAGTGAAACGGGACTTTAATGCTTCTTTTCGGATGGGGTTTGCTGAAACCTCTGTCCGATTGCGAAGAAGGCAATCATTTGTGAGTGATGCTCAACACATATCGACCGATTGTCGTGATACTTACCAGTAATTACAGTAAGGCTATGCTGAGTTTAAGCCAGAAATGTGAGATGAAGTAAACATCTAACAAGAGTATGGTACTTTACAGTGCATAAATTACCCGGTCAGGTTTAGAGACTATTTCGGACAGTGATAAGAATTCTATCGCAAGTTTTTCGCATTCAGTTTTCGTGATAGACGTACCTTCATCAAACTTAACAAGAAAGGTCCAAACAGATCGAAATATCCGTTAATGATAAATTCTGAGGTCAAGTTAGCCGGTAAGGATAATTATGAAAGAGAACAGGTCGGGTTTTTAGCGAATACGTTCAGCGTGTGTAATAGATTACCGCTGCGCTGGATCTCTACCCCAAGTCAAGGATTGTCAGAATAATGAAACCTGAAGGCTAATGAAGACAATTTAAAAACTGGAACGTTCCTGAAGATGATAACAGATAAATATCAACCGCAACCTAATGCAATGAATGTCGTCAGATGGTCATCGCCGATGTCCGGAAGTCAGCACAAACCTTTAATTGGCCTATTAGATATTAAATCTGTTTGGTTTTTTTTGCACCGGATTTTACCACCAACATCTCTGTTGTCAAGTCATCAAAACCAGCTTGCTGTCAAAAAATTTTCCTGATGACAGATATCACACTGGTTCTCATATCTTCAGGTAAACCGAGCCTCTCTCAACAGGATGTATGGGTTGTCAAAGATTTCTTCGAGAGCTGTGTTGTGACTATCCCGTTGATAATTTAGAACAATATTGTCAGTCTTAAAAGTAGAAGATCTTGTTTCCTGATGAAACCACAATGTGTCCTTTCTCTATCTCCATATGATGTTTAAGACGGCGTACCTTATCGTCAAAGATAATTCTCGTTATTTGTTAGCGTCAACACGGTGTCATCAAGTCTGCAGCATGAAAATATTTGATAATCTGAAAGTGGATGACAGAATGTACATAATCTTCATGTTTAGTGAATGCTGTCATCTTTTTCTCTAGGCACCCCTCCATATCTGTGCTGGGCAAGTAATTTCATCAAACAAAGATTCATTGAAGCAGATGAACATGTGGAAGACATGTATAATGCTGTGCCAGGCTGTACACAGAAATCGTTATAAGTCCAGTCCGCGATTGCCATTAAGCTAGCACGACTTCGTTATGAGCGATGTACTTTTCTCCATACGCCCATATTTTACTTCGCCTCGAGCGGTATGGTGTCTGGTCATACCGCCCTGGAAACTTTTGTCAACAATGTTTTTTTCGTATACATGCACATATATATTCATATGCTTCATACGTTCAAAGATATTTCTTTCAACGGCGTTTCAGGATGAACGATACAGTCATCTGTTGATTTTACCTAATATTAGGAAACTGGAAGAAACAAAATCTCCCAAAACTGTTCAAGATACACATCAGTTAAAAAAGCAATCTGGTATCAGTGTGTAAGTACCTCAGTGCGATTGAAGGTGGCTTTTAATAGGTAATGAACATTGCTTCTGCGGTGATCAGAAACGAGTTACTGAGGAGCTTAAATAAACAGGAGCATACCTCACTAGGGCTATCAGTGACAACACACTGGACGGATGCAACAGAATAGTTACGGGGCCACATCAAGTTGCGGTAATCACAGAAATTGACTCGCAGAAAGTGCTCATAGGTGTTTAGAACGGCCACCACAATATTCCAAATTAGCAGTATACCGAAAGTGGGGATATTACGAAGTTATCGTGGACTGCTGAAGCACGTCCAAAGCTATGACGATGTTTGTAATACAGCGGAGCCAAAACATTGGGTGAAAGATCCGTGTAGTATCGTCAAGCGACTGCGCAACCGAGAGAAGAGCAGACCGGTGAGAACAAAATTTGTATTGTATTGTAAGGTTACTTCTATCAATTTGAACAACACGCAGAAGTCATGCAAAAAAGTTGTTGTACAAGAGTGACGCATCATTGATAAACAAAAATAAGAAAACTCCACACTTCTGAGAATTGGAACAGTCATCAAACTCTTTTGTGTAAACAGCTCCACATGTTTTCTCCTTACTTACTTACTTACTTTTGTTGGGTGTTGGATGCTACTGGTTAGCTGCAACGTATTATGACTTTCTCACTGTGTTTTATCGTTTCTGGATCATTTTATGTTTGAGCAGTCCACACTAACATAGACTGATTGACAAAGTTAGGTAACCGCCGTTACATTCTTTCAATGCAAATAAGTCGGCATTCACACATCGTCAGCGCGTCAGAAAAAAATGTGACAAACGTTCACATGAAGCGTTACTCAGCAGAAATGTGACGTTAATCTTCACAGCTGGGCTGTTCAAATGTGAGAGTTGTAGTGAGGCTCCGTGACTTTTGGGATACTTTATTTCGACTGAATATCGCTTAGTTAGTACGGACTGGTTACTGGACTTTTAGCTCACGATTGTATATTTTACATGTCGTTCGAGACTTCACTGTCTGTCAGCCGTTCAAACAAATACGGTCTTCATATAGAATGAACATCATCCACGACGGATCGCGGCTGTTGCATACCCATAGACTTTCCACTCGGCCCCTTTTCAAAAGAAGCACTAGACTCGAGTTTCGCTCTCATTAGTGCTCGTCAGTGGTGCATATGCTTGCCACTGCCGCCAATGGAACTCCGACCACGCCTTGAGGAGGCAACCGTGTTGACCACCGCGCAATTGACCTCATATTAAGCACGACGGAATTATCGTCGCGTATGAACGTTTGTGAGTAATGATCAGGTTGCCCGATCGTGAGGGTGGTGACTTAAACCTCCATCTCGTAATTTGTACCGGATCAGTTAACAATGGAATAAAGCCGGTGGTGCATAATTCGTTGGAGAACTGGTACAGGAATGCGTACATGAAGAAGTTTGAATGTGAATTATTCGGCTTGAAGTTCACAAACACATTACTGAAGCAACACGGCGGTCGTGATGCTAACAGATACGTCACTCTGACTGTAAACTTTCCGGTTCGGGGACAGAGTGCTGGAGGAAAGAACACTTTGAACATATGGGAATCGTAAACGTATACGCATAACAAACATGTTCTTCCAGTGCTATTCAATTTCAATAAATCTGTTTAGAATGGGGGTTATAAAAATATTCCCTCACATAGAAGTAGCGCATAATGTAATGTAGTGCTTCTGACGTTCCTATACACATGACCAAGTTTGCAAATGTTCGACAATCAGGTATGTTTTACACAAGAAACGTTAGTTTTGTATCTTTCCTTGAATGGAAATTCAGAATCTGACTAGGTTTAATCAGCAGGCGCCCACACATTGTGGTGAAGAAGGATTGCCGGGAAATTCTGCTCTTGAGAATCCAGAACAGTACAAGTAATAACTTGTTAAGATAACGGGAAAAGCCGGCAGACAACATTTTAGGAGACACTCTAGCGGGAACCGAGCATTTCCACTTACAAATCTGAAAGTGAACTATGCTTTACTTCCAGATTATTAGTATTTACAAACGGATGTTCAAGTTTGTTTTAACTAATCACTGAATAAAGTAACATAGTACAACTCTCAACTGACAACAACAGATGAACGCCAGTAAACTTGCAACCGTGTGTCTCTCTTTCGGTATCGTTGAGTTATCTATGTCCTTTGTATTGAAAGCTTAACATCACGGGTTCATTCTCGGTTTACATGTATTTAAACGTGTTTGCGCAACACTACTGTAACATTTCGACTATGTTACTGACAGATATCATGCATCAACTTTCTGAACTCTTTGGTAGAGTGACGTTACTTTGCTATTCAGTTGCTGTTCCTTAATAAAAGCCAACAAGACAATAAGATAATGGGATGGCATTAATAATCTACTTTTACAAATGAGGTTCTGAGTTGGAAACTTCATAAACATTTCGCCATATAGAATGCATGTTTTATGTCTAGATATTACTAATTCAGCACTCAGTAGTACAAACACTATGTAAGTCGAACGACTTGTAAATGGATGAACCATTAACGCAAAGTTGGTTCCGCGGAGTTAAGTTCTTTTTAAGTAATGAGCCCGTGCGAGCATCCCTTCAATGATGAGAGAAAGGCACATGGAAAATCTAGTACTTATCACAACATACGCATCAACGGTTACGCCCAACTGGATGTTGGCATAATTCACACAATTTAAAGTTATCTGGACAAAACATGTATAGTCACAAAGCAATACAATTTGAGTTGCAGAAATAATTGCAACAATGTTGATATTAATTATACTCATATCGAACGACCCTCTATATTTGCATATCGAAACATCCTTCCATCAATTTATTAAACAGTATTTTGTTTAAACAGTTGTTTTCGATAATTCTTTCTCAAGTCACTACAATTGCATAGGCTTCATTAAGACGTCATTGGACAATAAAGGCCACTACTGGACTGCACACAATAAGTGGTTAGACCCGAACTGGACGTTGATTGGATGTAACATCGCTTGGTCATGGTCGAATGTTTGTGTATGGTTAGACTGGATGTGATTGATCTGCAGCCACCGAAGTTGCAATGAGTGAACAAATTTCTTCTAAGTGCACATGTTAGGGTTTCGAAATCTAACAACAACCGTTTTCCTTCAATACGTTCTGAACCGTTTTCAGTTCCTGCTCCCCTACGTCATCCGAATAAATCTTTCTTGCTCTTGTTGCCAGGCATTGGACTGGATTTCGTTTTGCACCAACATCGCTCAAACGTGGTCTCGTTTGAACCTCCTTCAGTAGGGTTCGCAGAATTTGCTCACCCGAGACGATCGAGGAGGAATCAGCTTTTATCCACCAAACACTGGTGCACAATGGATACCCCGCGCGATTTATCTCGAAATACGCTAGAGAAAGGTTGAAATGGTCAATATCAGAAACAATGTCCCGCAAACCCGTGTATATAACAACGTCATACAAGGGTGAGGATGTAACCACCCTCATCCAACGTAGACTAATGTGTGCCCTCAGAGTTGCGTACAACGCGGCAGAAGTAAGACTGATCAGCAAGATGGCACGGCAGTCTTGCACACCGAGGAAAGACCCAATCAACCAACTCGCCACATCCAACAATATTTATGAATTGACTTGTGCTTGTGGAGTCAAGTATGTCGGCCGAACGGTGAGAACACTTGAGACACGTGTCTCGGAGCACATTCGCAAATGGCCAATGAGCAGAAAACCGGCGCCGCCCAATCTTCCATCACACGACATTTGTAAGAAACGGGACGCGTAATTCAAGTAGAGAAGGCTTTTCGTGTGTTGTATCGCGCAATCAATAAACATACTTTACCCTTCGTCGAGGTCATTGCGATACACCGCTACAAATCTTCACTTTGTGTACAGAAGCAAATGGTAGTTAACCTATCACTACCATGGTGTTAAGATTTTGCAATCATTCGTTAAGTGTTGTTATTACTTGAACGTTTTAGTTGTATCGTTTACTTAAGTTTACTTCTTTCTCTTGTCTTAAACTTTATGTTGGACTGCCTATTA
The DNA here is from genome assembly GCA_013368495.1 of Paragonimus heterotremus. NCBI lineage: Eukaryota > Metazoa > Platyhelminthes > Trematoda > Plagiorchiida > Troglotrematidae > Paragonimus > Paragonimus heterotremus. The sequence goes on from LUCH01000404.1 coordinate 59,271, forward strand.
GTTTATGTTTATTTCCGCCTGCTTTGCTGTAAGACCGACATTGTCTGCACCGTTAGTTTCTTACTCGACCAGTTTGAAAGTTGAATTTTGTTCGTTTGTTTTTAACTAGTGATGACCCATTCGAACGTGACTGGCACTGTGTGTTATTTCTATTACAGCTGATGTCTCGTCCTTATTTTACACTTATTTAAATTGATGTATGTTAATTGATCATAGTCCGCGTATCGTAACCGAAGAGATCGGTCGAAATGTCTCTGCAGAGTACATCTTACGTAATTCTACTTGCGTGTTCTAGATTTCGTTTATGTTTAAACGGTACGAAACTGTTGAAATTGGAGTATTGACATGTCCATGTAGGTTTGCAATATACCAACCTACCAGATTTACCGTCTCCACGTTTGGTCAATTTGATCTGTAAGAAATTGAACTTGATGTTAGATTCCTCTTATGAGATGAAGCACAGTGAAGCGTCTGCTGCATTAAAATCCTGAAGGATGGTTTTTACTTCATACTGTGACTGTATAACAACAAATATATCGTCTACATATCGGTGATACATATGAGGACTTTGAATGGTCGACTGGAGTTAGAATTCTGATTTGCCAGTAAATACGTTTGCTCGCGGTGGACCTAAAGGGAAGTTTATTGCTACCCCATTCGATTGTCCGTACAGCTCACTGTTGAACATGAAGTGAAGGTCGAGGGTACAGCGCAAAAGTAATTCTTTTAAGTTTGATCTTTGTAATTCGAACATACTTTCGAGCTGTTCAACCTGATCACACGGAAAGTTAATTGTCTTTGCCAACGGAATCTTTGTGAATAGCGAAGTGACATCAAGGGAGCCCATGTGCCGGTGTCTAACGTTAATGTTCTTCACAAAGTCCACAAACTCGAAAGTGTTACGCAGAGTATGTGGGCATAATTTCCGTCGTATAGGCTCTAAGATATCCGCCAACCACTTAGCAGTTGCGTGATACAGTGAATTACACATATCAACTATCGGTCTAATTGGACAACCACTTTTACGAATTTTGATGAGTCCATATAAACGTGAGATGGTGGATCCAGTTGGCTTCATTTGGCCAAACCGAATTTGTGTGATAAAGCCCTGTTGCATTAGTCGTTTTAAGGAATTATTAATGTGAATTACAACAATCTCCGTGTTGTATTTCCCATGTTCTGCCTTTATGAACTCGTTAGTCTCTGAAAATATCGATAGCATCTTCTCGGTATAGTCAGATTTGTTCAGAATCACAATCCTGCCGACTTTGTTACGGATTATCGAAAACAAGTGTTCGTCAAATCGTTGCTTAGGAGAATTTTCCCACAATTTTTCGTTTGGTTCAAATGTGGTCCATTCGGTCGTCTAAACAATCTCTGAAATCCGTTAATTAATGCAAACGTTGTTGCACAGCGTATTATTGTCATTTTCTACCTCTTCCAGAAAGCCAATTTTGACATTTTACAAAACCGTTTCTTTTCCACATTTGCTAAACTTGTCATTCTATTCAGTCGTCCTATCATTATTTCCGATTGTCAAGAGATTTCCCTCTCAACGGTCATCATTAGAACGAATTTTACCGAAGAGGCTTCTGTGTGGAAACCAAGCTATTATTCGTGAGTCCCTCTTTGTCAAAACCAGTTTCACAAAATCACATGGTCAGGTAACAATGGGTTTAATTTAGAGGCAGCGTTCATTCTTTGCGTTCCAGAATCATCTGGAAAATGTGCCACCTGATTTGTCATTTTTTGCTAACGGTGTTTTCCAGTACCGGTTGTGGTATTCTTAGGAAGCATATCACATAAGTAGCAAGTTCACTCAATCAAGCTTCCAGTTCTGGTGATTTTCTTTCTGTAAATTTTACAGTGTGGAAGCATGACTTCTGAACGTGTTACCATGCGTGACAAATTTGAGATGACATGATTGTGTGAAACACATTCCGTTTACTTGAGTTTAAATAAAAACCTGCATATTGGTTCATTGAGTGCATAGATACTAGTCTGTTTGTTGAAGAAGTTGTTCGGCTATCCTAAATCTCCAGTTAATTACTATGTACGCGACTGGATGTTTTAATGTTCGTTTCTTTTTCCATATCCCCGAGGTATCACAAAATTTAAACCGAAAGTTTTCTGTGTTATTAGTGATTCGATATCGAAATGCTAGCATTCACCAGTGTTCGTTTTCCGGATTTTTTCAGAGTAACTGTAGTAAATTCTATCGTTAAAGTTGGAAGTCTGTTATGACTATCAGTTGTTCAAGGGTTAACCATGCTTGAGTTTTTTGTTTACGAGAATGACATGTGTTCGTGGCATCAAATCTTTAGTTCATGTGTATGGATTAAATTTCTACAAACAGACCGCATTGCAGTTTTGCATAGAAAGCATTAAGGTCTTACTGACCACGCAGAGTATGTTGGAGTAAAACTAGGCGGGCGTTGCAAGACGACGAGCTCACAAAATCGTGATCAACGGGCACACGATTAAGTAGGATGTCTGGATACAATGGTCAGAAAAAAGACGTTGTGGACAAGTCTTCAATTCAGTTGCTTAGATTTAAAGTTTTAAACTATACAACGAAGTGCAAATCTGACTTCGTTCTAAATTATGAAGCAAATAAAGGGCATGCTAGCAATTGTGGACCTTTTGACTTGCATACATAATCTCAATAGCTTCTGTCTTCTTATTCGCCGTGTCGTTGTGTGAACCATGATCTACAAATGATCAATCGGTGAAATGCAATGAGTGTGTTTTTGAAACGCGTTTACTTTATGTACAAGCAATAGAAAGAAATAGAAAGTGCTGCAAGAGAAATCCTTTTTGATTTTAGCAACACGCCTGGGTCGTTATCACAAGGATTTGTTCTTTTTCACGAGACAACTGTGGAACGTTCAATCTTTCCGTAAAGGTTTCTCATGTATATTTGTGGGAAAGCTTTACAGAATGGAGATTACTGATTAGAAATGCCTTCTAAATTTCTAAGGAATTGGATTCTTAGATCACTCACTTAAGAACACTATTAAAAAAATACTGACGACTGAAGGCTGATCCGGGCTTTCAGTGGGTAGGCGTTACCTATCGTCGACAACACCATTAGCGTTCAGATGATGCGTTCAGATGAACTCCTGTTGGATGAAGAAGCAGCCTCTGGTTGCATTCTTTTTGGAGTTAATCGGCAGTATATATCCGCTTCCACGGCAGAAGAACATTGCCGCGCTTGTTAATAAGACGAATTTGTTGAGCACGACAATATAACCACACATACTGGCCCATCAGAATCGTAGCTGCTAAACACGAACTACAATCTTTCGAGAGGTTGCACTTAGTAGCAATACCGTAAGACTAGCCGGTAAATCACACAGCGCCCAGTTTTCTTTCAAATAAATCGCGGAGACGTTCACGGCAACACTATGAAGCTGCTACGATACGTGGTTAGACAGATTTTATAATCTCAGATTCGGAATTTCACCACCTCTCATTTCTGCACGTGACGCGTGTGTTTTACAGTCGACTAGAATCTGATCATTACATTTCCGCTATGAGATTTTCCTTTACTCAACCATAACATTCTTGTAGACACATGTGCCAGGAGGCTGAGCCTGGGTGACCGTTGAACTGGTTTGGATGAGGAGTACAACCTAGCCGGTCTGCTGTGGATATTTGTGGAAAAAAGTCTGACACCCTCGAGACTCTGTGTATGTACTGTTTAACGTTATCACGCTCAAAGCTTGACTCCCACAGTTCCTGCGATTATAGACATGGTAACGAAGTCTAACCAATTTATTGCAGTGAGAATGAGTGTTTTGTTTATGGTCCAGAATGGCCAAATTTGTCCCATCTACCCCGGTAGATCTACGTCATCCAACACTAACTATCTGTCACTGGTGGTTTTGCTTGAAAGGACGTACCAATATCATTTTACTTCGGTTGCTCTGAGTAAAAATCCCACTGTTACTGAGGCGTATGCATTTTAATACAGACGCCAATGAGTGGCCAATCACAAAACTCCTTACAAGATTCACAGTGCGTTTGTGATTAAAGTGAGTTGACTTTCACATTTACTCATTATTCAACATAAGTTTTATGGAGATCTTCAACGAAAGTGGTAGGTGAAACTCCAAACGGGAGTTCATTAGCTTGGACACTTATAAAAGATAACCAAATTGACATCTCCGGATGCCTTCTCCCACTGTTGTTGTCCATTTGGGAAAATGGACTTCTCTGAGAAGGACTGACAACGCAACTTGACTCCTGGGGTCGTTAACAGACCTCTCATATGTTTATGCACATTTGTCTTTAAGTCGCAAAATTTTCTACGTAAGATTTGGCAAACGTTGTATTAAGTGTTACAAAGATGACTTACTGTCATCAAGTGCCATTACTTGACCAAAGGAATACAGATCAGTTACTGAGTGGTCGAAGCAGCACGCAGATTCTGACGCTTACAGGTTCTTAGGTTGAACTTTACACATGTAGGGTGTTGCTATTTCCATAGCATGTTTGACTAAGGCATCGTGCACATACGTGTTCGGAGCTACACATAAAGTCCTATATTTTCATTGTGTTGATTTTTACGACTTTTCCTATGAACTAATAAAAAATAAACTTGTGTTACTTATGTAAGTGACCATTCCCTTATTAGAAAAGTCAACATTATGGGAAGTAAGTCGAGGGCACACACTCACAAAAGGAACGCCGGAGTGGGATATCTAATTCACGTCAAAATGTCACGCCGTTTTTGTATAGTCAGATTAGCGTGGACCAATCGCATGAGAGCGCGCAAGTTCCAGGACACAAAGTCGCGGTACGAAAAAAATCATCCACAACTTGCGCCACAACTGTGAGTCTAGTTTTCAGTATTCATGCTTTGACAACTGACCATAGGTAACGGCTGAGCTGGGCCAATTCTGGTAAATGCGGAAGCGTTTCAAAGAATAAATTTCAGTCTTTGAAGGTAGACAGAAAGGTTGTGTAATCGAACACGTAACGTGTTAGAAAGCATGAGGGCTATATGTAGACATTTCGAGACGGGCATGGAACAAATGAAACCAGTAGAAGAGATCGACGGCTCCTAAGAGTGATCGCAGATAGCTTTTCTAACTCCAGAAGGAGACTACAAAGTTAACCGTAATGTTTAGTCTTAGTATGCAGCCATACCACTTAAACAACTAAGTTCAAAATCTTGGATCGAACCTATCTGCGCATATCACGTACAACCCAGACCACATCCAGCTAGTCATTAACAAGAGTTAGTCGTCCGCGATTAGATGCTGACCAGCGGGTTGTTTATTTGTGTGATTCACTTCTGAGTATGTAAATAGCGCAGAATGTCCGCAGTAACTCTGTGACGTCACAACTTGGTGCATGTCCGACAAGTCTCATACTAATTCGTATAATCAGTATATGCCGATATCATCATGATAGGCACATCAAAAGTAGTTGCCTCCAACACACCTTCTGTTTTCAACTGTATATACATTCATTTTCTTCCCGCAATTTCATCACTGTTCTTCGTGGGGTGGGGGTGGATAGTAGTTCCAGTTTTCTTGACAGGTAATACGGAGAACTGCAAAACAACGATTGGTTTGTTAAGTATCCTTGAGAATAATCAGTAGTTGTCAGATCCAATAAAAAGCCATGATCAAGACTCAAAGGTTGTGACACTTTTGTTCAGTGTGGGGTATACTGAATACTGGCCAATACAATGTGTGTTGGTTAGACACTTTTGACAGGCTTGTAAAACTCATAGACTGTGACCTTTTGGTATGTACTCAACACTGATTACTTTTGTCCTCGTCCTTTATATTTCAGGTCAACAACACATCCGACTCATCACCAGATGAAATACTAGACTAGAATTTCCTTCTCGTTTGTGCTAATCTATAGTGTGTACTTCTATTTCGAACAGTAGTTTACTGTCTGTTGTATTGTGAAACCGCACACAAAGTAAGACAGGACTACATCTGAAAAGCCATGAGCACAGGCATATTTTGAAGCTGACAGTTACGGCCACTTCTTAAGGCGTCCGGACGGAATCGACAAAGTATTTTAACAATAGCGTGGTAAACACAACTCGTCCTCTGGAAAGAATGTTCAAAGAACCATTCACTGTTCATGGGAGAGCATGTGTTCAGAAATTGCAAAACCTTAGTTTTAAGCGGACTTACTTCAGAGTTGTATAAATCAAGCGGAATTTATGAGGTAAATATTTATTGGGAGTATTTTGAAGAAATTTGGTCAGCCTTCATCCGATCTTGATTAAAAAATTTGATCACTTCTGTTTTCGTGTTTACTACTAGTCGATTAGTTTAGTTAAGGTGTATGTCTGCAGCATATCACAGATGGAATGCTCTTTTCTTTATGAAACAGTGTCTTGTTTTCGGGGGAAAACTGGAGAACTGAGAGTGTTACTCATCACACGTTGCTTTAAAATGAACAGATTGCCATCTCGTCCTATCCTCAAACCTACTAACGACCACATCTGAAAATGTTAGAGTAACGTATGATTCAGCTTCCTCGGACTAGACGCCGAGAACAACGTTACTAATGAGAAGTGGTAGATGCCAGTTCCCAGAATTTGAAAATCAAGACAAAATTCGAGCAAGGTGACTGTTTTCGAACAGGGTTGGCTGAAAAACCTAAAGGAATTCAATATTCTTGAGCGAGTGTGAAGGACGTTCAACACCTGTTAAGCAGAACCTTTTATCAGTTGTTAACAGTCAAAACGCTACCGCACAAATTTAATGATTTCTGTGGTTTAGACCTGAGAAAAAGTTTAAGTCATAGGGTCATCGATTGGAGTTAACAGGAGAGTTGCTGTGTCTCCCTCTGAGGCGATCGGAAAATCGAAACATTATTCACAAGCCAATGTTGCTGAGCCTTTTTGTATGATAATTCAGTTGTGCCGAATGTACAGCCAATAGCGCATAATCTTTCCTAAGCCATCCACCCTATTATGGCCAAATGCAATGAGCCAGTTCGAACAGCTCAAAAGAAAGAACTGCCGACCGAGGTGGTGAGGGCGCCGTCTCGTAACGCGAAAGGTAGTTGGTTCGGTCCCCGTTAAGCCTATCTCCACCCGATGCGTCCAAACAAGAACAAAACTGTTTGTGGAGTGCTAGTTTGACAGTGAGTATCAGGAAACATTATTAACATATTTATCTGTTTTTGAAATTCAAAGAAGGTTATCTGGCGGATTAATTCTGGCAAAAATTGAACTCTGGCCCATCTAGTACACATAAAGCTGCTCAGTTGCACTTGCTGCAAATCATCAAAAGACCAGCTCTCTGTAATCGTGAACTTAGTTAAACCATTCTGTCTCTCACATTGTTTACCAAATCACTTGCAGTTCCGGTAAAGTTTAAATAAGTAGAATGGGGAGAGTTATCTTAGAGGGCTGCAGACATCGCCCTAAGTTGCTTAATACACTTGACGACAGGACGGTCGGAAACTAGTGAATTTCCTTCCCAAAATCTCGCGTAACCGACTGTTGGACACCTCGTGGAAACAAGTTGCCAATTCACTTAATTAAGATCATTCACAATATTGTTGCACAATCATAACCTGTGGCTACTCTCATTTAATGAACTCACCAACTAGCACTATGTACTTGAAAATGGTTGTCACAGCCCCTCGGGTTGCCATGGAATTGATGACGTAATATTCGGTGAAAATGTATTCTTATTCCGTCTCTACTTATCGTATGTAATCTGCAGGTTTTACTTTTTCGACTGATGAGTGTGACCGAAGAGTGACATATGCTTCCTTTTTGAATAGTAGTATGTTTTCCACCAGAAGTATAACAAACGTTTGTATTAAAACATTTGTAGTATTCACTAAGAATAACGAACTGACTTTTCAGAATACTTCGTTACGAGTAGTGTTGTGAGCTTTGAAAGCAACACGGGTTAGGCATTTCAACAAGACAACAAACAAAAACACTCATCTGCGTACGGTCATGGGCTCAAACCGTCAATATTGTCACAGACGTCAATGCTCAGTTCCTTTACGTACCAAGAACCATTTCACGCAACGCTGCACTCCGGTGTTTCTTCTTGTATTTGCCCTGTGGCTACTTCAATGTCAAAATTTATCCTCTGGCCCCACTACTGAATAACAGTAATGTGAGTAGTATGGTACGATCGTACGACAATACTGACAGTACTTTACTCACAAGGCTGTGTGACCGGGCTAAGAAGAAATGCAATTGTTTATTCTTAAAGACCAATACATCGAAGACAGTACCAAAAAACAGATTGAATTGTTTTTTACGACTATTCAACCAATGAATGTCATAACAACTGGAAAGTTTCAACTACCACACCGACAGATAGGTAGTTAGTTTACAGTTTTGTGGGAACATTAAACAGGGAAACAAACAATGTTATAAAACTGATGACTGACACGTTGTTATGATAGATCACCAACTGTTCTGTGTGTTGCATAGATTACGTATGATATTGTGAGAATCTGAGGTTCCCTGGACAGAAATCCACGTAAACAGACATCTGAAGAATTGTGAACAGAAAGTAGCTGACAAGACGTGTTTTTGGTTGTTGGATTAACGGACTGAGCATAACATGGTAAATGCAAACACGGTTGCCAGGATGCGTTTTAAGGTATGCTAATAGAAACACTGTACACAGAGTGTTTTCATACCTTTATGCAAACACTGATCTAATTCGTGAAATTGACTAAATACTAGTTTGTACGAACTTTTCCTGAGCACAGTCATCATGGTTACGCAGTTGAACAATAAAGGCCTCAAAACTTTGCAATTCAAAATTGCGCTGTTTAATCGATACTTATGTTGTATGACAGGTAGTTTCGTTGTGAGTAGCATACTACCCACGAGTAGCATTTTACCCACAGGCAGCATTCAGGGACAAAAGAGCAAGCTCCGAACGCCAGGAAGACGACGAACAAGAACAGACTATCGGAATAGTGTAAACACACTATGGCAGAAGTTTCACAAAGGGGTATGACAACGTACTACCATCCGATGTATGTGAGTGCATGTCTGACGTGCAGATGAGTGTACATGTTTGTGGTTTGCTTTTTGACATGAACTATGCAGGAGTTTGTTCAATAAACGAATTCTCTGGCCAAGCTTCACAACACTTGAAAAGCATTTGGCATGATAACAAAATGAATGATTACGGTCGGCCGGGAGACAATAACACTTGGGAGTGTTGTAATCACATTACCGTTTAGTCAAGCAGGATGAATTTAAAGCACCCTATCAGACAATCGCCTCACAGTACGATCAGTATGTATCGCTCGGTAAGAATAATTGTAAACGAAAACTGTTTGTGAAGTTCCCACGTTTTGTAGTTTGTACTTGAGTTGTGGCAACAGGACAGAAGAATGAAGTTCACACAATTGGGCTAAAAGTTAACTTGTTTTGAGTGCATTTGTTGGGTTGTCTTATGATAAATCCAGTTTCTGGACACCATGCGAGAGGAAGATAGATGAAAACGGGACACTTACTGTCAGATAGGGTTGTGGGTTTATGCTTGATCACCTGTATTACTGCCTGGATGAAACGTGTCGACTAGACGTTCCGTTGGAAGCATTTTGTCGGAATACTATCCTGCTCTTAAAATGCAGTTAGTACGTAGTCTCAAGGCTCTTCCTGCCAGATATCATCTGGAGCTATGTTTCAGAAAAAATGAAGCGAAGTTGTCGGCGCTGATGAATTAGGCTTCCAAAGTCTGCTTCTGATCTACTGTTCACCAAGTAGAAACACGAATTAGCCAACGGGGTTTTGATTCGTTCTTCACTCAAAAGCTGTTGACAAGGTTATTACAGTTAATGGGTGATGTAAAATTTCCATCTGAGCATGTTAGCCAAACGGGTTGCTTTTATTGTTTGATAATTTATCAAGTTAATCAGTGTTTCAATCCAAGAAGATGATATTAGAAACATACAAATCATGACTACTTGAAACATTGGAATAGACCTTCAAAGAACTCAACATGTTGAATAACTTGGGTGATCTGGCATCGATTTGGCTGATTATTATAGGCCAGTTGCCGACATTACAGTTCTCACGATTGCCTTCTAGTAAATCATCAAGCACGTCTTCGTAGTGAGGGATATTTTTTTCCATCTTGTCGTCTTCATTCACTGCGATGTCCTTCTTGCCAATAACGGCGCAAAAACTGTCGAATTCCACGCGGGCGTATCAAAGCTCCCCACCAATGTTCCGGATATCAGCTGTTATTAGGGCGTAAGTCGTGCATCTAATCGTAACTCCATGAAGAAATCATTTGATAATTGGAGAACTGGCACGGTGCACTTCCTCGAGAGCACCATGAATTAACGGGATACTAAAATTATCCAGCAAAGAAAAGCTTTCAAACTGGAGTAACCGAAAACGACTTGGGAAAATGACCACTAGTCAACGGGAAATGCGTTCATTAAAACAAGAAAGTATGAATGAAGTCCGGATTATGCCAAACAATATCCTGCAAGGAAGCTTCCATAAGTACGTAGTGAAAGTTGTAGACGGATAAAGACAGGTAAATTTTCTATATGATACAAAATTCATCATATTTGTCCAGTGCACACTGCGAAAGGAAAAATATATAAACATTTAAGGCCAACTTTCTCGGAACAAACGAAACATGTTTCAGCAAATTTAACATTCAATATTCCATCAAACATAGAACGATAAGTTTACTTCAACAAATCGGACAGAAGAATAACATAGTTACTAAGTTGGACGAGAATTTACATGAAATGTAGACAGGGGTAAGCGGACGGCGCAAAATCTTTTGCCCGAAGTCCAGTAAATTTGCGTGTAGCAACACACAAACTGTAACGACCAGTTTTACAGGACAAAATGGAGTAACCAAGGGCTTTAGCGGACAAAAAAGCGGAACATAAGACTCTGGGTAAAACAGTCGTAATGTATTGTAATCACTTCGGGACATTTGACAAATTCCACCGTTTTCATGCAGTTGACTGGATGGGTATTGAACGTGAATGAGCCAGACGGCCACCAACTCTACATTTTCACATAAGACAAAATCAAGTCCAGACGTGCTTTGTGTTTGAAATCAACGGACGACTTTCAGACTAATCTGTTTATTCGACAACTTTTCCTAGAATGTCGAGGTTGTGAAAGTTAGAAAGCATAAATACATCATCAACATGTTTATTTACAGATATCTCGAGAGATTGTGTTGGGATTAAACACAGTATGCCGAAACTTTAGCTACCAAAATAAGGTAACGTATAGCTGGAGATTCATGACGGTGTTAACATAGAATATTGTTACACTTCAAACCGGAGAAATCGAAGGTTAAATTAATACTTCGTAACTGTTGATGAGACATACTCAATCCTGAACGTGTTACACAAACGGCAGATTTGTGAATCAATCATATCAACGTTCAGGTTGGATTAAAAACAGAAATTTTTAAATATCTGCGTTCAAATCTGATGGACTTGTCAATAAATGAACAACTGGTGACATTCTACCGATCGGTAAAAGTGGATTTCTTTTTTGGACATAGGCAAATTAGGTCCGCGCATTGAACGTTGCAGTTAACATGTAAAATTTGGTACTGTTTGTCCCGCTATCCGGTGGACTAAAAACACAAGGACAACTATATTTCGGTGATTAGAATATAGAACTTGTCATAAATGACATTTCAGTTAAAGCAAGTACAATTAGGTAACTAGTACTGAAAAGGATGCTTTGTTTAAAATCACACTGGGTAGCCACAAAAGGTCAGTGTTGCATTTTATTGGTTTTCAAAAATACATCACAGTAACTGACGTGATTTAAGTATGTAAAAACAGGACTTCAGTCGTAGTTAATACTTTAATGATAACCTTATTACAACTGAGTCAGGTATTAGTCAGCAATTTGCACCTCAACAAATATGACCATTTTGTAACTGTGAAATCTGTAGGCAAACAGTTTGTAGTGGATCATTTCTTACTGATGACATATTCAAGGAGTATTTTGTTTTGATCGGAAAGGTCTGTACTATGACATTTTGTGGTTAATTACCGGCTTATGAACGTAGCACAACATATAACTTGTCGCTGTCACGTGCTCACCAGTGAAGAGAAAGTCGTTTTTCTTTGTTGTAACCATGTATGTCATTTGCCTGTCTTGTAGTGATCTTTGGACCTCTAGTTTTGTTACGGATGTGGAGAACATTACTATTTTATTGTGTGCTGTAGACTTTTGGCTGTTATTCGACGTATAGTAGTTAAATTAATGCTATTCACTTACGGAGGTGGAACATATTACATACTGTGTTTTTGAACAACTACGGATGATCAGTGAACTTTTTGATAAACTCTAAAGAGACCTTGTCCGCTTTTTCTCGACCGTCATTGTCTGATGGGTCCGTTACTGTTTCCAAACTTGCTACACACGTCCGTGCTTTAGTTGTGGATGTTTTCGCAGAAGAATTACGTACCAGTATAGAAATCGTTATCCAAATATCTTAGAAAAACATTATTTTGCTGTTTCGTTATCTATCTGATTTCGGTTGAGTCCTAGTGAGAACTACTGTTGTGATCCAAGAACGCGAATGGCACAAGAGTTATTTATTCGACCAAGCAATACACGGGTTAAGCATGTAAACCAAACCTGTCACAAAACCACTCATTTGCAC
>LUCH01000404.1:81403-215746 GCA_013368495.1 Paragonimus heterotremus
TGAAACGTTTGCAACCTAAATGCCAAGCTCGGCGAACATACCAATACCATAATCCACAGAGTTCACATAGGATCAGTGTGTGGTGGTAACCGTTACCATAACAATTACCGTCTGATTTTGCAACTCTGACTTTTACGCAGACAGGTTCAGATAGAAAAGCTTACTGTTCTCAGATTAAAATTTTCACGCCACTGCCTTTTGAAGGTGACAGTATCAACGATATTGTAAGAACAACCATGACGAGAACAGTTGCACATATTTTCAACGCCACTCAAACAATTCTGGTTCTGTCTACAACTCGAATATTGATTTCATTCGTTAAGGCGCCAGATAGTCTACCCATTTATACTGAACAAATTGAATGGAACGAAAAGATAAACTAACCAAATTTGGGAAGAGGTGTCCAATGATAAAATGCATGAGAATGTGTTACGATTTACGCAACTGATTAGATGGATTTACGTGCTACTGATGGTTATGATGATGATAGCAGGCTTTACTCTCTCAAGTGAAACAAAACTGAACCCCGACCTTGGAAAACAAGCTTATTTGAAGTTTACCTGATAGATATTAAAAATAAGATTTAAGCTGTTTTCAAACTTTATAGTAGATCGGGCTGTTATGGAAGGATGAGAGAGTTAAGCTATCTAACGTCAGTTGCGATAAGAAGCTGATTTCAGTCACTTAAACTCAATTTATGGAAGTTACTTCTTCCGGCAATATATATATATATATATTTATATGGACAGTTTTTTTCGTAACTATCCTACGAATATGAGAAAGCATCTTTTTGATGAACTGGAAATCATAAATCGCCCAACGGTTTATTAATTCTAACTGTAAAGGTCTATACATAACATAAGTCCGTGGTACACGCATCATAATCTGTGGTAAACCCTGTCGGAAGCTTTTACACACTAGTATTGTTAAGAAACCAGTGAGGAGTTTGCTAAGCCGTAATAACGCTTTGAACAACAGTGCAACAGTACGCGCACATGGTAAAACGAGTAGGGACGATGCCGGTGTGGCATTAGACACACACACACACAAACGGACAAAGCAATGGACATGCGACAGACAAGGAGCGACGGCCAGACAGACCGAAGCAACGAATTCTGGTCTTCGAATTTGGCGCCGACCTAACGAATAGGTAATGTTCTACGAGCCTGGCCACTAAGAAAAGAACTAGTAAATGGTGAAAACTGAAACCCAGTGCACCGCGACTACCATCATTTGCAGTTGAGAGTTTCCTAAATGAAAGTATACTTTTCAAAACGTGATAAACAAATTTGAAAATGATTTTGCAAACCGTATCGATGACACGTTTGCTCTTTCTGTTAGTGATCATTTGGCACCAAACAGATGCACACTCCTCACTCTATCCTTCTTCCCAAATGGCGATGATTACAACTGGAGACAGTCCTAAAACACCGAGTCGAAGCAGTTTGTCAGACGCAGACTACTCGCGGAAGGTTAATGTTCGTGTCAGCGATGTGCTCACTCGTCAGCGAGCCGCTGAAGCAGCCTCTCAACATTATCCATCGGCCATATCTGCAACGCGATCGTTTGACCGGTCTGGATCTAGTCCCAGTTTAGATAAGAGGTCGGAATCTGCAGCTGTGCCAATGGCACAAATTGTGGTCCAACCACAACACTCGGTGCCGGCAAACGCCTTAGTTCTGCCCATGGCTAATTCTCATAGTGTGATTAAAGAAGATCGTTCGTGGCCTCCAGAACATTCACAGGAGTTTGCCAGAGTGGACGTGCGTGTTATGGGTGTGAAAATAGATAATGAGGCTTTGGTTCACCTGCAACCTAGCTCAAATCCTGCGTCAATCAGGAAACTACGGAAAATTCTGGGACCTGCATTTCAGACAGATTGGATGTCAATCGAGTCTCCTCCGAATGACTCTGGAAAATCAGTTCGCTCCACAATGACACTAATGGAACCTGATAACCGCCTTCTGAGTGCATTAGACAATCTTAATTTCACCGTGCTTCGTCCGGCTAAAGGAACAGACGTCGTTATCCCCGTAGAGATGACATCAGAACAAATTAGCCTGTTGAAAGATTGGCTTATACAACGAGCCACATGTCGTATGGATTATATTTGGGAAGATTTGGGCTCCCTATTTTGGCCTCGATGGATTCGACGTGGAATCTGCGTGAACACGGCTGTTTGTTCTTGGCCGCCAGGAATGCGATGTCGCCCCAGTGGTTCACGCTCACTAACACTTCTGCGTTGGGTAAGTCAGGAAAGTATTTTGACACTCATGTACTAAACCATTCCCTAAAATATCAACCAGATGACAAGAGATTACAACGGATGTAGAGTGCCTCCTTAAAACAACACAAAAAAGTTTCTGCAGCAAGTTCTTACTCATACTGCTAAAACTGGCATGTTTGTTAAAAATAGTGCAGCTCTCCTTATTTACAGAAACAGAAGTGATAGGAGATTTCTAAGGACGTGTAATTTTGAAAACATATTCTTATCGTGGTGGGTTTTTTTAGTTTATCATATGCATTCCTATTAAGTTAGTTCAGTTCTCAACTCTCCAGATATTCCTCAGATTTGATAACTGTTGTCAAGGTAAATCGTTTTACCAAAAAAAGAAACCTTCAAAAAATCCCCAGTTTGAGAACAACCACAACTTGTTATTCGATTTCTTGTTGTATGGAGGCATTAGGTTACAAAAGATTGATAAATAAAACTCGCAGGAGTACGAAGAGTTTGTCTACTATTGGTGAGTTTATGTGCGAGTTGACCGAGGTGGGGGGTGTCAACTCCGGTTCTTCAAGTTCACTGTTAGACTCGGTTAGTGGCAATCTATGAACAAGATTTAAGATAAACTAGTCCAAAAGCAGAACACACACTGCCGTGTTCCTGTGGATTAGCTGAATGTTCGGTTCAGTTACCGTAAATTTCACACGAGAATCATACTTTTAGGTCGGGCATCCACAGTTTTACAACGTAGCAGCATAGTTATATTTCAATAATGGCACACTTCTGACAATGAGACGTTTCAAGTAGTTGTAACAGTCTTGTTTAGACCGTCGGTGTCTACTAATTACTTCTACTCCATAAGTTATCATTATCTGAACCAAGTCTGTTCATGTGCATCTACCATGGAAGCTGGTATGATCTTGCATCGACGATACAATCCAATATTTGCATGATCTAGAACAATCTTATATGCTGTGTTCACTTCTCCACCGTACTCGTTTGGGCTGTAAATCTTTGATCCACCTCTTGGGTGATACGAAACAGTCCTGGAGAAAAAGTAAACTACTGCCAAACAATTTTGCACTAACAATACAAAGTGTGTTCGATCGTCGATGACGCAATAGAAGAAAACACTTCTGTTGGTTTTGTTTATTCAACATGACAGGTTATCAACTAGACATTCCAATTAACCTGGATATACTAATCTGATTAGTAAAACATGTCTAATCTGGTTTCCAGTCACCAGTTCGAGATGTCAAAACAACGATGCGGCGAACAGGCATGTTTACACTTATATGATATCAGGCGAGATACACCATATTTTCGTCACAATTCTACATGGAATTGTAGTTGATGGTTCAATTTAGCAAGCTAGAAATGAAGGATAATTTAGGCGGTCATTACAATCTTGTCATCAGTTTGTATCATCTTCTCTGAAATTAAGCTTGATTAGGTATAACTGTAGGAACGTTCACGGATTATACCATTATTGGTGATTTGGATTTAATACATGTACAATCAATACGCCTATTAATGGTCACCCGGGAAAATGGATAGGGTGTCATGCAACGGTGAAATGAAAAAGACCAGTCGCATCTAGCAGAAACGAATGTCAGGCACATTGTGTGATCTTTGGGCGGCGGTAAACTAGTTGAAACTTTAAGATGTGGGTTCTCAGTGGACTTGAAGAGACTTTGCGTCACCAGACGGTGTGTCCACTTTACTTACAGTCCGATTTTGTACCAATGTGCAAGAGTTAAATTGCCCGGTTTTACAGCTTCGTTCTATGTGCACCTATATATTTGTTCCTGTGGAACCGATTATGTTAGTCGTACGATCAGACGCTAATTTGAGCGGGCCCTTGAACAACGCCTAGTCTCGTTCGACAGTAGAATAATGGAGTCAATCGACGATGCCATAATATCACAGATGATAGCTTTAAAACACTCTGTCGATGTGACGAAGACACTTTGCTCAATCTACTTATTTGAAACCATTTAGTCGGGGGTACTGAGTCGAAGGAGTCTTTCCACAGAACAAGCTAGTGAGAATCGCTGGGTACCCAAAAACGTTTCGTTCAGGAACTGTAATAACCTCGGCCAACCCCCCACTCTGTAATCTTGTTGATACCTAATAACCATGGGGTGTTTTGGTTACAGTTTTATTTGTATTGTACTAAACTCATCGGTTCACCCGTTTTCAGTAATTCCTTCGCAAAGGTGTGGTATATACGTGATATGGTTGATCTGAAAATGGATAATCAAAAACGAGCTCGCTGGCTATACTGTGTTTTTATGACAACTCAGGAAATTAATGGTACTCACTGGGTAATTAACAATAGCTAACAGCTTTGAGTTAAACAAAGGTCCACAATATCTGTCAGTTGATGTAAAATTGGTATACATTAGTAATCGTATGATAATGCGGAGTATCAAGAATGACTTGGACCAAAATTCAAGCGATTGAAATGTTACAAGCTTATTTGTCAGTATGAGTTAATATTCAAGGACGAGAACATTCTATGCCTTCAGAGAATCGTATTCTTCAGGGAGTGAACTTGGATAGACTGTATAAAGTTACCCTTGCTGTCTATCCTGAGCCTTGTCGAAGTAATTCAACTAAGAACAGAGATATATGTCTAACCATAGCTAGGCTATATTCGTTGCCCGAGGGTGTTGAAACAGGCATCAAGTCACAGTATAGATTTCACGTTGAACATATGTAAAACACTTCGCGGATTTTAGTCAACTGAAGAAACTCACGTGGCACTGAGGTCACGGTTGATGCTGTAGGCGCGAGTACCTTTGTAGAGACATCTTTAGACCAAACAGCATAGCATACAGACCCAGCTTGGTGTGAGAAGTTTTCTCTATCTAAGTTGATTACGGAGCAGGGCTAACAAGACAGACTCTCACATACAATTGCGCCAGCAAAATGTAACCAGTTTGTAGGCTAATTGCTGTTGTGAACAATGTAATATGAGATAGGCCGTACACACAGGTGGAACATTCTGCTTGTCTAACTAAACCACATTCACAAGGCAGCCACCACATCTGGCATCTTTGGACTAGTTTTATTTCAGCATACAATGAGCAGTAAGTTGAACGCACATGTAGTCCTTCCAAATGTGGCTTGAAAATGACGTCACGGTTTACTATACTCAGGCCTGTAAATCCCATCCTCAAAGGAATATACTTCAGTTTTGTGATTCAGATCCTCTCTTCCGATCGTGAAATGTACTTGTAAATTTAAGTAATTAATTAATCGGCCTTCCTGTTTGAAATTTAACTGACTTGTACAAACAATGTTCACGTATAATAACGACGTCAGCATTTAAAAAGAACCAAGAATAGGTAATCGATGATCATATAGATTAGTGTGTGTACAGTTATTGGTTTGAAAACACAAGTTTGTTCGGATGTATTTGCCTAGGTTAGATTGATCAGGCGGTGGTCACTTCAACTGTAACCCAACACTCTGTATTGTGTCACTTAATTACTGCTCTTTTCCAACACTGTTCTAAACTGATCCTGTCAAACATGCCACTCAAGGAACTTTTATTTCCCAACACCTCCACTTCTTTACATGTTGCATAGTCAGAGTTGTTATCCAGTGCATTTTACATACGATTGGATCACAGTAACAAACCTGAAAACTGGAAAAAATAGGTTTAATACGGACAGTCCATTCAGTTTCTTACCGTGAACCTATCGTATGTAAAATGCACTGGATAAGAACAAACTGATATGACTTACATGATAACACCACATTAGAACCACACATTCAATCAGGTCCGGTCAGGATCTGTTGGCGCAGCGAATGGTTTTACGAAACAGAATCCAACCGCATGCTAGTTAGTCTCTAAAATGATCAGTCGAGTCAGTAGTATGTAAGATTATAACTGCTGTAAGTAATACACAACTTATTTTATAAAGTAACTTAATGTGTTGGAGGTAATTTCTCCAAACTCCGAGGTGAATCTAACTTACAGCTTAGAGCACCTTCCATGTATCGATGAAGTTTTAATACGACTACTGAAAAAAAGCTAAAAAAACTGTTCATTTTGTTGAAACATTCTCGTGCTAACCTGATTTCGAAATTCTCTCAGAACAACATTTCATTCGCTTTATACTAGTTGGATCAGTTTACCGAATCTAAGAATTTAGACGTAAACCTGGACTCACAAACAGCGGAATTAGGTCCAAATCCAATTCCGAAACAGTCTATGATGCAGAGAAAGTCTAGTTGTTCACAGTAAGCCATCTCAAGAAGGAGCGACTGATCTAAAGATAGCGTTTTCCAGCTTTGGGAACTGTTTGTTCTCTGACTCTTCAATAAAGAGAAGGATCTGCCACAACCACACTAGAAACACTGTTTGAGACTCGAAGTTGGCTGAAATCTTCCAGAAAGGAACAGCAAATTGAACATATACAGCTAAATCTGAGGATGGATCGTCAAAGTACAAAATTCAGTTTGTGAGTAATATTCACACAGTAGCAATTTGAAGGCTAATCTGCATCCGACTAGAAAAGCAGGGACAGAGCTTATTCAACGGCAGTTTTTCATTGCAAAACAAAGTTAAACAAGACCTAACAAATAGTTGTTGAGGCGTGGAGCATGGAGAATGGACAAAAGATGTGAACACTTTCGGTGTGGATTCTGGTCAGCTGGAATTAATGGTTTAGTTAAGGTTTTTTTCATTGGGAACCACAGGAACTTGGAAGTAAGCTGGCCGTGTTTTCCGAGTACTTTGGAAGTTTTTGACAAAACGATCAGCTGCTCACAAAATACAGTCTTCCGTCATTCCGTAATTTTTAACTCAATTTTGTGACTTGAGAAAACATTGACTGTGCTGTTATTCTCAAGGTCAAGCGTTCCATGGTTGGAATTCTCAGTTGGATCTGGATTACACCAGTAATTTGCCAATGTCTTAGCTCGCCTATAATCATACTGTTACACCGTACCATCTAGTGAGGGATTGAACTATAATTAGTACAGAAGAGAAAACGTGACGAATAACTGCTTCGGATAATTCATCATCAGATCAATACAATTATATAGATTGAGCAAAATCAAAACAGTGTGGGCACAAGACAACGAGGTTGAATCATGTAGAGCGTTACAAATTATCCAGGTCTCTATAAGCTAGGCATTTAGAGAGCCCATCGCTTCTGTTAACGATGGGAGGTTTCGAGTTCAACTCACCATTACGACACAAAGTTACCAGTTGAAGTTTGGAAGGGCATGCAGACTGATGGTGTGACCTTTGGCCAAAGCAACTGCAAGGTTTGCACGGATGTTTTATATGAACACAGAATCGGATTGCGTAGTCGAATGAAGATCGATTCCCCAGTAGTCAACATCCGTTTTCTGGCCAGTTTGGAATGGTTTACTGGCACTTTGCAGACAACGCTGAACGCTTGAGTGGGGTCAACCTGGTGATTAGTATCTATTAGATGTGCGACAACTACATTGCTGATAGATTTGTTCACACCCTCGCTGAGGCAAGCTGGATGATGTTTTTCGAATCGTTGTGAAAAACGCATGCTGAACAACAGCAGTACATATTCTTCTGATTTTATCTGAATGGCAAATGAATGGGACTATTGTTAATCTCGACAGGTGACGCCTTACCACTTATGCTGGCTACCCGTCTGTCACAACAAGTTTTATGCTAAAACAGTTTAAAACGATCGCGTATAAAGAACGGACATCATGAAATACCGGTGGCAGATATGTGTGCGTGACTGCCTTGACGGTTCTGATGAATCAATTAGATTCCATCCACTATGTGTCAGTTACACATATAAGATTTTGCGAGCTAAATGACTTCCTTCCCAAATAGAAAAAAAACGCTTTTGTTCTCTCCGAAAAGTGTTCATTGTTTGTTGGCTTACCGGGTGGTACTTTCTTTCAAAGCTGACCAAACAGAAATTACGCAGGATATAAGATCTGCAATTATAGCTTGAGTGAAAATTTTCAAAAATTAATCAATAACTGATCAACGTCAACAAAGTCGCACATTTGAAAACATTGCGTTATGCTTTTTTATACCTTTTGCACCGACAGACAATGAATAAATTGTTTTCTTCAACCCAACTCAATATAAATTGAGGAACATTTCCGTGAATGATGATGTTACAAGTGAAGTACATACTTGAGAACTTCATCGAAATTAAGCGGTACGTTAATCACTTTGAAGGAATAGGAAATCAGTGATTTTGGAAACCCATCATTGGTGGAGTTACAAGTAGTTTGTGTCATTTGCGACGGGTTAATGAGGATATTAGCTTAGCTGATTGCTGTATACAAGAAGGTTGGAAGCATCAACGTTACTTTTGAATGCGAGTTTTGGATCATATAGTTACACAGCAATCGATTTTGCCACTGTTAACTCATGAAAATTGTTTGCTGTTGTCTGGTTCTACACTTGTCTAACCAGATTCTCTGAAGGTCTGTTAAAGCCTACACGTGCAGCAAATTTAGGTCTGGTAGATGAGAATTTAGATTCGGCTGATCTGTTGCGGAAAAGTTGCTCTTCGGGCGGATTTACGTAAAAGATACAGCCCGTTTCATAGAATTCCTGATTTTAGGACTTAGAATAAAAAATAATGCTTGGTATTATTCTGTACAAAAGCAAATCGGCAGCACATTATGTGCAAGAGTGACTAAACGGTTATGGTAATACATCACATCTGGTACATAACAGTTGTTCGACCATCCCTTTCTGGATGTTGATGTTCACAGAAAGTTGACGTACTCCTTTACAAACGGTTATAGAGGGGAATTTTCTTGGGAGTAGAACAGCCTAAAGGTGAACAACGATTGATGTGATTAAGAACCAGAACAAGAAACTATGCAACAAATGCGACTGTCTTCCGTCTGTTTGACACACAGATAATGCGAATGACCTGAATGAGTCATCCCGAGTCGAACGGTCGAAGGTAGCTCGAAGTCCTGATCGTACAACGACCAAACACGAAACTCAACGTTTGGAAAGGGTCAACTTATGTCTTCAACGTACTCTTACCAGCAATCCACTTATGGTTATCACTATTCAAATTTAGTTGCTTCACAGACTTTATGCTCTGTCTTTGTAGCGCCGTTATCCCCTTTCGCTGAATACGCGAGTAGTACGTACTCGGCAACTTTCGTATGTGATGGTGATTTCAGAATACTTTTATGAGTCAGCTTCTTTAATGGGGGTATATCAGCATATTAACAATAAAAGTACTTAATCTAAAACCTCGGTAGATCTAATGAACACGCAATAATGTATCAAACCACTAGCGGTTAACTCACGTTTCAGGTCTTCTTATTTCCTTACAAATGTTTTTTTTCATTGAGAGGCTCTGCCGACAGACCAAGTGCAATTCCACGTGTTAAAAAACAGCTGAATACCAATCTTTTCTGGTCATGAATCTATCGGTGATTAATACTCTCGCTCCGTATCATTTCACACGTTTAATATTTAAAGCGAGGAATGTTGATGTGTTAGTTTTCAGTCTGGTTACTCACTTGTGACTGGTAAGTATGTGTGAACTGATTTCGGTTTGTAGTTTGTCTCCTGATTTCCTGAATTATATGGTTCAGTGGAAAATATTGTTTGAAAGATCCTGATAATATAGACACCAACTTGTCAAGTTGCTAGTTGTATAAGTTGCTTTTATTCAAGTTTTATTGCACTTTTCCAAGGAAATAAGCCAGATTTCGGAAATTTGGTCTTCTTTAAGCTTACCTTGTACTGGATACTCTTTTTCGAAGGCGAGTTTGACCTCCGGCTTTATCCCTGCCTATACAATGACCTTATCAGCCACCATTCGGGTGACTTAGAGGTTAGCCAGAGCAATGAAGCTGTATACCACCACTTCAGGTACATGTTATATGTTTGACGGTACTGAAAAAGATGACAAAACTAACTGGGCGAATGCCAGCAAAAACACAAGTACGAAAGAGGACAATTGCTTTAATGTTATACGCTAATAACACGGTTAAAGCGAATTGTTTTTGTCTGTTGTTCTTATCGTGTTACTTGAAGTGACAATCTGATGACAGTGTGTCAATTATCAGAAAAATGTGAACGCATCATTCCTCGAGACATCTATGGGGCGAAATAATGCTGTTTACGGACAAACACCATAACTTCTTCAAAACCATCGTAATAACCAATGTCTTGGGAAACAGATTTATAATGTTTAAGTGAAACATAACTGACGTAAATTGTGATAACTCGTTCACTACATGTGCTCTTGTTATTTACTAACACTGAAAATTATCGGCGTTCTTGTGATCGTTATAGGAAATACATTCACACCACTCATTCTCAAGTGATTATGTAACTTCTACCACGGTAATCTCAGCGTCACTTCTATTTGCTTTCTTGAACTCAAAGGAGTCAGTGCTTATGATCAGAAGTAATCACCTCGAGAAGCAATACCGAGTACTACTCACATGGCTGTCAGTATTTTGAACGAAGCCACAGAATCCTAACGAGTGCCGATCATTAACGAGTGTTTAGTAATCCAACAGCTAGATTTTCGATACTTATATATTTGAAGAGCCATTACATCGGGGTGTTACAGTTTGACACGATTTCGACGTGTCGTATACTCCATTCTGTGACTTTAGAAATACTTTCAAACTTTGTTTACACTCAATAATCGCATCTCAAAGGCAGCTACGTATAAGCCGCTCGGTACATTTCAGAGAACAACAACGTGCCCTATTGCGTATATAAATCTGAACTTACGAAGGCACTTATGTTAAAAGCAGCGATGTTAGTCTCAGTGCGAGGTTTGGTGATCACGTTCTGAATTGGTTGATCAAGCAGATGAAACTGCTACAAAGCGGTCGACTGAGATGCAGGTGCTAACACAACTCTGAAATACCTATGCATAATATATTGGTTGACCATAACAAAACTAATACTGTTGTTTAAACAGAACAGTCAGAAAACGAAAACTGGTAGATGCAAACATTTCGTATTGACTCGTCAGTACCAAATTTACAATAACATGAAACGGATAGTCAATCGGTGGATTAAGAAAGGTCACTAAGTCCAGGGAAGGGTCAAGTTTGCGAGTAACTGTTTCTGAACACACAGGGTTGGATTTAGTCGATTGATTGCGACGGCTTCAGCAAACCGCAAGAATCTTGGATTCGAGTGACGTAATAGGATTCTGAATGCACAAACTGGGTCGATAACGTGTCCGGTGGTCAGGACGTGTCTTGCAACTGCGGACGCTGGTTGCTTGCGTGTTTCAAACACACTGTCGTTCTTCTGTAGTACAGAGTTCTGTACCCACTTGGGTAGATGTTCCTTCATTCTGGAGATCAGACACCTCTCGGTTCTGCCTATGTAACTTTCTTTGCAGTTATATGTAAATTAGTAGACACACTGTGAGATGGCACCGACAGGTTGATCTCCTTTAACTGAAGGGACAGGTAGTTTCTGCGTCCGGGCTAGCACACAGGGTTCCGCTGCGTTAAATGTCCGTTTAATTGAATTCACTAGTCGTTGAGTTGTTTGATGCATGCTATAATCACTTTTAAAAAGCAGTTCTATATAAACCTTTTTTTTCCTTATTGTGGCCACCTGTTCTGAAGATGGTTCTGGTCTACTGTGCCTATCTATGAACCTTTTCGGATACCCATTAGATTGTAGTACAGACGTGATCAAGTCTAATTCCTCTGCAAGACTATCTTGTGTACATATTCGTCTTGCTCGTGTGAATAATGTATTTACCAATGCGCATTTGTGATGGACCGGTGTGAAGCTACTAAAGTTCAGGTATTGACCGGACCATGTAGATTTCCTATAGATAGCTCTTTGGATAGGACCATCTTCCCGGCGACTTATGAGTATGTCTAGAAACAGTAAACAATTATCAACCTCAAATTCATACGTTACCCTTAGGTTTGGATGATAGCTATGTAAACGTCGTACTAGGTTATCTATTGCCTGTTTCGAACCACTGAATACTAGTGTATCATCAACATAGCGTTTGTAATATGACGGATTTGCTATGTCTGCCGCAAACTCTTGCTCAATCTTTAACATGAAAAAGTCTGCTAAAATGGGTCCTAGTGGACTTCTCATGGCTACTTCACCTAGTTGGCGATAGAACTGATCAAGGAAACGGAAACTGATGTTTTCAATGCACAGTCATAAAGTTTCCTTCAGAATATCACTTGGTAGAGGTAGAGTAGTGTGGCTCATTTCAATGTTGTGTTCAATGTTTTAATAGGTTTCTCACCTTGTATACAGAAACGACTCAGAGTAACGTTGAGTTTTTCATGGTAGAAACTAAGTAATCATATATTGTTATATGCTCCGGTCACATTTAGCGTGTTTTTGCGCTTACTGAGTACACACGAGTTCACTGCCTAATCTCGCACCCTAGTTGTCATGTTTTACTATTCGGACTTTTAAGTGGACCAAGTCTCTTAAAAACAAATAAATAACGACTTTGGTAAATTTTGTCTTACGTTGCAATGTAAAGTATCAATCTGTTTCCATAGGGCTCGTTGTTATGGATTTCGAAACAATCCATTTTCGTTGCTGAAAAAAAACTGAAAACTGATTATTTTCCAAACAGAATATTAAGACTGTTTGTCGCCTGTCTGTTGTGCTTTTACAACGTTCTCTTCTCAGAGCAGATGTATACAGCAAATATATCACGTCGGATATAGTAAATCTATGTTTAATGTAGTCATTAAACTTTTGAGTCCAAAGAGGAATCTTTGTGTGATAACGACTATTTTTCAAAGGTGGGGGCCTGACGTGTGTATCAACTGTATTGTGTGAGAAAATGACCTCATCGTCAGAAACCAGTAGGTAGCAATTTTAGGGGACTGTAAACGTCAGTGGTGTTAATTACATGTGTTTATTCACAAAGGTCATCCATCTAACCACACGAGACTTTGTTTCGATCTGTCTTTTTCTGTAGCATCGTCAGGGGAGATATAAGAAAAGGGAGTATCATACAACGGACAAAAAAATGTAAAAACTATAGTCAGACGAGGCAATGTTACAGATTTAAGCAATAAATCACTTGCTACAATCCGCTCTTTGAGTAAAACGTTTCTAATCAATGACTCAAAATGTCACGAAATCCCTAACCGGGAGTATGAATTCTATTCAGTTTACTCAAGTAAACAATCAGGGCATTTTTCAATGGCTATATCTTGTCCGGTTACCTCGTGGTTTCACCTGGCTGCTGATGGTCTCAGTGAATAATGACCAACACAGTATACGTTAAGTAGGTATACATGATGTGTGACTCAATCGTCCTAGAATTGACAATTTCATGGGTTTGACCAGGTGAACACCTCTCCAATGTTCTTGAGAGTATCGAATGTCAAGCCGCCTGGTCGTCCACGCGATTATCACACATACGGTCAGTTTACTGACGGAAAAGTTTTGCCATGGTTAATCGCGAACAAATCATACTACAAACGATGGGATAAAATGGATCGAAAACCATCAGTGCACACCGATAAGTAATGGCCACACACGGTCATCATCGTCCAAAGTGGTTGGTCACACTGTGTACACTAATTAAATGGCCGAATTTTGTTGAATGAGTTTAGTTACCTCAAACTGAACATCACTCACAATTGATCGCAGCTGTCGCATCCCCATAGACTTTCCAGTCGGCTCCTTTCTAACAGCAGAAGCAATAGACTCGAGTTTTGCTCTCATTAGAGCTCGTCAGTAGTGCATATCATCGCCACTGCAGCCGGGACTTGAACCACGGACATGCTGTTCATGAGGCAACCGTGTTTACCACTGCGCCATTGACCCCACATTAGGCACGACCGGATTACCATATGTGAACACTCAACCACTTTCGCTTGTTACGTCGGTATAAACTGTGGATGCGAATGTTGAATGAAGTTTGCTTTCAAATCGACAGTCAGGGTTATCCACGTAAACAGCCAACGTTTAAACCAACTTAATCGAAATGATCAATAATCAGTAACTACAACTCACTCACGTTTCGGGTCGCGAGCCTTACGTTCTCTCTGCGTCCAGTATCGTTAGTAAGCAGATTTTTGGAGAGTTAGAAGCTAACGGAATCAACCGGCTTTTGTGACAGAATTTCTTTATTTATCTGAGTTTATTCAGCTCATCTGGGTGTTACTGATTCATACTAGATATATTATTTAATTCTCTTCGTTACCAGCGAAACTTAAGTAACCGGTGCTGCGCAGGCTTCTACATTGTTCATCATACTTGTTCTATCATCTTTCATCTGCTCTCGCACATTTACCACAGATATTTAGTATAAAGCATCTCATCTGACAGTAAACCATCCATATTCAGCTGTTTGTAAACTATCCGGGCGTATTAATCCGAATCCGTGTAACGATACCAGCGTATTTCGATTAACTGTATTTTCCAAAACCTGGATTATTAACATAAAATGTGCTTATCACATTACCAAGACTATACTAGTTTGCAGAGTCAGGCATACATTGCGGAAAACCGTGACATCTATTGCCTTTTTTGACTAACACGCTAATATTTAACAAGGTATGATGATTATCATGCCTAACAGTATGGTAATTTGTATTGCAAGTAGAAGGGTTATCATCACTGTTAGACTATACGTGACTTTGCATTCACATAAGAGCAGGTAGACCAACATTTTAAAATGTGGTCAACACGCATGACCTTGTGGCTTGAACAATCAATCAGAGAGCACATTCTGGCAGTCTGATGACGTAACTGAATTATAAACTATTGGACAGTCCAGCGGTTCAGTAACCATAGCATGTCTTCTGGACGATAAACATTAATCCGTAAAGGATGTTCCGCATCACTCAAAAACGATCGCAACTTCTATATTCACATAGACAGTCGGTACACTGCCCTTGTAAAAAGCACTAGACACGAGTCATGACCATGTTGCAACTCATCGGTAGCGCATGTCCTCGTCAGGGCGGAGGTACAGGCTCCAATCAGGCATTCACGAAGCAACCATGTTAACCATCGCATCACTGACCTCAACCTAGACACCACCGGTTTATCGCAAACGAATTTTCAACCACATTTTTCTTCAATACTGCAATTTTCTACGCTGGTAAACGATCGCCTTAAACAGTTGTAGGTACTTAACGCATGTCGTAGTAAAACTTGGAACACCAATAGACAGCCATGTCGTGTGGAGTCGTTAATTTGTCACACAGCCAATTTTTTAAAAACTTTTTCAAGGGCTTACGTTTTATGTGGAAGTCTAATTACTTCTTGTATCCTCACCCCGGACGTCGCCTGACAAGGCTGGTTTGTTCAATTACAGTATCACCACTTCAAGGGACTATTTGACGTTCGACAGACTGCTCATCATTTGCATAGTTTGGCGTTTCACCAACACACACTTTTGTAGACTGTCATCAGTCCATGGACTGGTGGACCTGAAAACTTCAAAGGCAGCATGTACAGGTTGTCCCCAAAGTGCGAATCTGGATACAAAATTCGGAGTAGACATTTTTGGACAACCTGTATATGTAAGAGATTTACATTTCGTACTATATGGAAATTGATTTACACGTTATTCATAAAAAATAAATGACGACAAACAATTCACAGTTTGATCACCGAAAATGAGCAATGCAGACACGAACGCCCCAATGGGCTAATCCGATGGATATCATCAGTCAGTGCTTGCAGAAGAAGCCATCTTCCGACATTTGTTACCGAGAGTTATACACTGTCAAAGTTTAGGGTCTTACATAAATAAAATGATGCGTTTAAGACAGAATCCTAAATAATTAACTTTGTCACTGACCATGTTAGTAATAGTCAGTCATATGACATTCTATTTACTACTGTCCCCATGGTAATTAAAGCTGGTTAACTCGAAGACTAACGATTTGAGCAATAAGATCCACCGGCCACCACTTTTGAAGGTAGATGTTGAAAGTATATTTCCCCCCCCGTATATCGGACATATCGTACAATGATTTCAGAGTATTTTTCGCTGGTTTACGAACGCGGTTCATCATTTAAATGCCACTGTTTTCAGCTGCCCAATTTAGCTCTGTTTCCTCTTGACAGTTCGTCTAATAAACGATTATCATCGGTACAGTTTTCTGGAGTGCATACACAGCCATATGCACGTATGCAAACTAGGCACATTGTGAACAGCTCGGGGTTTACATCGATTACAGTAAGTGCTAACAGGTTAGAGCCACGGGCCATCGTCCAAGAGGCAAGGGCAACAGGTTAGGAATGAAGGAAAGTCAACTGAAGACCAAAGACGATAGGTCAGCGGTCAGGACTGTGAACTAATTGAAAATGGCAGGTTACTGAGCTTTGATCATTTGGGAACTCAAATTCTATATAGGTAGACGAGAGTTATCCTTCCTAGTTACAGTCCTTTCCATCGTGTTTTCTGTCCGATATTATAACTGCCATATCAGCCTAAGTTATAGTTGCAAAAGCCTAATCAATATGCCAAGTAAGTCAGGTTCTACTCTCCTGGACCACGTGGATACGTACGCCACAATATAGTCCATGCTACTAGTGAATAGCTAGGATAATCCGTCTCAGATTGAGAATGACCGAAATTCTCATGCACCCTGTTACACTTTTACAAATACTGGCAATCGAGCTAGTGACAATATAAACATCGAGTTTATATAACAAACATAAGCTTATGTCTGTCATTTGCAGAAAATACCGTTGGCGTACCACGTTTTAGTTTTGAAATAAACGAATGCTGAACGGTGTGATATCTACGAACTGCCAATCGCATTCTTCGATCTAGTTTTTTGAAGACACTGCCAGCTTGGACAACTCGATCTGTTGAACACTCCTGCAATGTACATTGAATATTTGGCTGTAGTCTGTTCGGTTATTAGGACCATGTAGCTAATGGACAGCTGAACAGAACAACGATTTTTGACCTGGCACAACATTCATAACATTTTTAGCTAAAATGAGGACTTTATTCTCGTTGATTAATGCTTTCTGGTATACTAATCAGCATTTAAGCGTGTAAGAGTTTCTACAGAATCCTGCATTCAGAACACGTAATTAGACTCAGTAGAACTCTTGACAAACTGACGGTTGCATGATTAGAATGCGGTGAACTGTGTAGAAAGAGGTACATAAGGAATGAAGGAACAAAGGCCACACACAAGAAATGAATTTCGACTGTTGGTCCATTCAGACTTTGTCACAAGTTTCTAACAAATTGGTAGTGTGTTTTCAACTTTACCTAAGTTGTTCGGTTGCCGACAAAAATGTCTCACTTTTGGTACAATTTGTTGAAGCAAAACATCTATTGCTATTACAAACATCCGTACAAGTTGGGATCATTCAGACTTGTCAAGATTAATGACTAAAATTCCTTACTGAATGCAATAGAACAGAAACCCTCTGGGAAGTGAACTATTTATATGATGTGAGCTGTTTGAAGTAAAGAAACTATGGAGATTGGATCTGACATTACACTGCATGTTAACTGTCAAAAATACCACAATGTATTGTTTTTCTTGCTGGAATCTTTTGAACTTTTGCTTTTAAAATTGTGGTAGCATTGTGCTAACTGGAATGCCTTCACCTTGGTAGGAATGCCTAAACTTGTAACCCTTGTCGCGACGACAGAAAGATGTTTAACAGAACAACACACAGCGTTCATTTCGCTGTCGTATTCGGACAAACTGTCTAAACGACAACAGTTCTACGGACTCGTTAATGATAAGCA
The DNA here is from genome assembly GCA_013368495.1 of Paragonimus heterotremus. Taxonomy (NCBI): domain Eukaryota; kingdom Metazoa; phylum Platyhelminthes; class Trematoda; order Plagiorchiida; family Troglotrematidae; genus Paragonimus; species Paragonimus heterotremus. The sequence goes on from LUCH01000404.1 coordinate 99,344, forward strand.
CACTTTATGTTGTAAGACATTTCTGTGTGCTTAGCACAGCTTGTAAAATTTAGTATACTTCACGCATTTCTGCACCTCTGGAGTAAATCGACTAGGCAGTACCACGAGATTTACGGTAGCGTTCGCTGCTAATCTCTAATCAGCGACCAATTGAACTCTTTTCGGTGTGCCTCAAATGAACTCGACGTGACACTGTTGTGTACATATCAAGGCCGCCTGTGTGCCCCACAATTGAGTTTGGACTCAAACTGCGTTCTGATTGGTCGCGTCTTCAACGGCCAACGGTTCATTCATTCATGCACATAAGAATGGCTAATAAATGGGACAGTATGGTTTGTACTTCTACTGAGTCACTCGTTCACTATACCGTTGTTATAGCCTGTAAGGACTACTGTTGATTACACACGTATAGGAAAACAACACACTGTTATCAGCAGATGAGTATAAATACAGCTTATGCGAACACATTCAGGATACTAGTCAGATTCTTTGTGTAGCATGATCGTCACAACAATTCCAGTATGGTGATGTCGGACAGAATGTTTCACCATCACTACTAATCAGCTGCAATTTGTCGTATGGTGAGTTTCGCGTGACAAGGTGTGGTCGCTGTTTCTCTCGTTTTATTCGATCAGCTTGCTTAACCCCAGTTTCTTCAGAGGTCACTTAACTCGCTCATTGTAGTAAACCTTCGAACACGTACCTAGGTATACATAAGTTTTTGTGATTCCAGTTGCATGCGTTCTTCTTGTGAATCCAACTTTAATAGTGACAACCAAAATTACTCTAACGAAAAATACTTAGTCACAGCACAATAGAATCGTGTAACCAAAGTATCAAAAAGCAAATGTTTAATACCTTCATAAGTTTGATTTCTGGACTTATCCTCTTTCTGTAGCTTAGGCCTGAAGAGTATTTCAACTTGAAGAGAAGTCCTAGTTTTGTGGTCGGCGATTGGAGTCAACCAAATACATCCTGTGTTTCCTTTAGGGAAGGTCAGTCAATTTGAGCATTTCTCACCAGTGACTCTGTGTTTGAGCATTTACATTTGATGATTCGGCCTTGCCTGCCGTGCAGTCAGTGATGTAGTGGCCAACAAGATCGTTTTGTGAAAGCGTAGTCGGAGTTCCAGCCCTTCATTGTAGCACTGCTGATGAGCTCTTACAAGAGCAAAACACAGGTATACTGTTTCCTTACGAAAGAGACTAACTGAAACATCCATGGAAATGCAACAGCTGCTTTTGGTTGTGAATGATGTCCAACTTAAAACAATCAGTTCTGATTTTTACGACCGAATACAATTTCAACAAATGTAACGCTTTCAACTGATGTAAATTCCGTTCACATCCTGAATAACAAAAACTTTTCCAGTCACAAAAGTAAATACAAACATCTTATGTTGAACTAGCCTACTTCTGGAACTGCCTACTAAATGAGCTTGAATTATGGCCTGCAACACTAGAGTCAGAGTTCTTAATTAACGACTGGTCATTCGTGTTGGGTGAAATCGGTTGCCGAATGGTGTGCAGAAGGAACTGAGTGAGATGTAACAATAAGTTTACTAACTTCTCAAGGGAAACTGTGAGTTTTTACCTACCAAACCGTAAGACTTTTATTGTTATTGCAAAGACACGATTCTGTATGAGAGAAATATTAACTGACTGCCTGGACGTGGATACGTGTAACTGAGGCAGAGGTCTAGCCTACTGTCGTATGTGTGACACCTAAAAGCTTGTGTTAGGAAAATTGTACATAGTTCACTGTAAGATGCATGGATAAGTGATTTGCGTGGTCCGATATCACATATCAGGATGCGATATCAGTTTAAGATGTAGCAGTAGACTATTATGGTATTGTTGGCCATCTCCAAAGCGTATCGAGCAGAGAGTGGAGACAGAACCAACAATGTTACGGGGATTAGGCTGACAGGCGTTCTAGCTAAATCGGTTAAGCATGCATAAACAGAGGACGTTGATCTGGACATATTTAGGCGATGGTGCAAAAACTATGCCTCAGACGTAGCAAGCAACTTTGGTCTGACTACTATCGCCATGCGTTTGTGGTATGCTTTGGGTATTAACAACAGTACCACTACACTGAACAGCACTGAACTACCCGTATGTAAAAGGATGAAATTTACACTGACAAAACTGAATCGTAAACCATAAAAACAAAAATACCTGACTTCAGAAATTTAACGAAAACTTGAATTTTAAAGTGGTTCAATACAACTTTACCAATGGCTCAGAAGTACATCTGTTAAGGAAGCTTGACAGTTGAAAGCAGAAAGGTTGGCAAATCGAATGTTGTCAGATTCTCGAAGGGAAAAGGTTTATTTTACTAAATACACCGAAGTACTTGGGTTATGTCAGTACTTTCGTAATTAAATGAATCTGACATTCTGGTGGCGAGATGAGGACATACGGACGTGAACAGATGAGAGAAGAGCCGTGAATAGACAAAAGGGTGTTTCACATGACTGAATGTCAACATTTACTGACTATTCCAAGTGGCTTTCAGCCCACTTTATCCAGGCGAGATCTCTGTATTTAGAAACCAGTAGCTTACAAGTATACGAAGGTCCCAGTTGGTCACATGTGTATAAAGACACCTGGATGATATCCAGACGACAGTCAGTTTCCTCTCGTCGTTTGCTGCAACGGTGACAGTAGAAATCCTCGAGTATGACATCAGTAAAACGATAGACAACTAGTCCGACTGGTATTCCTATGGATGTGAAACTATTAGCAAGTATGACATTTTGTCAAGCCGGATAACGTTCCCAACCAACTAACAGGGTGAGCACAGTGATCCTGAACCCGACTGGTGACACTTATCCAAAGTTGCAATCATGGTTCATAACACTGCCGTTACTTGATGATTTAGCAAATAAACTGAATAGAAAAGTGTACAGGTCATTTTTCATCCGATGATTCATGAAGGTCGCCTTAATGAAGGTATAATTTTGACTTTAGATTCAAACTCTTAGTCACTTGAGCCGTCAGCTCCGCCGAATATCAGACTATATAGTTCTCGTAAGGTCGTTCTCTCTGTAAGGTTACCTAATACCTAGGGAAACTCGCCAATTATATCTAAGTAGTTTGACTACTTTGTAGATTAAAAGCGCGTCAAAAGTGTAATCTTCTAAGTGATTAATTAACTGTACAGACAGGTGGATATCAAATTTAGCCGACAAACTGTTTTTAAATTTTATGTCTTTTTGCAGTAAACGTGATCAACTGTCTGAAACCAAACTAACAAATGTTTGAAGCAATGAGGTTTTCTACAGCTTCAATAGAAGAAAATATATATTGACTGATGTCTCATTTTTCCACTCTAGCCAATGTGGTGGCAATTCCAGAGGACACTTACATTTTGGAGTTCTAATAACTGAAGACCACACTGAGCGTGCTGACAGTGTCAGCTACATAGTCTACCTTTACGATATATGCTGCAACGTAAACGGTCTGGTACCATTTCAAATAATCCGATGTAAGCTTTTGTTGCATCATCGTACACAGTAGCCACTGAGGATTGTGCTCAGTTAGTGTTTTTTTGTAGATATAAATTCGCTCTGCAGATGCGGGCGTCAATGGAGCATCGTGCAACGTGATATTTTGACTGCGATACGGAATATTTTCGTAGATTACAATTACAAACAAATAGAACAGCACTGCGAGTTAAAACTTGATGGTTCATTTTAACTGTAGGGCATGTGTGAGCACAGACAGATTATCGATTTCTAATCACGTCAGTTGTGCTAGGGGCAACTTCGAAAGACAGGCTTACGGAAAGTATTCAAGCAGCGATCATTACTGATATCTACTGCTGTAAAGACAAACAAGCCATTCTAGTCACTCATTTATATATAGGGCACTTAACATCCATTCTTATTCTTGTACACAGTCGTCAATGCAGATATATCGGTCTCTGAGACATAGTGAACTAACTAGGCCTCAGTTTTACTTAGCTAGTCGAAACAACGAACATTGAAAATCCAGACAAATGTCTGTAATCTTGCTTCATAATGAGTCTGAACGACTGTTTTAAATCTAAGCTGCTTTTGTGCAACACCTGATTACAATTTTAACCCTGTCGCTTTGGTCAACAGAGTGCGATCTCGTTGATAAATCACAATGGGATATGTGGCACTTTCTGTCACATTTAAACTGTTGTCCCTCATTTGGGTTCAGCAGGGTTCACACTAAACTTCTTTTGTAATGAACATAAACAGATCTTTTCTAACTTTCACATGACCTCAGTTTGTAATCAGCTTTTCACATAAAACACAGTTCATATGAACTTTTACATGTTTTTTCTTCAAAGTGGACGTAAAACTTAGTGTGTTATAATATTTAAAAAGAGGTACTTAATTAATGTAACTGTAATGTCACTAATTGCAGCCGATATCCGAGCAGTTGAACAAGGCTAGGCGACCTCATCATTAGTTCCCTGCTATCTGGTGAACAATGCTGAGTGCGATGAAACTCATGGCTAATTTTCGGAATCATACCTAATATCACCGGACGTTATTTTGTCATTATAGACTTGACTAGATCTTTGTTCCACAACCGAAGAGAATGGGAAGTTTCTGACTTACAACAATGGGAGAATGAGTGGGGGAGGAGTTATTGCCCATGTGAACATATCCATAGGAAAAACACATTCGTTCTGCCTTGAATGCATTAGTGAGTGTTTTTCAACTGAACGTAACACATAGGCTTTAACTGGTTGCGGAATGAGTGTAGCAATTAATCATCAATGCACCAAACCTACTCTGCTGAAGTCTGGCACTTGAGATGATTGTTTGAACGGTATATACTTCAGTGATGAATGGAAATTCTGTTCAGCAGATGCCGGCTACTGGCTTCTTTACTGGACCCTTATGAAGGTAGTAAAATAAATCCAACTTTCAAAAATATACCGAGAGATAGCCGATGATTTGGAAGAGAAATTGTTTCAGGAAAGCAGCATTTGGTAAAAGTAGACAGAATATATAAGTTAGCATTTTGATTTACACAGCTTGCGGAACATCTCTTGTTGTTTGTTATACAGACGTATTTTTTTTATATAGATGTCACTTGATTAAATACGCTCCATCTACCTAGATTCTAGTTTTTGTACAAAAATATGTAAAAATCCTTAGGAAAAATGTGTGGAATTGACGTGAGGAAATTCTAGAAATACCAACAATCTTTACCCCAAAGAGCAATTAAGAAGGACGTTGTTACCGATATTGTGACATATGAACAGTAGAACATTAACACGCTTGCTGAGTAACGTGTATGACAGAACCTATTCCCTGTTAGAAATAAAAACAGACTCATGCTTCTTTTGTGCTTGTGAATTTGCTGCTTTTCATACCGAACTTACGTTTGTGGCAAACTCGTTCTTTGCACTTTCTGTCTCCCGTAACTTAAATTCTCTTGTAATTGAAAAACTACTAATTGGGTTTAAATTAGTTACATATTGAAGTAAAATTTAGTCTTTAATTTGAAGATTGGTTAAGACCATACAACGAACGGCTAGCCTTAGATAAACGTTTCGCTTAACATGTTAACTATTGCTTGACAAAATTCACATCACTCTAGTGTTTTTGCGATAACTATTACGGTATCTTTGTGCAAAGCTGTGATCTTCCAAAGAGATCTTTTTGTGAGTATAGAAATCACAATTATGTAATAAATAAGCATACATACATTCTTCACTACACTTGTAATGCAGCTTCTGTGCTAATTGCACTCTAAGTGGACTCCGTCCAGATGACAATTCCGAACATACTTACAGCTGTGTTCAATGCAGATTGACAATCCGAAGAAGACACAGCCCGTCTACACTAACAGGGTGAGAACAAACTCGAAATCAGCAACATATAAACTCATCCGTTACAGGCTATACTAACAAAATTGATGACAGAACGTTTAAAAACGCAGATTTATAGCGCAAAAGGCAACCGGTTAGACCCACATTTGCATGCAATCTCTACTTGATATATCTAACCATGGACAAAATCGGTTGAGGAATGTCAGTTTGAGGGTGAGCATCAAGGATTATTGCACACATTTCAACGAGTTTCAAAACAATTTTTTTAAATAATTGCCTCTGTTGTCAGTTCATCAACAGTTATGCGATCTCACTAAAACAAGTTATTTACAAAATGTTCTGTATATAGCACTATTCCGTTTATCTTGTAATGACAAGGTACCACCTCAAGCTTATCTTGATAGAGCAGGTACACCATTCAGAGCACACTCATGTAAAAAATACTTAGTAGTATATTCTGGTGAAGTAATTCGATAGCACATTGTTTAGAAAATATAACAGTCTAATGAAAATTCGATAAGCATTCTTAAACAAATGTAACCACAGCTTAGTGTTCACGCTTTTTTATATGTGAGAATATTCAACACGGTAATAAGAGTGCAACGTGTAGCGAACAATTGTTTGTGCGTTTGATCCTTGTCTACTAACATTTTAAAATGCTTTTCCTAAAGAGCAGCCGAAGTGGAGTCGGATATACTGTAGAGAAGTAAAACAGGATAAATGAAAAGTTATTGTTTGGTTGCCTAGCAACCATGTGAATTATATCGAATTTTGGCTTGTTCATCAATCAGCTCTTAAGATACTAAGCGATGGTGTTTATTCTGAGTGTGAAGGAGAAAGATTAGAGTCATATTACGAAACATACACATACACAAATAGTTTCCACAGCAAATGGGGATCACGAACGGTATATACTTTGATGCTGACTGTTAGCAGTGAGACATCGATCTTTTCGATTAACTACGTTTTAGCAGGACAGCCTGATTTTTAGTTTTATTACTAATGCTATTAATTATTATTGTTTCGAGCATTATTGTCACTGTCATCTTCGGCAGCATCTTCATTCTTGTCGTTATATTAAGCCAAATGTATATCACTTTTATTACCGAGGCCGGTATCACTCTTGATTTTAGCATAATTAGTTATTTTAGGGGACCCTGCTGTGAAAAATCTGGACTTCGGCTGGATTCGAACCAGCGACAGAAACAACATGTCTGGACATGACAAATGCTCTACCAGCTGAGCTACAAAGTTACGCCGAAAGCTCAGAAATATCATCTTTGGACCTAGCTATCCACCTAACTCAGTGTGTCATGTGGAATCCATCAAATGATCCAGCAGAATGACTACTCAAGTAGGGTTTATCGATCGTTTCAAGGGTAGAATCCACCAACGTCATCGACGACTATTGACAATGTATTTCTGCCAAGTAATTTGGCAGACTTGATTGTTACAATAAAAATGCTCATCGGTGATGTTGATGGGTTCCAGCGTGAACTGGTCGAGAAATCCTGCTTGAGTAGTCAATCTGTTGGATTATTTGGTGGATTCTATATGACACAGTTGGTTGGGTGGGTAATTGCGTACAAATATGATATTTCTGTGCTGAAGTTCAGATTTTTCGCAATCGGGTCTCTTTTAAATTATCAAATCTGTCAAGTTACTAATCAATTTTATAAATATCATTTAACAATTTCTTCAGTGTAGAAACAAAACATTTGAAGTAGTTATGTATCCCGGTAATGTACAGACATTTTTACTCGTCTGATACGTGTCCGGAAGTTCCACAAATTCTGTAAGACTAACACAATTCAATGGACCTATTACATCATTTGACATATTGCCTTTGTGAAAAAGCCAGAGCTCGGAAAAATATTTCCCCGAAACAGAGACAACACCTTTTGTACAGTAGAGCAGTCAAAAACGTTGATGCGCATGATTTGTAGTCCTGGCAAATTTGTGTACATATTATCAAGTGCGCACTACAGAACAGGAGACTACTGAGTGCAAAAGAGTGGTCAGCTGTGAAGCTGAACACATAAGGGAAACCTACAGCGGAGCTGTTTACTAACCAATCAATGACATCCCTACCATGACAGTGCTAGACTAACAAAAGGCCATTCTGAAGACAGACATCGACATCAACGTCTTGAAGCAGCTGCTTTAGCATATGGTAACAACCAGGGTTTATCAGTTGCGTGAACAGCTGTAAAGGCGTGCGTGAGATCCACCTTGTAATGGCTCTCCAGGAAATGACGGACGATCGCTGATCCTGATAGTCCGCACAGTTTGTTTTTAGATCATACGGTCGACTTTAACAAGGGGCTTCATCTACTAGAGAAGTAGAATATGATATAACAAATTAGTTCACTTGAACCTATCGGTGCCACAAGTTTTTCCAAATCGCAACCTGCACACGCATACTGACAACTACGAGCATAAGAGGGACGAAACGCTCCAGGTGTTCTTTCCTGCCCTCCACGCAATACCGAGCCATTTGCCTCCAGATGAACATTCATCAAACCTTAACTGGATTAGCATGACGGCTGTCGGCAGGTGAATGTGTAGACCGGGGGTTTTGCCTTCCAGCTGCTTTCACCGCAACATGGAAGAGTTGCTGATGCATGGTTGAATGTTTTACAAAACACGATTGACACGGTCGCCTAGATGTTATGAGGTCATACTGAACAAAGGGGTCAGTCGGTGCCTGATACGTACGCGTTGTTAATTCAACTGATGCTGTTAGATACCTATGTTTGAAAGTAGACTGAACATCACGCCAAGTAACGAACACAAACGAGTGTATATCTTGCTTTGACTAATGCCTGTTTGCAGTTTGGGCTAGCAGTCCATTCTTTGTGCACAGTAATGGCTTTCTGGTGATGCCGGAAAGTGAAACATTTAAGCTGAAAACATTAAATACCATACAACCGATGGACATTTGTTGATGACTCAATAAAACTCCAACTTCCGATTATCACTATCGAAAAGAATTTAGAGAAACTACAGGATGGAGAAGCAGAGTACACATTTTTATTTGCAACCACGTGTCAAGTTCCAAGCCGAATTGAATATGGCTTGTAAACGGACTCCGTTAAATAGGCAGTATTTTTAAAACACGACATGCTTTTATGATATGATACTCTTCAGATTAATTGCATACATTTTTGAACACATGTCTAATCAGACAGGCCTGATCTTCTTTTCTTGAGAAATGTTTTACAGGTTGAAATCGAGAGTAGGTTCGCTGGTCTGACGTCTTCCAACCTATTTAATTACCTCCAGCAGTTCAGAGAAGAAGTCGGTGTAGACCGAAGAAATATTTTTAAGGGGAATATAATGAACGGGGCTCATTAAGACCAACTGAATAATCAAGAAGATCTAAGAGATTGGCATAACAGTTCACCTAAAAGGAAACAACAGAGACTTGACAAACTTGTCACCTTCTCACTAATCAGTGCATAGTGAAAATCAGAACGGACTTCGTCTGCGGAGATGTGTAGCAGATGTCAAATAAATGCAGTCATACAAAGCTGACGTTAATTTCGGCACATCTAAAATATGAGAAAGGTACCAGCATTAGTACGTTCTTAACGTAATTTTGAATATAGTGATTCGGCAGCAATGCTTTGCTAGAAATCAGAACGAGTGTTGATGGAGTTTTGTTTAACCCTCATTGGTTACGATATGGCGTGCTATCATCCGCTTTTACGGCCAAGCTGGTCATCTCTCATCGATGGGTTACAGTGTGTTAAAATCTAGCTGAGATATAATTTGAAACCTGTTTCCCAACGGAAGTAGTGTGTTTTCGAGATGTTTCATTTATGATTGATAGGCTATTTCTAACCGGGCGGATCCTTAATCTACTTGAGAGTGAGATGTGAGTCATTAGGTGGCTGTGATGCAAATAAACCGTGGATCAAGTATACTAAATCGATAGGCAAGATTGTGCTGACACTAGTGTGTGCAATACAGTGTAGACACATGTATCTGTGGCCAGACAAAATCGAGTGTGTATTTTGGTCCGGGAGTCAATTGGTTGCGAGTGAGTGGAAGCTTTTGTCTTCTCTATGTGATAAATGTGATATGTTTTATTGAGTACATGGTCATTTTGGTGACTGCCAAAAGTAAGCTTGTATAGTTCAAGATTGGCAACCAACTCAGACCCAATTACGGTGCTTTTGGTGTGTGTATTTTCGATGGTCTACTGAAATCTGATTCTATTTTAAACCCTTCTGCAATTATCATGAACTTTCTGAGGTCCACTTTGCGCTTTCAGGATGTCACCAGCGAATGTAACAGTCGATCTGGATACAATGGGTCGGTTATTCCTCAACTGAGAGCAGTGATACGACGATCAGTTGGGTTGCCTCATGATAACCTAGACCGGAAGTAGAATCCCATTCGTGGTAAAGATATACACTACTTAGCGGAGATTTACCAAAGGCAACAGTTGGGCCTAGTTCAACTTTTCCAAAGAAGTCAGAGGAGAACTCTACTTAAATGCGAAACTTGTAGTCAAAAATGGATCTCGTTCAACTCATGTCAGTCAGTTTATTGTGAGCTGAATTCAGTAGTATAGGTTAACTCTCGGAAAAATACTATCGAAACACGTCACGTAGTTGACCCATCACTAAGTACAGGATGCTTTACAAATTCATATCTCCATAAAGTCAGCAATCACTGAGGCATTGTTACTAAACCAATAATTTTATTTGAAAAAAGATCCAAACAAAATCATGTTGATTGTTGGAAAATTGAAAGTGTATATCCTATTCCATTATTTGCTCACATGAGGTCGTTTCAATCGTTTTTAGAAAACAAAACATGAACTCACATTATTGATTGTTTCATATAATCGACTGATAAAAATAAACAACATGCCTGCATCTCGCAGTTTGAACTTTATATGACCCAATGGATAATCAGTGCCAGATGAGGACTATTTGCTAAACGATCACGTAATTCTAACGCAATTCTTCATTAATCTCTATGAGACTTTCAGGTATGACACCCTGAAGGTTCTGTTGAGTTGTCTGACAAAACTGTTACAACTTGAAGCAAATTCTGTGATATCTCAACAGAACTGTCAGACTTTGTTGCTTTGTTGGGTAGTGAAAGTGGATGTTCCTAAAGCATTACATCGCTTATGATGACTCGCGTTTTAATAGATTTTTCATTCAGACCCTTTCGAACAGAGGTATTAAACCAGAGTTCCAGTGATGCTAGAACTCACTATTCAGCGCGACTTCTTTCCATAGCCGAAAATTCAACTTTGTTTGTGTTTTCATGAGACAGTTGAACTAACTACTGAGTCATTGAATCAACAAGATTGTTGTCATGTCTGCCTTCCGGGTGATTGAGAAGTCTGAGTACCATTCGGCAACAACTATGATTCCGTGAGTGAAACACCGGGTTCCTTTTAACCGCTTCATCGGAGCGGAAAGAAGACACCTTAAGACAGGTTAAGATTTTGTTTACTCTCATCAATCACATACTTAAAACATATCAGTTATCTACATCATACAAGTAAGAACAACCCAGAGACTAGACACATCTACAAACACTGTGTTTGTGTATGATAATCTAGTCGTTCGGTTCAATCTGTCTAATAGTTAATTGTGTTGTAGAATTCTATTTATATTTCATTGTTGCTTCACTGGTGGCATAGCTAGCATGAACGAAGTGACGCTCGAACAAACATTTTACTTCTGTGTTTGGTCAGACATGTTTTCAAAATTCCCAACTATCATAACATTCTCAAATGTATTTTGCATTCGTAAATTTAGAATCTATCCATCGATAACGAAACAATTCCGTTCAGGTTTGCTGAGGATGTTAAGTTATGTTTCCCAGAGCCAACTAACACGACATACACTAGACATGAAGATACTAGTGTGTTACACATCGTCCGTAAAACGTTGAAACTGGTTTAATCAGATTATTAGTATGTAGCCTTTACTCTCACTAAACCACATTCCACCACGGTTGTGTTAATTCCTCATCTCCCGATCTACGTAAATTTTCGTTTCTTTCAGGGATATCTTGGCAACACCGTTACGTCTGACCTTTTCACGTCAATTTGCATCAATGTGCTCTTTTTCAACATCTAACGCCCCGTCATCTCCATGAGTTTTTGAATGTACTTAAACGTTATGTCAACTGTTTTCGCCCATTGTCAGCATGTTTTGATGAATGATTCACTCTTGTACAACGTTCTCATAGTGCAAGGATATGCTCTACCGACATTACTGGTAATCTTTTTAGATGCAAGTTAGTAGAATTCGTGAAGAACCAGAAAAACAAATACGAACTCAAGCAATGTGTACCTCTTGTTAGGTCGTGCGTTATACTCCCTGTACGGTCCACTTACGGTCCGTGCACATTTTTGGCAGTATACAGTGTGAGGACACAGTTGCGAGGTTGTGAATTATATCTCATACAAACTGTCATTTCGAAACCAAGTTAAAAAGTAACCTAACAATCGATTTTGTCCATAACGAGTTCAGTTAGGCATTCGTTTCAGCTGGTTCAGTTCAACAGAAGCACAGGGAAGAATTTGCAGTGTCAGCAGAAACTGATCAATAATGCATAGTGCTTTTAGTAATGAAGTGTATACTCCGGTTCTTTTGTTCGTACGGTCTGTCCGTCGACCGTTTCTTCATCGACTTGATGAAAGAGTTGTATTTTAGAACTGTCTTCACATGTGAGTAGTGAGCACGTTGTCTGATTGTCTAGAGTGTGCAGTCAACAGGTCCTCTGATAACTCCCATCACTTAGACTGGGGTCGAAGTTTTCTAATGCGGTCTGGTTAAAAAGGCTTACCTAACAGATAAAACAGCAAACGATTAACTATTAGTTCAGAGGATGATATACTTTATTGAAAAGCGGATAGAAGAATTTGCTTATGGACTAGTTTTGCACAGTACCCAAAGAGGAAGAACGTCTGTGTGTAGTCTTCATCACAGTTGGCTTGGTTTCCTCATTTCTAGTTCCTTTCTTACATCGTATTCAAGGTAAACCTGATAAAATGAGACCGGGGATAAGGGTTAGTAGAGACCTCTATACTGGAACCGATCGAGATCAATCACTTAGAAGCAAAGCGACTCTCTAATAGTCAAACATTTGGCAGGGAAACGAACAACGTATAAAAAACGTTGAACCAGAAGAAATGAAATAGATGGTGTGAAATGTAGGTAGGTTTCGAATTTAGTTGACGTCAGTGCATTTAACATAGTGTTCGGAAAAAGCGGCTTCCAGGTTGCTATCGACAACAAAAATCAGTTGATTTGAGAAACTTTCAAATTCAACAGACAAGTGCACGTTCAAAGGGACACATTTTACGGAGTGGGAAAGCAAACCGTACGAAATGTTTGGCCGGGAAAACAGAAGGTTATAATCGACCACTGCGCAGATTTGTCGGTGAAAAGCGTGATTTATTCATCGACAGAGGGATTCAATAGTTTTTAATTAGCGCTGCTTAAACTGTTTGGACTAGTTTTCACAAATTGGAACATAAGGCTGCTTCATTTCGTTTGTTAGTTCATTATGCCTGGAGGAAATTGCAAACAAAGTAGCCTCAAGGTTCTAGTCTGGGTTTATAAGGCATCCTTCAGTAACAAGAAATAGGTTTGGATAGGGTGCCTATTTTTTATTGCTTTGCCAGTTTTCTGAAAATAATGTTGTTTTCCACCCACAAAATACTACTTTGCTTTTTTTTCTTGAAGTCAGTGGTTGGATGGATCATGTGGGAGAAAATTTTAATGAGACTACCCTGTTAAGTTAACCATTTTAAAAAGGAGGTTTGTTTCACAGGAGTACGCTTCTTCGACAACATCTACATCTTAACTTCAGTACTCAGTCACCAAAACAAACACGGAACTTTCTCTGCCCCTTGCGAGAAATCCATATGACCGTAATAGATGCCATCCTGTTTGAAGTGTGTTTAGTCGATAACAAGTAGATTGCTTGATTGTTCGTCAACAGTTATAGAATTTATCAAATTAAACTATCGTTTCATAATGTTCAAACTTGCTGTTCGCTACTGCCTGTTCGTGAAAAAACCGGCTTGTTTTGCAACTGACCTTCAGTTAGGAGTCGTTACTGTCACACTATTCTCTGAATCACGTTTATGTCAAACAAGGCTTCTTGTTACATGAATCTCGGTTACCAAGGTATGTGCAAACTGTCTCAACTTTCGACCGCTTCAGTGACATAATTTTTCCAACTGCGATTATGATGAACAAATAAGAACGGATGAGCTAGGAATGAAATACATGAGTAAGACTCAGCAAATCTCATATACGGTAATGCCTCCAAATATTATCAGCTATTGTTAACAACGGTGGCTTAAAACGCTAACGCCGGTGATGATAACGACGCGACAATCGGCTGTCTACAGTCAAGCTGAAGTGTTACGTGACAAACCTGTCAACCGTCTTTTTTATATTACAGAAAATATTTGCATAAGTTTTCAGCTAAATGCTCTTAAATTTCCAGGCATCATATATCTAGTAATGTCCGTTTAACCCAGAAGAGTTCATTCAGTAAGAGCTATTGGGGTTTATTAAACAATCCGTTGGAAGCAATTTGTTGTGTACGGAATTTCCATCGTTTTTCAGGCACAGTCAACAAAAAACTTAATTGTAGTTGTTTTTCACATATTTAGCCGTTTGCCATTCATTCTGAAAAAAACGTTGTGCGCATTCAACGGGGCTGTCCCAGTTTGTTGCACCACAACGGAATAACAAGTACCGAGTGACATCTGGAATCTATGATACGAAACGTTGACGGCTCACGTCTGGCTAGTGCAGTTGAAAACTGTCTCGATGACGTGCAATAGACAGGGGATTTTCGAAGTCATCAGAACTTATGTTATACGGTATGGCTCCGATGTCATTCAATCATTAGCAACAGATCGTAGACCGACAGATCACTTCTACTCCTTTTTAGGTCAGCAAACGTTTTGCTCTGTTGAATGGCTGTCAGGCCTTTCAGTTTGTGCAGTTGCATACAGGAACCGAAGCTGTCATTAAGCTGTCAACCAGGAGTAGTCGGAGCCAGCTAGCAAGCGGAGCAATGAACTAGAATGATGAAACGGTCAAAGAAAATCAGGCCGTGTGCTAACTGTTGTGCAATTAACATAAGAGTATAACGTTGTTTTACCGAAAATCAGGTAGAAAATTTAACTTCGAAAACAAAATTCACTGCCTTGGATTCACTTCAGAAAGAGCAGAAAATGAAGCATTACTTATTAGTTGGTTAACTTGTTTTCACCTCTGCGTTACACAGAATTACTTTGTAAAACTGAGTGAGGAATTACTGATCACCTTTTCCCATTAGACACCATTATCTGAAATGTCCAGTCATTATATATTAAAAGATGATGCCACTGTACACATCTCGCAACAAAATCACATTGTGGGCTTTCTATCCCTTAGTTTTGAATCGCCAGCAAAAGTTTTGTCATAGGAAATGAAAACATTCTTACCGTATTTGTTTCAGTAGACAGTAGATCCGACATAACAGTAGTCGTGAAAACACATTCTGAGCACCCTCACTCCCTTCACTGTGAGGTAGAATAGCTTTTACCTCTTCTTGTTAACACTGGCAAATCTGTTGAGCACACTTCTGATCGCAGAAAGCAGTGTGTTTCGCATCCCACACCGTCAAAAGAGCAACGACAAACTCAGTAGTTAAGCAGCTCGATTTACAAGTTAATGACCCCACAGACCTTCTGTGGGATTGTAATCGAAACCATGGAACAGTCAGTAGAAAATCCTAGTCTGTCAGGGAAATAGCAAACACATCACAATGAACAAGTTATGAACTCTGAGGTTGTTTTAACGAGCATCACCTTTCTGTCAATTTGATGAAGTCAAGAGGAACGACAGAATCCCGATATTTGAACGAAATTGTCAGCATCCTGATTACCGTTCACTAATCGCATGACTAGGAATACCTTTGTAAACTTGATGTACGTTTATCGTTAGTCCGTCGACCAATACACACAATCTGCAGTTGATCTCATCATCGGAGCAAACGGACTACAAATGATGAGTCCGTAAATCTGGAGACTAAACCCATAATAAACAATACTGTATCTGAACAAAACAGACAGAAAACGAAAACTGGTAGATGCTACCATTTCGTATTGACTCATCACTATCAAATTTACAACAACATGGAACGGTTTTTTATTGAACATTTGGGGGTGGGTGGGGTGGAAAGCCGACTGATAGGTTTGGAAAGGTCACTAAATCCAAAGCACGGTCAAGCTCACGAACAGTTGTTTCTGAACACACAGAGCCGACTTCAGTCGTTTGGTCGCGACAGTCTCAGCAAACCACAAGAACCTTGAATTAGGATGACATAATAAGATTCTGAATGCACAAACCGGGTGGATGACGTGAACAGTGGTCAGGATGTGTTTTGCGACTGCGGTCACTGACTGCTTGCGTGTTTCAACAACATTGTCGTTCTTCTGTAGTACAGAGTTCTGTACCCACTTGAGTAGATGTTCCTTCATTCTGGAGATCAGGCACCTCTCGGTTCTGCCTATGTAACTTTCTTTGCAGTTATATGTAAATTGGTAGACACAATGTGAGGTGGCACCGACAGGTTGATCTCCTTTGACTGAAGGAACAGGCAGTTTCTGCGTCCGGGCTACCACACAGAGTTCCGCTGCGTTAAATGTCCGTTTAATTGAATTCACTAGTCGTTGAGTTGTTTGATGCATGCTATAATCACTTTTAAAGGGCAGTTCTATATAAACCTTCTTTTTCCTTATTGTGGCCACCTGTTCTGAAGATGGTTCTGGTCTACTGTGCCTATCTATGAACCTTTTCGGATACCCATTAGATTGTAGTACAGACGTGAACAAGACTGATTCCTTTGCAAGACTATCTTGTGTACATATTCGTCTTGCTCGTGTGAATAATGTATTTACCAGTGCGCGTTTATGATGAACCATTGTGAAGCTACTAAAGTTCAGGTATTGACCGGACCATGTAGATTTCCTATCGATAGCTCTTTGAATAGAACAATCTTCCCGGCGATTTATGAGCATGTCTAGAAACGGCAAACAGTTATCGGCTTAAAATTCACATGTTACCTTCAGGTTTGAATGAAAACTACTTAAGCGTCGCACTAGGTTATCTATTGCCTGTTTGGACCCACTAAATACTAGTGTATCATCAACATAGTGTTTATAGCATGACAGATTTGCTATGTCTGTCGCTAGCTCTTGCTCAGTCCTTAATATGAAAAAGTCTGCTTAGACGGGCCCTAGTGAACTTCCCATAGCCACCCCATCTATTTGGCGGTAGCACCGATCAAGAAAACAGAAACTGACATTTTCAGTGCATAACAATGAAGTTTCCTTCGGAATATCACTAGGTAGAGGTACAGTAGTGTACCACTTTTCAACGAGATCACAAATATAATCAATCTCTCGTGTAGTGGGACATTTGTAAACAGTGACTGAACGTCTATAGAGCACTTCGATTCATTATCAAGATTGATTTTGTTCAAGTTACTGATCAACTCAAAATAATCGCAAGACACATCCTGACCACTGGTCACGTGATCGATCCAGTTTGTGCATTCAGAATCTTATTATGTCATCCCAATCCAAGATTCTTGCGGTTTGCTGAGACTGTCGCAATCAAACAACTGAAGCCTATCCTGTGTGTTCAGAAACAATTGCTTGTAAGCTTGACCCTTTCCTAGACTTAGTGATCTTTCCTAACTCACCGATTGACTGTCCATCCTACTCCCCTAACTGTTTGATATGAAAAAACCGTTTCATGTTATTGTGAATTTGGTATTGAGGAGTCAATACGAGATGCTTGCATCTACCAGTTTTCTTGTTACGACTGTTTTGTTTAAACTTCTGAAGGGAATGAACCGTTTTAAATGCTGCATTTGATTCAACAAAATCATCATCTACTTTTTCTTCTACTTTGATTGCGGGTGTTCATTCATTTCGCGGTTCACATCTGATGTGAATACACTAACAATAAGCTCCCACTTACTATGTGACATTTTTGTTGTTGTACAGAAAGTTATTTACCTAACTTTCATATGGTTATTCGTAGTCTGATTCTCTTGGTATGCTCGACGTCATTCGGCCTTCTCATATAAAGCATCGAAGCCTTTTCAGCCTGCCGGAATCATTCGACAGTTCATGACTGAACGTCTTAATCCGTTTTCCTTCCATACCGGGCAGTTTCCCTCCTCCCGATTAGGTTTGTACAGGGCAAATTCAAAGCACAACTTTTGTCACACTGGGCTTAGTCGTGCTCCAATAAGTTCACGTTCAGGTTTTTGCAGCTGTTATCTAAATGATCCACAGGTTCCAAAAGGTTCTGGCGTCTGATGGTCTGCTTTCTTTATTTCACTATTTAAATCAGAAAACACCATGTCAACGGATTATGATGCGCAACATTGAGATAACAGAACAGAGAGGAGGAAATTTCCTACTAGTTTCTTCCAATAAACCAAGTGCCAAAATGACCTTGGGGTGATTTGACGATTGTGTTGCAACTTCTGTTCGTCGACTCTGGAAGTTACCGACGTAAAATCATGGTTTGTTGTCATTGCGAACAGTGGTTTGCTCGCTAGGTAACAAAATTTTACAATCAGTAATGTGTACCAACAAAGGTTTTTATCAAACAAGTTGTTCTTACAGATTAGACATTGGGGATTTGTTAGTGTCCAAACAAAAGCGGGTGAACGTTCGCATATGATAATTCGGTCGTGCCTAATGTGAGGTCAGTGGCGTAGTGGTCAACATGGTTGACTAATGAAAGGCGTTGCCGGAGTTCTAGTCCCGGGCCGTGGCAAGGATATGCACTACTGACGAGCTCTAATGAGAGCGAAACTCGAGTCTAGTGCTTCTTTTTGAAAAGGGTCGACTGGGATATCTATGGGAATGCGACAGCTGCGATCAATTTTGAGTGATACTCAATCTACATGAGGAACTCCAGTATGTGTTGATTGTGTCACTCTCTGTTCACACTCTCTGATATGCATAAGTGAGTCAACATTGGTTTACCAAGCAACGTTATCATACTTTACCGACATGGTCACAATTAGCTCACATAAACCGTCAAACTGTTAGCCACCACACTTTTCATCACAGCAACGTTTGAGAAACAGGTTCAATGCTATTGAGCTTCACCGTGTGAGAGACATGACCTCTGTGTCCCAGTGACGTTTTGCAACATCTTTGTTTCAACCATTACCAATAAGACTGATATCCGTCTTGTCCACTTGAGTGAATCGACATAGGTCACATGAACCGAACAGAACAGGGTTGCTACCCCACGGTTACCTGATTTGGCCTAGGTTTGAGAGTGTAAATGCCATGTCACGTGATCACAACACACCTAAGTTACCTGCACAGTGAGATTGTGTGATTTATTTGTCACAAGTAGGCATCTCCGGTTTAACTGGTCCATCTGCAAATTCAAGGCTGGTCCCTGGAAAGGACTGTGTCGGGGCTGATTGAATTTGTTCCCTCTGAAGAGGTGGCCCTTCTTGGTAAGCTTTCATTTAATGGAGTGGTTTTGTGACAACCTAAGTATGCTACATTCTCAGCAGTTAATGAACGCGTACATTTGGGAACGTTTTTTGAACAAACTACTTATTCTTCATATATTGATCAAGGCTGATAGTTGCTTCTCGTGATTTTGTCGAGACACTGTTGGATTAAGCCAACCACAGGGCGGTTTGCTAAGCCTGACCACAAAGTAGGCTATCATGCGGATTAGGCACGCTGAATAGTATGCGTGACCGGAACCTCTTCGTTTTCCGCACACCTACTCGCCTTCCTATTGATGGCATGACAGTCACTTGGTTACTCAGGACATGTGAATGACTTACACATCGTCTGTGAATAACCACTTGAACAGTTCAGAACCAAACTTACTGTTGTTTGCGTTTCTAAGATGAGCCACTCCACGACTAGATTGGATTCGTTACAGTGATTTTAGTTGTTCGAATGTTACTTGTCAAGTACTTGTAATACGGGCTGATGCGGTGTTTCGTATCGATTGCCGGGGACTTCGATCGAATCTAACGAGCATTCCGAAACACAGCATACTCGTGTTAATCGAACGTTCTGACGTCAGTAAAGGCTTCATACGAACTTTTCAGTCTCGAATATATCGTCCCTATAGTGAGCGCGATTGCCTCTTATGTTACAACGGACAAGTAAATGTTTTGCCTGCTAAGCGAACGACCCAACCACTTTGTTGCCATTAGCACGGTCACACTTGCACATTTAACCTGGCTTATGCACTAAAATAGCACCCCAATGGTGTTTGAGCACAAACGCTAGCAAACTAATTCATAGTACTACTCAGATATGCTTCATCACGGCAAAATAGTACTGTGTAGACTGTAAAACCACCTTCACCAGTGCAAATTTCAATGGTTTCAGTACTAAATAGTACACCAGGTCTAATAATTTAGAAGAGAACTGTATTGAAAAAACCAGAACTTCAGCTGGATTCAAACCGGCGACAGAAACAGCTTACTGAAATGTACCCAAATCCGCCACGAAGTCAGTTCATAGATCAACTGATAAAGCGTACACCACGTTTGGGTGTACTGCTTCTTTTGCCGGTTAGAGTGCAGGTGCAGTCGAGAATTTTCACAATTAGGTCTCTCCTAAAAAACTATTACAAGTTTAAAACAGTTTTAAATCAACTCGTTCGAACATGTAACATCATCAGCTTGCTAGTGTAACTTAGATAGGGCATCCACTCAAAAGGAGAAGTTTCAACGGCAAGGATGTTGAATAGCTTAGAAATCGGGAACAGTTTTGTTTCTTCTTTCTGCAGTGAGGTGAGCCGTAGTAGCTGTGTATCGGTCATACATTTCACTACTGAGAGTTTCACATTTTTGTGTTTGGGGGTGTTTACGCCTGTATATGCATGCATATGTAGTGATCTGGGAAAGAATTACTTTCCAATTAGTGACATTTTTTGTGAATTTCATAAGAAGACAGTTTTCAAACGACGCCCAGGTGCTAATCATTGGTATTTATTGGGAGGTTTGCATTGAAACAGCCAGCTTCAAAATAACATGAAAAAGTGGTAGAAGCGGATGAATTAGAAAGAAAAAAACAAAGTGGTTATCCCTATGGTTTTACATGGTTATAATTGATGTCTCTTTGTTGCATACGTTTATGTTCGTGCCTCTTGAACAAAAATTTAAAAGTCGAAAGCAGGTTTCTTTAAGTACTTTTATACTTCAAAAAATGTAGCAATTTACTACGAAAATCTTCATACCAATCCATGTAACGTATACCTCGATCCAGGCCAGCATTTGTAATCCCAATCTACTGGGCTCATTTTGAGACATTTTCCATAAAGCCTGAATTTTAGGTCCTGAAATTTCAGTCATCTTCCCTGCTGTTGGGTGGTTGATGGTTTGTCCACATCTCAATTAATTTATTCCCCGAAGAAATCCAATTGGTGGAGTGGGCCAGTTGTAAGTATAAAATCATAATATAATGTGATCATCACAAAGTTCAGTTAGTTTTAAAATAAACAACATTTATAAAAGAGTTTTAATAGTCAGGACATTCTGTGGAAAAATTACCGAAATGTTGACAAGGTCTTCTGTTTGCTGATCGAGTTTTTCAAAGGTTTCTCACAGAAGAGCAACATTCTTCTCAGTTCTTATCCAGGGTCTTCTTATGGAATATGAGAAATCATAGATAGCTCCCTTTCTCTCGGAACCTTGGAACTGATAGATAACTTGTTGGAGTACTATGTGTGTCTCAAACACAAGGGTGGTCCTTGTACGTTGCTGAGTTTGACCAACTCACTGTTGAGTTTCAAACAATGTGAATGACTGGCGTTTGCTTCCAAAGTTTCCTCTCTGAAGTCTGAAAAAAAGAACACTATACAAATAAACAAAATTAATTAATCGATAAATCTATTCTTAATATCCACTAAACATTATCTCGTATTATTGAGCATACTAAATTTAGTAATTTATTTGACCTATACAATCAAAATCAGCCGACGCTTTCAAAATGAGGTGGGGGTATATATTAGAATAAAAAGTTAACGGGTTAAAAAGCACTTCAACGTTTACTCAAAATACGTGTTCGGTAATCAGTTCAGCGAAGTGCTCAGCTCATTCACATGAATGATTTACTCCAATGAATGTGACCATATAAACTTTTCACGACAGTGTCAAAGTCTTCTGTATCATCAAGCTGTACATGGTTTAGCGCAGTTAACGTTGACGAGTATGAAACTTTCTCTTTTGAATTATCCATATGACGGTAATATGAGGTAGAAAAATTCCTATGTGGGTTGATTAGGAATGAACCGCGCTTTGGTGAAGGGAACATGAATAGAGTTGGACAAGAGGAAAAACGTGAAAAATTACTGGCATGCACTGATGTTAGTAGCCAGCATTCAAACAAAAACAATATCAGATGTCGTCAGATGTGCACCCAAATTGACGTATGTGAGTGAGACAAAAGTTTGGCCTTGAAACTTTTGGTGCAAATCGTGTCTGAGGTGATTATAAGTTTGAGCTATTTTGATAAACTCATTTGTACTCAGACATTGTGTTTTAACAGGTGTTGGTCCTAAAGGTGGAGGGGAAACTAATCGCACGGTAGCCTGTCAAATCCCTGTTCAAGTTATATACGGTGATAACTTAGACCCCGCCCTTCTTTTATTTAGAGATCTGTTGGTATATGACCTTGTATGCTGAACAGTTTAAGGACAATAAATATGTACACTCTAAAGTATGTACGTTGTGTTGAGTACTGACATAAGTTCGCTGGATGAGGGGATTTTATTACGCCCCTCAACTCTTCTAGCGGAATCTCCGTGAGTGTTAAAGCATTTTGAGATAACTCTGAAGGGCCTTTGTGCTGTTGACCCAGTGTGTTCAGAGTATGGTGTTAATCGTAGTGGGAAACGGACCAGTGTGAGGGTTTCGCAGCCACTTTCCAGAACGTTTTTACTTTTTCGTACAGGCGGGTGAAAGTTGCAGACGGCTATAAGCTGACTGTCACTAAGGTCCGTAGGCTTTAGTTACATGTGGACGTTGGCAGTATAATGTCGCCATTGTGGGAATCAACACAAGTTGGATGTCTCTTGTGCAGAAATTTTACCTTTGGTGACGTTGATTGGAAAACCGTTTCCACATACCGATGGCTATGACATTTCTGTATGGTTTCCACATTTTCCAGACACGCTGCAACTAACCAGATCTCACCTCCTCATTGTGCAACCATACTGATTACGTGACAATCGCAAACATTTCACACGAAATTAGTATGAATAGAATAAACTATGAAACTTAAGTTATTGTGTTACATTTGGGTATAATTTTACTAGAATGTAATGAATAGATAACACTGAATACCATTACTGGACATACCTGAGAAAGCGGCTGTTATTCCATTTCGACTGAAAATTCCTTATGTTGAGGCAGAGTTCAAATAAGTGCATGTAATAATAAGAACTCTCCCATCCATACTGATGGATGAGGTTCATTTTGGGCCGGAATCTTCATTCCCTCAAATATGCCGAAAAAATTTGTTTGTTTTGCACACTGGTAATCTTTGAAACCATCCGGAAATGTTTCCCACTTCATGTAGAAAGTTGCGAATATTTATTTATTCATACTGTTCAATAAAAAAGACTGATAGGTGTAAGGCTACTGCGGTTTTCTTGCGACTGTTCGAACCAAGTACGATGCTACTAATCCTAATAAGTAGTCTAAGAGAGAATAGATCTATAGATAGCATTATTTTTCACCGAAACTACAGTCTCCATTGCACAGGAAAATCAGTCACTCTTGTGATGATGTACGCTTCGTCTGGAGCTTGCCACTTTGGCTACGTTTTGAAAGTATGCGATTAGTATTCTAAATCAGCATATTCACCTTCTATTTCAGTTCGCCATAACTGTTTTCGTAACCCTGGATCACCTAATTCAATAGTTTCTTATCGCTAACTTTCAGTCACTGTTATACAGAACAAGAACATATACGTGTTGAACCCACTTCCCCTGATGACTTAGTTAGAAGAAGCACGTTTGCGGAACACAGTTGGAAAATTTGT
The DNA here is from genome assembly GCA_013368495.1 of Paragonimus heterotremus. Classification (NCBI taxonomy): domain Eukaryota; kingdom Metazoa; phylum Platyhelminthes; class Trematoda; order Plagiorchiida; family Troglotrematidae; genus Paragonimus; species Paragonimus heterotremus. Next base: position 123,273 of record LUCH01000404.1, read on the forward strand.
CCCTACAACATGCAGAAAAACACGTGCCACTACGTTCTCACAGAATAGACACTGGGATGATAATGGCCAAATAAGCACTGGTAAAACATAAGTAATCTTCAGGTTACGTTCACGATCAGTGGGGGGGGGGAGAATAACCCGTCGGATAACCAAGACACTGGATGGCTAAAACTGGTGGTCGCTGTTTTTAACACTCATCCGTCAGGCGTTTATTGTACGCTAGTGGACACCTTCGAGTGTTCTACCAAACCATACTGGAGGTCGGCAACTGATGGTTTTGTTTTCTAGGAGCGGTTAACCACGTGATTAAATTAGCCCTTTATCGTCCAGACCTTCAGAGTTTTTCTTTGTATGGATAAAAATTTGGAATGTCTTCATTCTCAAACACTTGGGATTCTTAACTTTTTGGGATAAGTTTATCTCACTTACATTGCAGACAAGCCAAAACGTAACCCGTTTTTTCTTCAAATATTTCACATCATGAAACTACTCTTCTTTTCAACACAAGACTATGTTTCACGAGTATGTGAGAAAACAGTTCGGTGTGCAACAGATCGGTCGTAATAACTGGCGGGCAGTGGAAAGCTGAATGGCCAGATAACAATTAATCGATAAACCTTGGTTGTTCTGGGCAAGTAAAGTACGGCGATGGTTCGCTAACAACGCTAAAAACGCCGTAACGTCTGTCTAGAGTTTTGAGTGTTTAACTGTAGGGTTTTTGATAAACACAGTGCACGAAAACTGGTGGATGCAAGCATTTCACATTGACTCATCGATACCAAATTTATAATAACGTGAAACGGTTGTTTTATATCGAACAGTTAGGGGGGTAGGGTGGCTAGTCAGTCGGTGGGTTAGGAAAGGTCACTAAGTCGAAGGCAGGGTTTCTGAACACACAGAGCCGACTTCAGTTGTTTGATCGCGAAAGTCTCAGCAGACCGCAAGAACCTTGAATTAGGATGACGTAATAAGATTCTCAATGCACAAACCGGGTGGATGACGTGAACAGTGGTCAGGATGTGTTTTGCGACTGCGGTTACTAGCTGCTTACGTGTTTCAACGACATTGCCGTTGTTCGGTAATACAGAGTTGTGCACCCCTTTAGGCAAACGTTTCTTCACTCTGAGCATCAAACACCTCTCGGTTCTGCTTATGTAACTTTCTTTGCAGTTACATGTAAATTGTTAGATACAGTGTGAGGTGGCAATGACAGGTTGATCTCTTTTGATTGAAGGGACAGGCAGCTTCTGGGTCCAAACTAGTACACACAGTTCGACTGTGTTAAATGTTCGTTTAGTCGAATTCAACAGTCTTTGCAGTTCAATCGTTACCTTACCGATAGGTAAAAAAATTACTTGACCGTTTAGTAATATTTCAGTAGACACAAGCACTCTAAGAAAATGGTCTACAAGATGGTATTCTTGCTTTCAAAAGGTCACCCTTCAAGTTCATTATCAAAAGTTTTACGTGCTGTTGGTAAAATGTATTTGTTTTATCATAATCAATATTGGACAGCACAACTTGCTGGAAATATTTTGCAAACCACTCTCACTAGTTGCAATTTGAATTACGCAAGCTATCGCATTCACATATCCTGGTTGCAACGGCTCCCAACCGATTAATTGCAGCTCACCACTTATGACTAATTATTCGTCGGCTTTCATACACTTGTGTTCGTTCGTACCGCCCTAATTTGTTGTCTGGTAGTCACGATTGCGAATTCCAAGGCGAACAGAATTCCGACAGCAGCTTAGGTTAAATGTCATCAGTGCCCAGCCTCGATCTGGGTTGTCCACACCTTGTTCACACATGGTTTGATGGGGAGCGTGGTAAAACAGCCGAGCCGGATCCTCAGTACATGAGCCATCTACACACAGAGAAGCACGGAGCGACGTGAAATCGATCAGTTGTCACTTAGATAAATGTAGATGAACCGGATCTTACGGTTAGCCCCATCCCCCAGATGCGACTGGCTGACCGGCTGACCTAAACACATTTTGATGGAAGTAGGATGAGAGAGCAAAGCGGAAAAAATGCCTCTACCGATGTGGCGTCACACGTCGGACGAATGAGATGGGCTCATTAATTAAAGACTGCAAACATGAGAACGGGAACTAATACTGCTAGTTTTCAAGAGGTGATTCAACCAATTTCATCATGCTACATCATGCACTCTATGGAAGGGAAGGATTATAATGACCTGTGATTTATATCAACAATCGTTATTAAGAAACATCTGAATTCAACAGTATTCGAGGTCAACAACGACTGTAATAAGCAACTGATCCTGTCTACTCGGCTGAAATCTGTCGATGGATGTTGAAAAAAGCTGAGTCGAAATGTTGAATTCCATGAAAGCTTGCCCTGTTACACTGTAATAATATAAGACCGGATCCATAATTTCTATCCATATAACTGGTGTCTGAAAAGTTAAGTTATGTCTGTCCTCTGATAAAACGTTTACTTTTCCCTAATGAATCTGGAAGCTGACTATCTATCACTTCTTTTCTTAATCTTTTGCTTTAACCTCTCTCGTTTGATTGCCTTACCAAGCTTGTCATACTTGTTGAACCTTCACCGCTGTTTATATCTACGGCTAAAATTCGACTGCAGTTGACACCAATTATGCTGTTTCTTGTTGCATCCAGTAACTGTCGCCGCATTTTCTTACCCTGTCATTTCTGAGGATAACTTAATCTCATTTTAGCTGATAGAACGTTCGTAGGTAAGACCTTGAGTGGCTGTGTACGAGCTGCTTGTTGAGGCGTTTGTGTTTTAGCGTCTGACCACTGAGTGGCTAGTATGTAAACATGAATGTCGCTAGCACTGTGTTAAAAATGAACATTTTCTGAAGTGAACAAACGCTTAACATTCCCATTGACTTTTCCGTCAGCACTTTCCAAATAAAGCGCTACATATGAGTTTCACCCTTGTTTGAGCTAGTCAGTATTGCATAACCTTGACACAGTCATGGTGTGAAATCTGTCCACTGCGCTACTAAACACACATTATGCACAAGTGTATCATATTATGCTGCTGTCAACCAATATCCCCACGACTAGGATTTCTCTTCAGATCTACTTCACAGAAACAACTAAATGTTATGAGCATTGCTTTAATTACTGACAAGCAGGGTGAAAATTTGATTGATATAAGTTGAATATCACTCAGTTGATCGCAGACTTCGCATTCCCATAATCTTCTCAGCTAACGTGTTTCGAAAGGTAACATTGTTAGAACTCATGATTGATGCACACTCTTCTGAAGGCAGTGAAAAGAATTGAGCGACGTGCAACTTGAAGGTAATCACCTACCCAAATACTCGTCAGAAACATTTGGTTTATCGTGGCTCTTAATTTAACTGAAACTTACTCACGGCGCGCAAAAACCTCGTAACATACAAGGGTATCATTACATTTAAATTACACAAGTCCAGATCTAATAATTATATGTCATGAGTAATTAGAGTGTAACAGTATGTGAACTTCTTTAAATGAAAACGCAACAGACGGACTGAAGTCTGGTCAGGATGGCGTTTACGTAAGAAATGCAACTGACATCCCAAAGCATAGCTGGTCCATTCCTAAAGCAGAATAGACCCATAGTGGTTGTTCAGAAAGTAGAATCTCGTTAAACCAATTTCTACTCCACGTAAACAGAAACACTAGTCTAAATTTGCAATTTCGACTGCGTAACTCATAAGTAGTAAACACCAAAACTGTAGATACTAGAATGCAGATATCATAGTGTTTGCAACGACGGCAGAAGTCACACTAACGGAATTCACGGTTACTTGGAGTCGAGAATGAAGAGCTACCCAGAATGGTTTGCAATGCACATGGAAACTTTCGTCTTCAATAGATTGTAGACTGACTTCGGTTACAACTTATCCTAGTAATTTTAATCTAATGTTCATAATTATTCTGTGTTGCGCTATCCCATAAATCATGAATATGACTAAGGTTATCTCAGTCAAACTAATTCGATCAGCTTGATGTATTCATGCAAAATCTTCAGTAAACAGTACTCTCACAAATCTTTTGCTAACATTGAGAAAATACGTGCATCGTTTATAATAGTTATCTAGATGCGCACACAGACATACGATCGCTGGTATTCGAGGTTATGGATTATCCTCTCAGTTTCCGCATTTCCATTGTGATATTCATTCAGTAAAGCACTTATCACTGTTCCAGTCGCTGGTTTGAATCCGGCTAAACCCCAGACTTTTCAAAAATGGTTCTTGTAAATAGTACGAAAAATTGATTACTCCAATGCAAATAAATTTTGGTTTTGGTTATCACCGATAAGGGTACTGAACAAGTTGTTTACGGCCACAGAATATTTTGCCTTCAGGTAACCGAGCTGATGGTGCACATTTGCATTTCGTTACAAACATTTATCCAACGTGTGTGAACTCGTTTAAACCATTCATACCTTCTTTTTGCGTGCGCTGTTTGTGACTAAAGATGTCGGCTATATTATTACGTATAAGAGATGAATGAAGAGGAAAAATTAATAAGATTACAAGTATTCACATTCGGTTGCATGTTATATCTGACAGTGTTTCAAGTCAATAGTGAGTATTGTCTTTAGAATCCATCCAGGAAGACAGCACGTTTTTGCAGTTATGTCTTCCAGTCAGATCTTCGATCCCATGTCATACAGTGACCATCTGGCTACTGTTTCCGCACATGGCACGGCAAGTTATAGGTTAACATTCACAAATTAGCCCAGGTCCATTGGAACTAGAGTGGTAACTATGAAATGCTTGTCAGCAAGTTTGACTTACCACCTCAGAAACACATCAGCTAACTGTGTCAGTGTTTGTGTGGTGCTTTTACTGCACACTAACAAAGCGACATAAATCTTGGCGACCAACAGCAGTCTTTGAACACCATGTGCAGGAAAAGTTCAAGTTTTGCAATCGCATAAGGTTGTATGTTGTGCCCCGCTGTTCTTGTCAAGAACGAATGAGGTTAAGACATGCCACAAGTATTTTGTCAGTACAATTCTGGTTTCAGCTGGGAGCTGATTCTGACTTGTACGAATTCCAAGGTAAGTGAACTTATGGATCACCTCCGAAGATGAGTGCGGGTTTCTGTCAGCTCTGGAAATGAACTTTTTTTCAGGCGATGTACAAGTTGTAGTGGACAGCTAGCAACTTCAGACTGTCGGAGCTGTCTCAAACTTCATGCGTGGCATTGAACGTTGGATAGATAACGCCGATATCTTGATGCTTGTTATTCCATTACCGAGAATTATCTCTACAGATGGAGATCAGCAGTAATCCACAGAGTACTGTAGTATGATGACAAGCATAGAAACCATGAATAAGAAGAAAGAGATATTTTGTCTTTGAAGAACACCGTTAAAAGTACGTGCTAAACAATGGTGATACTTCACCATATGTTCTCTCAGGGTCTAACCATAGGGAGTTTTGTGTATCGTAACATAGCTCTCATATACACTCTTTCGTGTGAGGAAATTTCAGAGTACTGTTATGTCACGATAAGTAAAACACCCTCGAATATCCCACTGATCACTATCGGCCGTCGTAAATACGTTTGAAGTTTGACAACTGAGGGGGTTTGAAAATATGATAATTACAAACCGTGACATAACAATAACTGGCCAACCACTAACGGATTTGTTTCTCACGCGTTGCAGTTAGCCCTCGTAGGTCACTGTTGACCAGTATTTTCGGCGCGGTTGGAATCAGACTGACAAAAATTACCAAGACCATGAAGGTGATAATAACCAGATGTGCGAAGTTTTCTCTTGAGTCCGACAGAAGAAAATATTCTCATTTCTTAGGTTCCGTTCACACTCGCTGACATTTTACCAAGGCCTTCATTGAATAGGTCAGATAAAACCGCGACTTCAGAAAGACTTAACCAAATGATTTGTTCCAGAATTATCGGCGGTAAGCCGCACCCACTAAGTTCAGTGCATTGATTATTTCGATATCCCAAAACGCCGAAAACCTTTATGATCGGGTGAAAAACATTTGTTTTCATTTCGACAATAAAATGGGCCATTTGTCTGATTCTAGTCATTCTTTCCAAAGTCAGGTGTTTTGAATGTGAAACATAATATTTGTGTAACAAACTTAAACGAATTGTTAATGTCCTGGAAATCATAGCCCTATTTATTTTTAGGGGAAGGTCAGGTTCGCTTAAGCGCAATCGAAATTGCCGTCTCTAGTCTCCATTCTCTCTTTCGACTGTAAGCAAATCGGTAGTCAATACTATATGACTGCAAGTGAGAAATATTTCACACTAACGATCCCACTAAGTGGAGTGCACACATGCCTGTGTTCAACAACATTACGTTTACTGGAATTTAGACACCGTAGTAAGATAAAGTGTGAAGATTGAAAAAGTCACGGTTCTATGACAGGCTTCCATGATACGTGGCATTTCAGTTTCTGGGCGAGGGTACATTGTGTTTAGATCATTGTGCAACAAAAACCTTACAACTAAGTCAATTGTGTATGACAGGTTAACTGAACGTTCATTACAAAAGCTAACCAGTTAGATATTGTAAGTGAAAATGCGAAATCATTGTGGAATTGGTCGGTACCGTCAATACACAAATACACGTTTTAACCGAGTCTATGTTCCTGACGGGAGTATGCACCATTAGGAAGCTCACTCACCAGCGAACTTCTAATCTGGTACTTTTGAACCGGATTCCCTAACGAGTACTCAGCATGCGTGCTAACCGTAACAGGGGGTTATGAACCGTCTAGTGAGATGATCACCAAACTGATCGATTCACCGAAGTTAAATCGAAACTCGGTCAAATTAAAGATCATAGCATGCAACTCAGTCAGATTTTACCTAAAGCATACTGATGTAATGGAGGCATAACATTTTTATTGTGGAGCTCTAGGAGCCGCCTGAATGAAATGTTTATTGAACGAGCCTGATCAACCGTTGGTGAATTACTGGGTCATCGATCAGCTTAAGAGATATCGACGTCACCAGCCCGAATTATTCTGGATGAAAGCAAAACAACGTGGATTTAGGCAGATACACGATTGGCACCAATCTATGTTACTGTTTAAAGGCACCCTGTTCCTATGGGTGTTTTAATACCCCAGTTTATAACAAATTGCATTTCGTACTACGTAGTTTTCTATGGGGCTAACAGTACAACGATGATTTGGCTTACTGTTCACAGCCGACTTGAAACTGCCACAAACAAAACAAGTCCCGGTACCCTGTGCGCAGTCAACTCATTTTTTTTTGGAAAAGATGTGGCATACATCAAGATATTATGGGTTTCTCGGCCCGTACTTCCATCTTCAATTGGGTAACGTTCTATAAGACACGGAACTCGTTAAAAAACGACGTTGTCCAGTGATGCGTACGCAATCTTGATTTGGTTTTATTGACAGGAACCAATTAGAATTTGATCTAAACAGTTTACTAGGGAAATTTTCTGTGATTTTACTTTTGTTGAATAGTTCAGATATCCACTTGAATTCTTAGGTCACCATCAAGGTTCAATTTTATCTGGCAATTAAAGCTCTTCAGCTCTACATACCCTTGCCCATGAAGGGTATGGATTCCTACAACTGAGCTTGCAAGATGGGGCTGTTGAACATATAGTTGAAACATTGCAAATAGGGGGGACACAGGTTTAAGGGACATTTTGGGTGAGGTTAATCAAACTGCTGGCTAACCAACGGTTTCAAAGAAACCCAATTGTGAAAAATCCGTGCTTCGTCTGTATTCGAACCAGCGACGGAAACAGCAAACCCAAAAGTAACAAGCGCCCCATTAGGTGAAATCAGAAGCTACGTTAGGATCATAGAAATATCACATTCGGACTAAGTTACCTACCCAATTCATTATGACAGGAAGCCCGCTAAATCATCTAAGCGATTGAGTACCGTAACCAGTTCTCGTTAGCATTTGTTAACGCCATTGGTTGACGTTGAAACTGTGCTACTTATAAGTGGTGTAACAAATCTGATAATTTACGAAGGACCCAAATGTGAAAAACCCAGCTTTCGGTGGATTCGAACCCGCGATAGAAACCAATCTTACGCAGAAAATAAGAATGTTAAATGTAATAATTTGTATCCGTTATGGAATAATGTATTGAAAATAGGTATTCAGGAGTTGTATATCAAGGCATGCTCAGTAGTACTTTCAGCAATGACACATGAGCGTATTCTATGACGGTTTACCAAATTGTTCTCCGCTTCGTTTGCTTAAACATAGGTATATTTCTATCAGCAGTTGATCAAATCTAAAAGCATTCACGATTTTTCCCAACAAATCTCGCGGATAATCTCATGAACTTTATCTGTGCATTGCTTGCTTTATTTTTTTTAACTATAATACTCATCAGAGCTTTGGTGATTAGTTTTTTCCGATCAGCCGTATATGTTTTCACAGCACAGTTGCCGTTTCTGATTCTTGCAACTGTTGAGTCTGAGATCTCCACAACTGCTATTATACTTACCTGTCCTCCCCGGGGCTTGTACAATATTTCAACTGTATTCTGGTCATCTATGGGTAGCTGATATTAAATTCATTCAAACATCTTGGTAGAGCACAGTGTAGACAAGCGATGTATTCTGTAAACACGTGAACAAAAATGACTGTGAACAACTAAGCCGGAGGAGTAGATTAATTGGTATAGGATTGAGATTTATTTGAGTTTAGACTGTAAACCTGAGTTCAGACCCTAAAGCTTAGTTAACTAATTTCGGACTGTTCATGCAGCTCGACAATTTGTTAGCTTATCTTGAAAATTGAAGTTTCGTGAACTGGAGCATCAAATTAAAAATGAAAATCCAATGAAAGCCTTGTCGCCACTTGTTACTATTAGTAAAATAGAATCAACAAGGAATGCGAGAGCGAATTTTTCTTCGACGCCTGATTACTTCATTTAAACGTGGAATATTCTTCACGAATATCTTTCACACCCTGTGATAAGTCCGAATCAACGGTATTAGATATATTTACAGTTCTACTCGGGACTCTATCTACTTAGCACAAGACAACCGATGGGCAGTGACCTAATTGTTTCGATCAGATCTGTATATCCAAGCGCTCCGTCTCAGCATCAAAAAATACATATCTGGTTTCTTAACAAGTGAGTAGGCTTGCAAGGTTGCAATTTTCCGACAGACCAAAAAGTGTGATAGAACAACAACCAGACAGCAAGTTTCTAAGCCGCTAAACTATAGGCGTGGAATCCACGTGTGTTGAGCCAAATTCCCCCCAATTTATCTTCTTCAGTACTCGAACATAACAGACTCATTATTTCCAAGATACTCCTCTCTAAACGTGTGAATGTTAAACATACAACCCCCTGATAATGATGTTTTACGGTAGCAGTCTTAAACAGTGATCCATACGTTAAAAACACCATCGGAAGGTGATAACCATGTTTTTTTCACAAGGGATATGCTACTGGATCTATGGACAGGATAATTTGGTCAAGTCCTTTGTGAAGTTAATGACAGTAGTCAACTCGGTTATCTCGAGCAGCAATAGCAGACTAGGGTTCAAAATTCAGTCGTGATAACTAATATCATTATTAGTGGGTTTCTGAAAGGGTAAGGCTCGAGTCCAGAGCTTTCTTCCGAAAGGGGCTAACCATAAAGCCTGTCTGAATGTAGAAGCTCTAATCGGATGTGCGTAGTGTTCTAGTTCTGACAATCGTAATGCCCACGGCTTATCAATAAGAGTGGAGTCTAAAGGCTTTCTGGGAAATACGAAAACCCATTATATCCCGGCTTTCTGTGCTTCGTCCTCAAACCAACTGTATCCCATAACTGCACAAGGTTACCATTGATACGAAGAAAGTGGGTTCCTAGAAGTAAACACATCAGTGTCAACTGATAGTAAAAACACCGGTTACCTGGTGATTCTCTCCGCGTGTGTAAAACGTGGACAGACTAAGATATTTTTAAAGTCTGGAAGTGACGTTTGCATAGGAATTTATGTGACTTTAACTGATGATGAACCGATGAAAAACTGATCTTGCCACATTTATTCTGTTGCATTTTTGAAGAAAATTACTGTTAGCACGATGTAAAACATTTAACCTGTCAAACTCAGCTACATTAATTACCCCTCGTTGCTCTGGATGGGTGTATATTTTGTAGTCAAACTCCACCGTCTGCGCGGATGTGGACCAAATAACTTTAGTTTATAAACAATCCTAGCAAAAGTACATTAAATTAGGTGGACAACTCGCTACTGTTTTCCGATGAAAGACACTGTGTCTAGGCCGCCTAATCACCTATGAGTGTTTATCCGGTGCATTTGAACTTCCTGACCACAATGGACTCACGGATTACACAAATATGCTTTCACACGAATTACAACAGTACGTCCAGTCATTCCGTCGCCGCTCTGCTTATGGCCGCCTTTGATTTTCCGTGTTCTGCTGGGTTGAATCGACCACCCGCTGGTACACCGCTTTGCTGCGTTTGGTAGTTTTTACTTTCGGCTTCGTTGCTGCTGTTGTTATGACCGTTGTTTTGGTTGGTGTTGGTTTGACAAAGTTCGTTGTGGTCACTTTCTAACAAACAGGCGAACGTAGATTTGTGGACACGATGGCGATGAATTGCACACATGCCGCAGACCAATCTAACCCTGAAAACTAGACATTCATTCTAACTTGTACAGACAGTGCAGAAGCATTGCACAACCTACCTACCACAAACTCAGAGACATGTGTTAATGAACCAGTCTTCGAGGGGTCTGTGTAGACTGAGTGCTTGCGCGTGCGTAAAGAAGGGTAGGATAAACGTAAGTCCTAAAGTTGCTGAACACATGGAGATTTGTCACCGGAAGTGTGGCAATGACTCAGTTTAGCGAGGTTAAAACAGCGGAACCTCAGTCAAGTCATGCACGAGAGTGAACAGAATGCTTATTCGTTTGTTTGTTTATTGCGGAGATAACAAAACAGTGAAGAATTAAGACAGCGTAAGTGGAAGGAAACGCATCAATTTTCAGACAGTAATGGCATTCGCCGGGTCAGACATGTAATGTGCCTCTGACGCTCGTTCGATACTCAGCAGTTTCATGGATCGCAAAACTAGTTACCACTGTGCGTTAGTATGATTTGGAGACGATCGTTTTAGACAATCTCAACCTAATGTGCACCTCAATGACTGTTTCGTCCTCTCACACGGCCCACCACATGTCAAGCCGCCTAGTCTAAGTGAACCTCACTGTCCGAACTGCACATACGCGCCCATACACTGATTGACCCCAACACTCTCTTCCACATTACTGAGATATTGTTATTTGTTAGTGAACACTCAGGTAATCACGGTTACGAGTCCCACTACAGACTCCAGTGAACGGCATCTCAAGTAATGGTGAGTAGGCAGCTATTTTTATTTCTTCACATAACAACGGTTGCGTCACACTTACTCTGACGTTAGCAGCGGAATGGATAACGTTTCGTTCTACTGCTCATGGTGACTGTACGGTGAATGCAAGTCTGGACGAAAATAGAAAGTATTTATAGGCGCCTGTGAAAGTGAAACTCGAGTTTAATTCACTCCTAAGGCCATCGTGCTCGTGGAACAAACATGTTGACTTCCATTCCACAGTTGACTTATCTCAGACGTAACTGTACCGCCCGAAGTGAACGTCTTGACAAAAATGTTTGTCAGTGGTGTACAGCTTTCTCAATTGTCTCCGGCTGGCTGACGCTCAGGGTTTATCTGAAAGTAGACCACGATCACACTCAAGGGTGTGCAACATGTCCCGTTTATTTTGATTTCAGTTAACCTAGGCGAAGTTCGTTATATAGAAGTGTTTAAGTAACTGAAGTGTTTTTAATGTTCCAGCCTGTAACCTGCAGAATTTTTATCAGTTACCTTGTGATTCAACTGTCTATTTTGTAGGTTTGCAAGAACGAGTCAAAAGATGGTTCTGACGAACGTCGGCGTTGGCGTCGGGGACCTAGAGGTAGTCGATATCGTCGACTACGACGAGATGGCAAGAAGCCTATAGCGCTTCGGCGTATTGCACGTGAAGAAGAGCGAGCGGAGCGCGTGCGCCGTTTGATCCGCAACCTCAGTCGCGTGGGAAACGGCTATCACTGTGAGTGGAGCCGACACGAGTATATGGTCAGCGATCAGTGTAGCTGCGGATGCGAGTAAAATCGTCCCATCGACCCCGTGTGTTTATCCAAACTTCCGCGAGAATTCTTCACCTACGCGGATGAATAACACCACTCGATACAGTATCCATCATGCATTATTTCTTCATTCAAGGTGCTCCTGCTATCTATTCTAAAATTCTGGGAGTTAGCTCAGTTCTGTAATTGCACAGGTACTTCTTTTACTAAGCATGAACTTTTCGGCTGCAAATGTCTGTCCAGTTTTTATCAGGCTACAGCATTCTACAACCTCATTCACTTCACCCGCAACTGAGAGTTCGCTTCCAAATCCCCCTCTTGTTATTATCGTATTGTATCTTTTCAACTAATCTACCACATCGTTCGTCACCAATTTCGGGTTCACTCAAAGCCATAAATTAGCGTCTATATAATCAAGCCAGTACTGATGTTTTTCTAAACTGTTCTCTTTTTAATCCGTTTGTGAAAACGTTTGCAGTTTTCTTCCTAATCGTACTTTCCTTTTTTTCTCTCACAAAATCTATTAAAAATTAAATAAGATAAACCTTATTTGTGCCAAAAATCCCCAAAAAATTAGACACACGTCTCTCAGTCATCAACCATTGGGAGGTGGTCTGACCAGACCTACAAGTAGGTCCAGATTTCGTCAAATATCAAACTGTGAGTAAAGATACAAGCACTACATATCAGCTAGCGCTTCATGAATTACACGTCAACTTAAAAAAAGACTACATTTTATAAGTAACTTCAAAACACAGGGGAAATTTCACAAGCACTACCTGGTGCTAAGACATATTAGTGTTAGGAAAACGATAGGTTGCATAGTAAGATTCTCATTAAAAAAAACTGTGACGGCATGAAAAATACTTCCTTGTGAACTGATTGTCATCGTGCTTACATTCAACTAGGTTGGGGTTACTGGGTGCATTATATAATATAGGTTTTGCATGTCTTTGTCAATGCCGGAATTTGAAATCCAGGGCGGCCGATTTAACTATCACGCCACTGACATCACATTAAACACGACCGGACTGTCTCATGTCAAAATTTTGCCACACTCATTTGATTAGACAGTTAGTATGTCTCACTTTAAAAACAGCAGCAATACGGCATTACAGTTTGATTATTACTGATGAGCGAATACGGTTGAGTTTCTTCATATAATAATTTGGTCGTATCTGATGTAAGGTCATTGGTGTATTGGTCAGTAGGACTGCTTCCTGAGAGCATAGCCGGAATTCTCATTTCGACGGTGATAAACTCCCTCTACACAGGCCAACTTCGTGCATAATGACTCGTTTTAAAACGTGTGTCGTAATGTATGTAGCAATGTAAAAACTGCAGTCAACTGTGAGTGATGTTCAATTCCGATGAGCCAAAATCTTCGAGGATTTATCGACAATTCCAGTTTTTAGTTTTCAATAACGATGGTATTTCGTATATCAATGTGCTACTTGGGAACGATTGCTGCGAATTTGCAGAGCTGCATTCTTGTAACCAACAATCTGAGATGTAGTGCCAAGATTGCAGGAAAGAAGAGAATTATCCTTAATGAAGCTTTCGTCTAAAAGTACTTTGGTTTGCAGAAAAATTGGCAGTCGAATCAGTTTCATCAGATTTGAGTCACTTCTAAAAAGTATTTTCGTATTTCAACCTTCTTTCGTAATTATGTTATCATTCTGATTTTTAGGTAAATTTTGATGTGTTAGGAAATTTGGTCATCTGATTTTCTTTTGCTGACGACAAGGAGGCCATCGTTCGTTTGTACTTCGCGACGTTTGTTTCTCTGGGACTGAAGCGCTTCAGTTAATACCTGAGTTGTTCACAATGTTCATTGAACAATTTGATGTTCTTCAGTTTCTCACCACAACAGCTCAATCTTCAATAGTTAGGTTTAGGTTTCAAGCTTTTTCTTGGACAATAAATTTTCTGTGGCAGTACGAATAAGTCCTATGACTGTAGACCGTAGCAAGACAGCTTTTCGGGTGAGTAATTTCAGACACCTGCAGTAATGATATATTATGTTCATGTTCTCGTAATTTGGTCTCCCTGAAGCAAGCTAAAAAGACGTATGTTTGAAGGCGGCTAAAGATCGATTAAACGAAACAAGATTTACAGATAATACATCTCCGATTAGGTTCGGTATGTGCACACTATCAGTTACGTGAGCGTGGCTGTGAAAAACACCCTCAGTAATTTTGTAAACCTTTACGTTGTGCACAACACTGCTCGTCAGAAATGGACTAACACAGTTAAAACAAACTGTATATCCATGTAAACACAGAATGAAAGTCTGTTAAATAAAGCGTTACGGTGGCATGCTTGTAAACCTATAATACATTTGGAAGAGTTTATGAAACATCATTGATGAACCTGCCAATTTCATGTACTTATTCGTCGTTGGTGACCCTTTTGAAAAAACTAAGAAAATTTCAAGGCAAGTATCACTTTTCAACGTCAAGTAATTCTTCTCCAGAACTTTCAAAAACACGATCTCATGAAAGGCTATATATATATATATATACTTCGAATTGGTAGAGCCCACATCGCTTGAAACGTAGAGAGTAGATCCAAACACCCTTAACCCGCCAATAACAGAAAGATGTACAAAATAGGCATATGAACGTGTTTGTAAATATTCATGCCACGTGAGGTAAATATCTATTTATAGAGGAACATTGATCCGCCTGAACACATTGGTCAGTCGAAAATGATTCAAGATGAAAGCATTTTACGATTAGTTTTGACGGCTGAATGCTCCAAAACGTATACTTTGTCTAACCTATCTTGTCTAATCTATCTTAATCTTTACTCGATGTTGTAGAGTTACCAAATAAAGATCGACTGTTCCTTGGCGAATGTGATCTGGTCCTATTTTATACAAGGTCCACAAGGACATGGCATTAACGTAAGCATGAGAATTTTCTGTGGAATTTTCTTTCACGCAATCCACGCAAGCTGTCCTTAAAAAGTTTTTATGCATCCCAGAAAAAGTCGGACAATTTTTTTGAGTTAGTTTTGATGATTTGAAGCAAAATCTGAAAAGAGACAAATACACCAGAAATTATCAAAAACACGACGGGTTTGGGGAGAGTGGGGAAACTTCTGTATCCCTTTTTCATAGAAATCTATTTTTGTAAGTCCGTAACAATCACAGTGGGAAATTTATATTAGGAGATTTATTTTGGGAAGACCTATCGTTTCATCCTACTATGCGATGATTACAGGACAGTATTTGCGTTGTGGGATTCACAATTGCTTGCGATCGTTAGTGTGATCGAAGTTGAGTCCGTAACTCGACTGTTTCACTCTACATCTTAGCAATTGGCCATCGGCCGTGAATAAGCTTGTTTTGGGAAGTCATTCCGATATGGAAATTAGATGATCCAGACTGTGGTCGTTAACCGCATTTAACCTTATCGTTCAGATGTCGTTGCAGTGTTTGGGGACTTAAATCCACTGTAGCTTGCAAAACACCGATTCGGCGGCAGACAAATTCACTGATTAATTCTTGAAGAACAGTCTGTCCTGTCTAATATTTGTACTGTTCCAGTGTGTAAGTTCGAGAGTCAATGTTTACTTATAATTTTTTTCAACTCATCTCATGCGTGAACTTTCCGTCAGTCTTCAGTCCGTTCGAGATTCACTGTATGGATCACCTCAAACCCAGCATGTAAGAAACTATGCAGTTCGTTAATCACAGAAAGTTAGTTGCCAGAACACAGATGCAAACAAACAAATTATGTGATAACGTGACATAGCACATCACGCGAACGATGTAAACCTCAATTGCTATATGAACCTCACAACGACTCATTATGGACCTGAGAAACCAAACACTGAGTCATGCTGTCATTGTGTATCCAAGTTACCACAGAGGTGGGACCATGTCATACTCCCACCAAAGTATCCTGGCTCAGTGTCTGATACAAAATACGATCTCACTAATTGTTTTCTTGGAGGGATTTTCATCTTATTTCTACACATGGAGTAAACATTTTATTCTTTTTTGCACAGAATTTTTCGGTTGGTTTAGTCTAGAACAATTCTCATCCGACCTAATACGCAGTTTATGGTATACTCAAAAATTCCATACACATCGTGAAGGACTAGTAAGCTTGCCGAGAAAGTTAACAGACTACATCTTGTACGCGTATTTGCAAACGAGGATGTTTATGCTCGTCAGTAGTTCATGGCAGCATGCCATTGGAAAAAGTATTTTTACGATGGAATGTTATTCAGCAAACTAAAATCGTGTACACTTACGCTTTAATCAATATAGGATTACTAAAGTCAGTTTGTGATGTAGAACAACTAATACATGAAACCCCTCTGGTTCCGACACATCTACAAACTGAATCAAGTCCTATCGATCGCAAGTGGATATGGACTAAGACACGGAAGTCGATAAAGTCCTGTGGTACACTATACTGGTCATTTACCGTTGACATTCTACTTCATTAGTTTAACTTATGAGTTCAAAAACTAATTTGTTTGAATCGAAAAGAACTACCTCAACATCCCGAAACAGTAAGGGTGCGAAATGCGGTAATTCGGGATTCAGAAATCACCGTGAGACAAACCATGTCAATAAGCTAGAGGACAGATGAAAGTCAAGTGGAACTATTCAACTATCCGCGTGAAATAACTACACTTTTGTCTATATATTTATTCTATAACCTGTATAAGTGGTGACATCGGTATGCTGAAATGATGGTATGGTGATATTGCCTGCGACATAAACGAAAACACAACATTTTAGATTTGTTGAACTAAGTTGTGTCAACATCTTGATTTGCTGACATCTTTACGTTGCTCCCCTACAGGCCTTGTTTGAACCCCGGTTTAAATTAATCAGTACTATTTTTGTAAGGAAGGTGTAGTTGGCAGTTTCATTTATTGAATTATCTTGATATAAAAAAGTCAGGGGGCAACGAAAGTGTCTTCTACTTATCCTCATCGACGAACAACTTCAGTTGACCGGTATATCACTTCTACGGCTAGACAATTTTCGGTTGATTAAAACAAAAAGAACAGAAGTGTCAGCGGGAATTCCGTCACAGATTACAACGATCATGCTTATCTTGAATTGATTATTCTACCTGAATGTGTTTTTGAGTATGGTGCTCGAGAGATGCTCCCGTCATAGTCCACGAGTAAGTGACAATGCAGCAGTTAGTGAAGATCGTTTGAGTTCAGCCTGATCATTAATTGTGAAGCCATCAGGTCAATTAAACCTGACACTATTGTGAACATCAAGTGGATCGCAAGTCCAATAACATCTGTTTGCAAGACCTCGTTATACGGCTGCTTTGTGCGTTGGTACCTGATACTTTGGTGATGAAATATCCGCGTTTTAAGTGTAATCTTCTGTGGAAGAAAGGATGATTTACACAGTTATTTTTCAAGAGAAAATATTCCCACCGAAGTTTCCATCATTTAGGAACAACAGCTTGGTATGTATGCAGTGTACTATAAAAACCACTTGGAAACTGTCAAGTCTGGCCCGTTTAGAAGTCTACCAAGTTGATGACACCGCAATTGGTTGGAAAGTCGGATGATATAAGAACATTTTGTGGTTGGACAGACAATAATCGATTACCGTAAAAGTGAGGCATACTGCCCCTGGTATATATTGCCTCGGTAACGCAAGGTTATCTGAACAACGTGAAAGATGATGGTATAAAACGTTAGGGGAAATGACATTGTGTTTACTGCTCAATTAGCGAAAGAATAATCGGCGCATAAATCAAGTGAACTTTCCTGTTCAAGAGACGAGGATTCAATACTCACAAAGGCGCTAAACAATGCAGAATTTTTGATACGGACGGACGCAGAGAAAAGGGAGACAGGAAATAAAACCCAACAAGAAATAATTAATGAATCAACAGTCTATCAGTTTTCTGCATGAACCAGTCAATGTGTCACATAGATGATCAAGTATATCTCATCAGACTGACACATGGCCTGTCTTAGATATCTGAACTCTAGCCTACACTAGACAGATAAATTGTAAAGAAGCTGTCATGTTAGAACCTCTTAACTGATGCTGATATATCTTTGTGTGCACACACACCAGGCCCTATCTATTCTGATCTCCATAACCTTTCGCAAACACGCCTGTGGACATCTAATTCAATAAATAGAAGGAGTTGAGGAGCATTTTATCCCATGGGGCTTGGATACAGTCGTTTTTCACTTTTCCACATGTGTAAACAGCCTATCATTATTCTCCCTGTCAGTTTGTTCGCCGAATTCGATACTGCGAAGCAACAGCACGAGTTTTCAGAGCTCAATTTCCCTCCACCGGGCGTCCGAACGGTGGCCAGCTGTGCACACCGACGTGCGACAACTATTGGGATGGAATTCGATTCCGCTCCTCCGATAAAATAACAGCGCCCGATTCCTCTGGACAAACAGGAATCAATGACTGCTGTCATAGAGGAAGTGTTTTCGAACGAGTTGATCGAACAAATCGACAATTCCGAATGGGTTCATTCCATAGTCACGATGTTTAAAAAGGGTGATACAAAACGAACATACAATCACTGGGAGGAGGTAAATAACCAGATTGTGTTGGATAAATTTATACTACCAACGGCTGATGAGCTTCCGGTCAAGATGGCTGACGCTCAGTTTTTACCGAAATCGGATTTAAAGAAAGCATTCTTCTACATGCCGTCAACGCCAGAATCCAAGTACCTTACAGCTGATGAACTTTCCGCCGTTTGATACGTCGTCATGTCTACCAGTCAACTTACAGGACACTAAAATCAGCAATACAATAAAGTGATCCGAATCAGAACACTTTGTACTGCCGAGGCGATTGGAATCAAGCTGCTTGACCCGGTATTATGTCATCAAAAGCGGTTTGTTCAGACGCTGCACCTACCATGGCCACAAATCCACCGGATCGATGGCCAACCTGCGCGGTCAAACCAATGGACAAGCGTGACGTAACCGACCAATCAAGTCATCGCCAATTGACTGACCAGTAACCTAGTTTCTCTGTAATAAGTCTGATCGATATCACGATCTAACTCTATTAATTCCTTATATAATTGTACCGGCCTGAAGATGAATTATCGAAAACATATGTTCGCCTATATGTCTTTATTCTCACAACTTAGGACATCTGTCTGCTTGAAAGAGAGGCGAGCGATCAAAGTTCAACCGGTACTGTTGAGACCGATTGGAATAGCTCTGACCTGTGGACCGGGAAGGTACAGGCTTACAACCGACCGCAATGTCAGTCTCAGACAGCCCTACACTACTCTGTATAAACAGACGCACACAGACTACTACATGTCCACGCTGTGTGACCCCTGACACACCAACACAACGTCGATCAGCCCGTCACCAGGCCCAGACCACTCGCTACGGTTTTCGCCAGCTTTCGAGTTAAGACGGAGGTGGTGTTTTATACGTGTCAAGGCCGTCTGTGTCCCAATCTGGTGGTAAGACTCAAGCGGCGTCCTGATTGGTCGCACCTTCAACGACCAACAACTCATTCGTCCACGCACGTAGGATTGACGTTACAGCTTGTAAATGGGACGATATAGTTTATACTTTAACTAATTCACGTGTTCTCTCTACCGCTGCTACAGCCTGTAAAGCTTACCGTTAATTGCACCCACAATCAGAAAGGACGAGACCTGTCAACGAGGCTGAATGGAGAATCAAGCCAATGAAAACTAGATTAAACTTACCGTCTAGTTTACAGTTTAGTGAGCACACAGAAATGAAGTTGACAGAGCTGGAGGTATGGAAGGAAAATGTTTGTCTAAGGTTGTATGCGGTAGATGGGACAGCATTGCTACAGCGAACTTCTATAAGAACGAGATGTTAAACATTCAAACTATGGGAAGTGGAATCTCTCTATAGTCCAACCTCGAAAAGCGTAATGTTACCACAGTGTGACAGAAAACGCTGGTATTGCATATAAGACTGTTACAACCCCGAACACATTGGCATTATGTACAAGTCTGTGATGTGTGGTGAATATCTACGCTTAAATAATTCATTGGAATGGTATGTTACACTACAACTTGACTGGTTACCGCGAGCGGACACCCGTGGCCCTTCGTTCTTGTTGACCCACTTTTATATGTAAAGTCGCTTAGGTCCTAGTTAAACCAAATAGAAATCAGTTTGAACCGATTTGACCTCTTTGGCGTTACTTAGTTTTACCCGTATTGTATCATCCGTCTTTTGTTGCCACCAGCTCATACATTTTTCAAGTTCTGCAGTTCCTATTTTGGATGGTTAATAAAAGTTGGTCCTATCGGCTGACGCATTTTCGCCGTACAGATTTCACGAGAAATCGATTGATACTCTCTCACCATAAAACAACCTATAGATCGATCAATCTAGGATTCTAACTTTTTCGAAAACGCAAGTAAATATCGAAAGACATTGCGTTACACAAAATCACGTAAAACCTATCTGATCGATGTAATGAAGGTCAAACCGGAACGACGTTATTCTTGAAGTTCTACAAACATGAAATAACCAGTAAAGGCATGATTCACCTTCGAGTGTTTCTTACCAAAAGGTTTGAAAACAAATGCTCAAAAGCAAGGATTCAGGGAGTTCGGCACAGTCAAACGGCAAACACGTCAGTCAAGTTCCCCAACTAGTCGTATATAAACGTATAGAATCTACCATGATTAATTCGAATTATAACAAAGCGCGACCGTAAAAATAACTTTTCATTGTTTTCAACTATGGTCGTGTAACACGAAGTAGTAAAATATGGCTCAAATGACAACTGTCGACACGTTGTAAAAACATTACATGTCAGTCTCTGGAGGTGTCCCAGGTTGAGTGAGCACCACACTTTGTAAACCCATACCTCACTTGATGATAAACTGCTTTTATTGCGGTTGCTAAGCGTGGCGAGAAACCGATGATCTATTTATCACTAACATCCGACTAGACTTCTAAGCCAACAAACCAACCTGATCAACAGTCGAAGATGACTGCGAGTGAATGTTTAACTGTGCTAAGTTGGTTGTACTTACGTGAGGGGAAGAAGACTGGTGAAATGGAATTTTGCTTCCAATCCGGAGATGGAAAGGCTCAACCGACGAGCTCTAGGGAGAGTCAACCAAGCTGTCGAAGGTTTATGAACAAGCATTGACTAGTTTGCATTTGATTAATACAGATTTTTAGCAGTGCAAATTTGACAGCTGGAAGGCGAATTAGTGTTCGTAGCTCAGTGATGTCAGATTGTCATTTTTATAACAAGTTAAACCTTCGAAATGCGTGCTGCTGCTATGCGAAAACGGTTCAACCTTCATAATCGTACATATGTTAACAATAACTGTTAAATAGCTCCTGGCAACTTAGGGTAATTCACTCAGCTTTTGCAAACAGTGACCACAAGCGAGCTGGCGGATAGCTATTTTCACCTAGTCGGGTCTCATAAGCACCACACATGCCGAAGAATCGAACTGACGACCCGTGAACAAGCGGTCGATTGTAGTTCCGACACTTACCTCCTAGACCAGGGGGTGACGATGATCGGGTTTGTAGGAAGGTATGTGAAGTACTTTCTTTAGCTGTTGTGCTTTCTTTAGGTTATGGACTGAAACCGATCGGTCGAATTTTTTCATCATTTCGCTGGTGGTCACTGGGACCAACTGTTAGCAAAAAGCTTTCTCCATCGCTCTTGGGGTTTGAGTGGATGCTTGCTCGTTCGCTGTTTTCCTCTGGTTCATGGTTCTGTTGCTCCAAATGTACATGATGTGCACACACATGTGCTAGTCTGTTCTGTGGCCGACCAAACCAACCTGACCCTGGATAATAATGACAACGGTTAATTAGACGTCGGAACAACACAGAGAACCTAGTTGGCAGCGAACTCATTTGATGGAATACCGTTTAATAACGAACACTTTCAAGGCCAAGAAGTAAACGGCGACCTTGAACTACTAGTGATTACTGATGACGACAACACTATCCGAAGGGGTTGAAGTACCTAATGAAAACCAACGAAGATGTGTTCCATTGGTTAGTAGATACAATAAGGTATTAACTTGTGGTACACTGTGGACTAACCTTTTTGATGGACAGTGGAAAATTTAGTTAAATGTCATTGCCTTTATTTTGGAATATACTTCTTTAATTGAATCTCCTGTTATTCCTTCCTACCCTGTAAATCGTAAGCCCTTCTGAAATTGTATTGAAATGAATAAGTTGGTTATACTAATTATTGCGGATATAATGTACCGTGTTTCCCTGATCAACGGTAACAAGTATTTAAGAGTTTTCAAGAGTGAAGTAATACTACTATGTTTTAATGTAGCTCATTAATCCTGAATGATTTAAAATGTCGTAATCTAACACCATTCCACTTTTTGAATTAAAGCATGTAAGAAAGACTTTCTAATTGGGATCCAAACTCATTTCGTAGTAACGCTTAACAAAGTCCAAATCTTGTCTTCAGGTATAAACGGGGATTTAGAAAAATAGACTGCTTCCATTAATCGATAAATAACCAAGGGTTGCTACTTTCGTACTTAGGCAAATAGTCAATGAACAGAAACATCAGGACAATAAAAGCTTATCAGCAGTGAATGGGCGACATGTACTTCGTTAAGCCTCCACATTCGTCTGGCAGATGTACTGTTCACTATTACTCCAATAATCGAACAGGATCAATTAATCAATTGTGAACGTTAAGCCTAGTAAATGGTGACTTGGTGATAATTCGTTTTGTTGACTTACAAGCATGACTTTTCTGTCAAGCTTGACGCTAGCACTTGTGAATCGCTTCTGTGTGTCATCCGCAGACTGGAACACGGAACGCAGTGATTAGACCAATCGAGCCAGTAGGTCACAGTTAGTTCACTGTTTTAGCATACCAGGTCGACTGAATTGATGAGTAGATTTTCTACTGAAACCAAGTTTGCTACCATAATCTCTGCTCCAGTTCATGTTCAAGTTTAAATTGCACAGGTGAAAAACTCGTGGTGCCGTTCGAGCGGTTAAAGGTCTTGCACCGGATTGTCAGAAAACTTTATCTAGGACTGTGACCGTACTTCTCGACAGCGTATTTTATTTACTGGTTTTCCACTTGAGGTAGCTTGTCCTGATTATCAAGGTAACCTGTATGAACAAGGGGAGAACAACAGAAGTCAGAATGATTTTCAAGTGTTCGTCTGTATTACATATTAACGACTATACTCTTTCTTCAGACCAACAGGAAGGGTGTGCATAAACAAAACCGACAATTGGTGACGAAAGCAAATGTGAAAGAGTCGATGGCAGTTTTTGAGAAGAAACGACCTAATCCTCCTCCGTTCAATAAACGGAACAGATGTGGTTGGTTACATGCATTTTCATAGTGTGAGCTAACGAATTAGTAATCATTATTCTGGTCTTACAGTTGCCGCTACCTGAAAACTGAGGGGGAAAATGAGAAATGACGGAAGAGAGACCGATCCTGCGAACCCATGTTCAAGCATTCAAGCCGCAGATGACCACACCCTGCAATCGACATGTGATCACAAACAAACGGGTTTGTATTTAGACGCTATTCTCAATGCAGGTTCATTTAGGCCTTTACTGCCTCGTCGCTTTGCTCACCTTAATCTCTTCGGTGCTTAACAAGAAAAGCATCTAGGTTCACGCTATTGAATTCGGTTGTTCACCATCCCCTGTTCCCTCTCCAGTACATGA
Source organism: Paragonimus heterotremus (assembly GCA_013368495.1). Classification (NCBI taxonomy): domain Eukaryota; kingdom Metazoa; phylum Platyhelminthes; class Trematoda; order Plagiorchiida; family Troglotrematidae; genus Paragonimus; species Paragonimus heterotremus. The sequence goes on from LUCH01000404.1 coordinate 147,087, forward strand.
TTTGTTGCGTTGTGATGCCGGTACTGAAAGATGTCGGATGCTGTTTAGAATCCCGGAAACGAACACAAAGGTTCAGCAAAAAATGAACAGCGCCATGAACAGTAAGGTGGTATTTAGGCTCATACTTTAACTAATCCACTGTGTACAATCATGTGGGTTCGAGTTCACACAAAAACTTCAACCTTCTGAATGTTTCGTTCTGTAAATGCTGACGTCAGCCATTTTTGTACGGGTTAGAAAAAGCAGTTTTGAAGACACACTTCTGTAAATTTGATATCCACTGTGTTCGGTAACTACGATTGGTGGTTATGAAATAAAACTTCCCTAGTTATAGTTTAGTAAGCAGGCCTTTCAAGATTAAGCAACATCTTTTTAACTTCAAATCCAACCTATCTTTAAGAAGACTGATTCTAGCCTTGGCAGCACGTTGCTTCGAGTAACAGTACATATTCCTATCCTCTAAGGTATACTTCATCACAAATACGACCTAGCCTATTTGATTCCAAGACTGCAATTCCTACTATAACCTTAGTACTCACTGTGTCCCGTGAGGTTCCAACCTGGGTCCTGAAGGTTATGTTGCCTAATGAAAAGTGTGCGCTTTTGAAATTGTCTAATATTTAGACGAACATTATAACACAGAGTAGGCTGACGAAAAGATGTGCTGAAATGATTCTTTCACGGTTTGTCCATTGCAAAAGTAAATGATACTTTGAAATATTCTGCTGAAATTGATAACAGCTTATTGGGAAATTACAAAGAGCCAGTCCCGTTTGATGTGGTTTTGTTCCGAAGACTTAAAAACATACGCTGGATTACAGGTTGTATAAGAACGCAGTTTATACTATGTTGCATGGTGAATGCCTGACTACGGGTTGGTTAGACTAATTCTACCATTCATGGCCTATTATATACACAGTGGAAGTTTTGTAATCCTGTTACAGATATGCTTATCTGGGGATTACTAAAGAACAGTAATTATTTTATACAAATGTGTATTAACGTTTTCCGACGACTAGCAATTATCAGTTATCTTTAGCGTACTGAACCATCGTTTGACATTTTAAGGGATTAAGGTTTTTATTATACTCTTCGGAAAGTTTTTCTTACTTGATCTGTTGAAGAATAGCATATCAACCTAATTACTTTCGGACCTTATTTGTGACTATCCGTCTGTGTTTTGTAATGACAGCAGAGATAAATTCAACTTTGCCTCAACGATTTGGATCGGGTACAATTATATAGTTACTTGTAAGCAGCACTGGTAAGACGTTGTACCCTGTTGTCAGAAATGACAGGGCAGAGAAATAAAGTGTCAGAATGGGTATAATTTATTACCATATAGAACTTGTGTCTGAAACAATTTGTAAGGATTATTGCTAACAGACAGCCCAGAATGTTTGTGAACACGAAGCAGATGAAATCTACTATCAACATTTCAACAAATATCACGGTTGTGTTGCACAGTATGGTCAAGAGGCAGACTACTATTAAGATAGAGAATATGAGCCGAGTATGCAAATTCGATGAGAGCATTTTAGCACACAGGACTAACTGTGTTGATCGCAGACACATAGGATTCGATGGTTATATTTGAAAGCTTACGAATATTTTTGAAACTCAGTGTTGAAATTTTGAATCAGGAACTTGATCCTTTTATTAAAACTCTTTGAGTGCATCTAGTGCTTTACATGAGTCTGTTCATTTATTCGTAATGGTCATAAATTTGATCGGACAGTATTGTGATCCGAACCGCCACTCAGCTCAAAAATAACAAGGAGTCACTTAGAACAGCAGAAAAAATACCAGAAAGGAAGAAGCAGAAATAGTAGAAAAGTATGTATACCGCTGACCAAATTACATTATCGCCTTCGATAACGTTTTATCCAGGAGGCCATACTAACTTACCTTTTTTAATGGAGAAATCAGGACCCCCATATTATGTAACTACATCTTTGCCGGACCATCACGAGTTTCCACTCAAGTGCTGATGGTCTCAGTGTATAGTGTCTGGTTTAGTTGACGCCCAGTTGACAGACAGATGATGTGACCAAAATATCGTAAACTGCAACATGATTAGGTGACCAGCTAATCGCGTATCCCGGACTTTTCCGTCTCCCCGATGACAAACGGTCGTTTTGCTCACGCGATTCTCCCGCTCTGGGTAGACTGATTGGCAAAGACAACGATATTTTGTACAAAATTGGATGTACCAAGTCGTAAGGTGTTCATCTTGATGTTTGTCAAATTGAATTCCTAGCAAGTCATAACGGTAAATAGCCATCCAACCTTCACTTATTCTGTATTCTGCGTCGAAATTGCAAAAAGATTCTGTCGTATAATTTTGCTGTGGTTGATATTGGAACTTACTTCCTCCGGTTCCGTTCAGAACTCATGTCCTGAATCTTCTGTATACCTTGTAAGCATTTAAAGACAACCCCCAACTCAATCTTCCACTAGTAATAGATCCACGCAACTTTGTATACATGGCAAGTTCATGTTTCCAGAATAATTTCGAACTGGTGTTTATACAGGTCACAGACTACTCAATCTAGAGCAAATATGTCGAGAAGGAAGCCTATTTCGGTCAATTGGGATGTGCAAATCAAGCGGTTTTATCCAAGGGTATAACACACTCAAAACCCTTGATTTGACAAATAGCAACAGCGTTTATTCCAACATATATTGACAGAAGGATTCGTATTTTAGTCCTTTTCTGTAACAAACTATTCACACATATCCTTCATTGAAAAAGCTTCATAAACTGATGTTCTTTTCGCAGTTTTCGCTTAAGAGAGTTATACTATCATCACCTTGAGGCATTAAAATCTTACACATTTACTGTTTTCTGTTCACTAAATTTCACTTTCAAACAGAGATTTGTACGAAACGTGAGTCCCTACAGTGTAGAGCATGTTTCCGAATGGTAGGGTTTATCTATTCATTCTGTAATGATTGAATCTGAGACAGTTTGGAATGACCTTTGGATGGCTTTTGTGCAGATGTCTAGCATGAGAGATAACTTCAAATCCAAAAACCAGTTGATTGCATTAGGCGCCAGTCGAAATTCTCCACACCTACCTCGTTCAGATAAACTTGAAGTCAGCTTCTGTCATTGTTGACTACATACAAAGATGGGTTTTATCAAGAGACGACTGGAGACACACCCTGATCTGTGAAATCACTTAACGATATCACACATGCTAAACTTTATTCGTTCGGAAGTCAGCTTTTGCTCTATTCGTTATCAGTTACTTTATATAGCACTACGGTGTATTTCCAATAACGGTAAATGACTGAGGTCCATATGATGACTTGTCTTTCCCTGGATTATCGAATCACAAATACAACATCCACTTTTTGCCTGTCATTTACTTGTCTCACATGATATTGCTATTAGCACAGCTGTCTACTTCACTGAAAGATACAAACATTTCACGTCCATTGGACGGTTTTATCGTTTTAGCATGGCAACTTTGTTTGTTAGTGGTTGAAGAACCCCAGTGTCGTCATTAAAAATTCAACAGTTTTTTAGCTTTTTATCATCCGGGTCGTAACGATTATATGACACAGTGCTGTCAGGAGGAAACCAACAAATCCAGAACATAAGTTCAAACAAAAGCAAACATGTAATAGACAGAAGCACTGGCAACGTTTTGATACGATTAGGTCACACAATTATGACGTAATTGTAACCGTGGGAGTATGATCGATCACGGTGTAGGTGGCGAGCCATAACAGTAAGAAGATATGTGGACAGCGTTTCTGAACGCACATAAATGGATTGTTCAATCGATTACCGATCAGCCTCAGTCGTAGACAGGATCCGGCAATTCACAGCTTACGATTGACCAAACCCGATTTGGTAAACCAAAGGAAAAATAGACACGCTGATAATATGACTTATGTTAACAAGATTTGCTACAAGCAAACTAGTAGTTGCCTCAATAACTTCACTGTTGGGCGATGATCACAAATACATTCAGATAAGCGTCTAGTTTTAACGGAACAAGTAAACGAATATGCACGGAAAGACGTACTAGGAGCCGCCACTTTTGACCGTGGACTCACTGCTGTACTAAGGTTAAAATAAGCGCACTGTTTCAGCAATATTTGAGTTTCTGTCAGTCAGGAAATTATCTTTCAGTAATTGTTTCAACAAGTCACTTTTGAATGAAAACACTACGTTCTTTTCCATAAGGATACCAACCGTTTTCCCACAAAAGCTAATCGGAAGGCTTATTTGACTCACGATTTATCATGGTTTCATTGGACAATCAATTTATGAGATTTCTTCTGATAAACCATTGATGGGAATCTCGTCACAGGTGTACATCGATCATTCCAGATTCATTTCCTATAGAACACTTTTTAAACAAATCTATCAACAACGTATTTAATGCGCACACTGAGAATAGCTAATCCAGTGTGTGGTTCACACTCTGATGTATGTTACGTGATTTCCCCGTTATCATATTAAGAATGAAGGATTAACAAGCGAATATTGATTGCTACTACCCTCAGTTATATCACTTGTCAGAACACCAAAGTCCCTCTATGATACAATATTGGAAACATATGTGTGAAATCGGGTCCTCCCACGAATTAGTGATTGATCAGTTTGCGAGCTAGCTGGTGACAGTTTGTTTCCTCAGTTGAAAACATCCTCACAGTTAGTTCCTTGTCAATGATGGAACCACCCAGTCCTATGACAACTGTGTTGACCACTGCATCGTCAAACTCATATCAGGCAATCGAATTAAACTAAGCAAAGGTTCAACCGCGATTGCCGTTGAGTAACGTTAAACTTGTTCAAACGCTCTGAGAAAAGACAAGGCAAGTGTCTTATCAAATTCGGTCGGTGACATCCTGATTAGAATTTCTCCTCATGTTTAAACCACAGAAATCATTGAACTCGTTCAGTAGCATTTCACTCGGTGATGAGCAGTATTGGACTTAAGTTAAAGTGACTTAACAAGAACGAAACTGGAAGTCAGTGTTCCTTTTGTAACAGCCTGACTGAGCAGTTATTGTGAATGAGAAAGCTACCATCGACATTCCGTGATTTGAATCTCATATCAGTCAATGTCAAAACTGACGATAGATCGGTGAAGAGGCTGAAGGGAAATCAATATTTTAAGTCAACCAATATTATCTACCAGTTAACGGTAAGTTAAATTCCACCGAAATTATCCCTTAAGCTGTAGTTTGCGCATCACCAACTATACCGAAAAATTGAGAGACAAATCGAATTAGCAATTGCTAAACAACACCACATCGGTTAATGATTTCAAGAAACTTACAAATTTACGACAATCCGCTCGAGCAGTTGAGTCGGATTTCATATGATGACACTAGTCATGCTCAGAACCAGGTTAATTTGGTTGGAGAAGTAGTATGTCCCCACCTCTCAATTTTATGGTTTATGGATAACAAATGGGCAGCTACTCGTTTTTCCTTCTAGCTTGTTTTGATGTTAACAACAAGAAAGACTATTGCTTATTCTGGGTAAGAGTAGTGTACAAATAATCGTCTATAACCCTTTTAAATTATCTCTTTGGAATAGTATCACTGTATTGGTTTTATTCTACAAACGCCTTCGCTTGTTATAACAAATTTAAGTATATATTTTAGAGCGCAGCTTAGCAACACATTTGTGTTCTATCCTGTGTGGACAAAATACCCTATCTGATGAGGAAGTTCTTGCTGAACAATGCGAACGATGTTGTTGTTGTTGTCTAACGTTCACTATTGTCTTTCTTCTTGACCCTACGCAACAATCGATTCTTACTGACCAATTGTTCCAGATCACAGTTACCGTCTCTTGTAGCAGCACACAAAAATACAGTGACGCTGTGTTTCCTATCATTAGGGAACCAGGTAGTGCACACTGTTTTTGCTGATCTCATACAACCACAGGTCATAAACGAGGCCTATCCAAGATCTCACAAAATACTTCGCCGTGGATGTTTCGTACGACAAATGTTCTTAGTGATAGTCTAGTAAATTCCATAATTTAGGCGAAAATCAATTGAGAAAACCTTGAGGCTTGGCCGGAGTCGCATTCTTGCTCGGGCAGTCAATCCACTGGACATTCAATGAATTCCATAGGACACAACAAAATGGACAGGCAACTGAGTCGTTAGAAAAATAAATTTCGGAGTGGCTTCCTAGCTCAGCCGGCTGAGGCGTTTGTGCATACTGTTTGTATTGCTGGTCCGAATCTAGTCGGAGCCCAGATTCTTCGTTATTGGGTCTCATTTAAATTCATGTCCTTTTCAAAGCTAAAGACACTGGTGTTAGATCTTTTGCTTCATCTCATTCTCTATCCTCTTGTTGTAGTATGTGTACCCTCTCATCTGTTTGTTTCTAAGGTGACTTACCTTGGTCTACCGATCGAAGGCTTCAGATATTTAACCAGATTCTGGTAACCTAACTTCAACTACAGTCAATAATTTTAAAGCTGGGGATCTTCCCAATGTAGCATTTGTTCGACTTTGATCATCTGTTTCATACTGACCTTATAACCAGTAATCCAACGAGGTCAGTTTATAAATGTTCAAAATCTGAGTTGGAGTTTATCTTTACCCTCTTACCCCTTATCTTACCCGAAGTTCGGTTATCCTCAGACGATTTTTTAACATAATTTCACTGTAATATACAAACACTAGCTGTTTTCTTGTCCTTCGCAGAATGTGTAGTAACCGGAGGGTTGATAACTTTGTCTTTTTGTAATGATTTAGATTCTTCTGATCACTTTCCAGCACGTAACCACTGCGTTTTGAGCTCGTTATCACCGCCTTTGAACCACTTTTCATTTTGATGAGCTCATACAAGAACGAGACCCAAGACTAGTTTCTTTTCGAAGTAGGCTATCCGAAAGATTTACCTGAATACGAAAACTCTGATGAAGTATGGATAGTGTTCACTTTGAGATAATTTAACCCCACCTCCCCCAAATTTCCATTAAAAATTTAAAGCATGCTTAGTTAGTTTAACGAATACGGTAACTTCAATCTATCTGAGAAGTTCTGATCACCTAGTTATCAACTTAACTGAGTAGAGCCATTCAGTTTATTCCCCTTTTCAAATGAACGGACAAGTTAAACATATTTCACACATGGTTGTGCTCAATCGAGCGTTCACATGTGACCACTCGATGATGTTTACTGTGAGATTGCTGGCGTTATAATCAACGTGTCGGTCTCACAAGTATGAGGATTTAAGTGTAAAATTCCGACTTAGCCGATAACGTGCAATACTGATGAGCCCCAATAAGAGTTAGACTCAAGTCCAGTGCTTCACTTCGAAGTGGGTTGGACGAAAGGCCTAGTTGAATGAGAGAGACGGAAATCAAGTGTGGGTGGTGTTTAGTTTGAAATCGTCAAATTTACCGGGCAGCTACTTAGTTGCCTTTTATACTACCATACTGTCTAATGAGCTGTTACTGACAGCAGTCATGACCAGGCAAGATTGTTGAGTGTGATTTAAAGTTGGCACTCTTGTCCAGTTAGTGTGCAGATATATCACTAGTTTGTACCTGGCTAACCAGGGCCAATTTCAAGTCGAACATCACCCACAACTGAAATTAACCAAATCCTCGACTACTCACCAGTAATCTAAAATATCACCTAGCGAGTTTAATGAGATCGGAGATATTGACTTACCTAAGAAGTTCTAATTGCGGGGTTATCGACTGGACTTAACAGGATAGTTACTATGTCTTCCATCGAGACGATCGAGCAACGTGATCACTACTGAAGAGCAAAAGGGGTTGAGTGTTCACATATGATAATTCCGCCGTGCCTAATGTGAGGTCAGTGGTGCAGTCGTCAACATGGTTGCCTAATGAAAGACGTGGCCCAAGGTATAGTCTCAGGCGTGACAAGGATGTCTACAACTGACGAGCTCTAATGAGAGAGAAACTCTAGCCTAGCGCTTCTGCTGTTCGACAGAGGCCGACCGGAAGATGTATGGGAATGCGACAACTGCGATCAATTGTGGGTGATGTTCAACTACAAATTAGACACTCAGTCAGATTTTCCTCTCTGGCCTTACTGTACAGTTTATTCGAACCATCAATTTGGTTAGAACCTTGCAGCTTGTCCCTCAACACATCCAAGTCTTCTGACGTACTGTTTCCCCGCACGAAGTGGAACCAGTATGAGGATTTCCCTGATGCACATTCTTGAGAAGAGTCTTTACCCCGAATTCTTCCCATTGAATATCTGAAAATCAGTTTGAGTGACAAAATGGCACGATTACTTCACGTGTTCACCAAAGTCCGTAAACTCTCGTTTCCTATCTGGTCCATAGATTCTTTCTTAAATCCACCTCACTTGGTCTATCGATCTATCACGGCTTGCATGCTCCTCTACTGAATGTGTTGTTCACGACTTCTTCTACCTAGTTTGTTATTAAAACAATTTGTACCGTTTGTCATATCCATTGGAATATTTATCCGGTTACAGTCACATTCCCCGTAGACAATTTGTTGACATTATGCTTTCTCGTCACTTCATACTGTATGGAAACATGTCGGCAAAAATTCTATCTGTTACAACGACCTCCCTATATAAGGATTTCTGTAACTATGTTACTTCATCTTCTACATTTACTTACACTCACCCGGTTTTGTTAATCTTTTTTGATGCTTTATTTGACTTGAATCCAATACGTCTTCCCGTTTGATCTTGGATTAATTATGGACTTGGATCAATAGTGCTTTCCAGTTGATACGGACCACAACCATTCACTACCTGTTGCATAGTATAGCGAAAAGGCGTTCAATAAAGCACAATCATAACTGTCCAACCTGCTAGTTACCATGCCACACGTGCGCTCGCGATTTTCAATCACAATTCCAGTCCACAACACCCCCAGGATTCCGCTCACACTTCGTGTGCACTTCTACCCGGGGGTTTTCCACCCTCTATTCCTCGTCCGTTGATCCGATTTCTTTGAGCGATGGCTTGGCCGAGCGCTCGTGCTGTCCTCCGTCTATCCACTGTGGGCTTTGACCGTACTCCACAGCCTTGTTGAGATATTCCTGAGAGTGTTGGAATAATCACGCCTTCAATTTGGTCATCCATTCTATTTCGGCTGCCACGTCTCGCCCGTTGGTCCGATCCGGTCGAGCGATGACTCATCCGGTCGCCCACGTCGTCCTCCATACACTTGCGGTGAGTTTTTGAGCGCACCTCTCCCCTGTGTTGAGGTATTTCACCGAGAGTTGGAATGCTCGCACCACCTGCCTGACAGTCCACCACAATAGAGTTCATTGTTATTACTGTTACTATCAAGTTGAACGTCACCCACGATTGATCGCAGTTGTCCCATTCTCATAGACCTTCCAGTAGGCCTCATTCGAAAAGAGAAGCACTAGACTAGAATTTCGCTCTCATTAGAGTTCATCAGTAATGCATATCTTAGCCATCGCTGGGGTTAGAATTTCGGCCACGCTTTGATGAGGCAACCGTGTTGACCATTGCACCACTGACTTCACATTGGGCACGACCTGAACATCATACGTGAAACCTCAACCATTTTCGCTCTAACAAAAGCGAAACGCAAGTCTCGTGCTTCTTTTTCAGAGAGGCTGGCTGGGAAGTCTATCTGAATCCGAAGGCTACGATCAAATGTGGCTTCCGACTTGAAATTAAAGAAATCTCCAATTAATCATCAGTAAACTATTGTCATTACTTTGTGTCCCTGTTAAACTTGGTTTATTGTCCTTCATTTGTTGTATATCAGAGTATAAATATCGTTAAAAATTCACTCATCCAGGTGAAAGAAGCGTGTTACTTAGACGTGAAAGTGAACAACTGAAGCAAGTCTCCTCAGTTCCATGGTACACTCTCGGCATTCTTTTTTCATTAATACACCATCAAAACATATTTATTACCACTCATTTTGGAAAACTTCAGTCGATCGAATTTAATTTTCCAAAGTCACCCAATGTGTTGAAATGTTGATTTTTTTAATCAACTGAAGAATTGGAATAAATTCGACGCGATAGAAATTCGATAAATGACACGGTTAGGGAACTTGAGATAAGGTTTTTTCCTATCAACGCGGATGGTATGTCTTATCCTGGTCTTCCATTCATATCACGAAAACCAATTCTGCTTTCTTCCGTATGCTGTAGTAACTAATCAGACATTAGTGAACAGTTTTTGTTGTCACATATCTGTTACGATGAGAGAAATAAACTTTGCCTAAATGAGTGAACGAAATAGTCTTATAAACATTACAGGCACAGCTAACATTTTCAGATCGAATCACGAAAGAAGAGTGGGTTGTACTGAATAGTTTCATTTACGTTAAATCTAATCATTCCGAAAACCTCGTCATTATTCTGAGTACTATATCTTTTGTTCTAAGAAGTGAAAATTTTTACTCCACAGGAGGTTACTCCAATTGGAAAATATTTGTTTTTCACTCATGAACAGCAATGTTATTATTTGTTACGGGTATACATGAAAAACAACCACACTGTTTTGGGTGAATAGGGATGAATCATCAATTCTGGGGCATTAGGTCATTCGCCCACATGCGGAGTACGACACCCACAGAAAAAGGGCCAGTAACCACAATTTTACATTGTTATGAAGATAAAATTAAAACAAGTACACTGGTAGACACGCTGGTTATGTTTAGTTCAAAAACGACCACAACATCTACCATACTCTTGAATAGGTTTTCTATGCTAGTTAGAAAATTTTGCGGTGTTTCAAAGATTAGCTAATAGGGCCGGAAAATAATATAATAGAGGTTGTTGGCCGATTTGTATACCTGGGGAGCTATAGCAGCGACGGAGGAGGTGTGGGGAATGAAACAGATACACGTATTTTCAAGACTAGGGCGGTGTTCACTCATCTGATGCATCTATGGCGACAGAGAGGTAACTTCCTGTAGATTATGGGTCACGTATATCAGACAACAGTGACGGCTGTATTAATTTACGGCAGCGAAACATGGCCACTCAGGGTAGAAGACGTGAACCGTCTTCAAGTATTTGATCACCGACGTCTGCGTTCAATCGCTCTTATCGGGTGGCAGCAGCCAGTAAGCAACGAGGATGTTAGGAAGTGGGTGTTTGGCACTAATTGTCAAACGAGTTCTCTTGTCCAGTCATTACATTTGCACAGACTTAGATGGTTAGACCATGTACTAAGGATGTCAGCTAATCGCTTGCCACACCGAGCACTATTTGCCGACGCTGCGGCCGATTGACGCAAGGTGGACAAATGATGACCTGGTGTAGACAAATGAAATCGTTCACGAAGGGGTTGGTCACTGTAGATAGGGGTCGTCTCCAGGGCTGGAGTCCTCGCGACTCACAGAGTCGACGGCTTGAGACGTTAGGTGAGATGGCGGCTAACCGAGCTCAGTGGCGTGAATGTTGTCGTTGTTTGGCCGAGTTGTCTGTGAAGTGAGTTCACTTAATGACGCGGGGCAGTGAAAGCCGTGAGGAAGCTGTCTTGCTGATGATGTCTTACTTTCACACACAGCCAGGTTGTTTGTTTGCAAGATGTGGGCGCCTTGATGTTGTATGTTTGAATACAGACGTATTTATTTTTAGTAGTTAGGTCCATTGCTCTTCCCTTCTTTTTTTACTCTCTTCTCATATGGTTTTTTTCTTTCTCCCCCCTCTTGTTTGTGTGTCTGTCAAGCATCAGTGTGAACCACTGATGCATTGCTGCCTATGATGGTGATGATGATCATGATAACAGCTATAACATAGGACCAATCGTCTGTACAACTCTCTCAGAATAGAGGCTTCTGTCATGGGCTGAAAGAGAGTGAGGAGGTCTAGTTCGAAGAGACAAGAATTAGTTGCAATTCATTTCTGTTAACTCCACCAAGTTTTATTCCTAGTTGGAATTAACGTTTTTCAGGATTCTAGTGAATAGACTCAGTGATGTGCTGGATAGAAAACGATACGGTCTGAATTTTATCGGCGAATTATAGACGTTTTCCAATAATCTCAACGACAGCGTGCTTTTTCTGTTCGTTACTTTACTGGTAATAAGCATTGTTAGTTAACAACTCTCAACTTTCTTCTTGTTTCGACATTTTTAACTGACAGAAAATATTGAATTGTCCGTCAGATGGAACGGGCACACACACGCATTGCTCCAGGTTTACGAGTCGGGCTGACTGACTGTAGTTACTGATGAGTAGTCAGGAATTTGGTTACTTTCAAGTTGAATATCACCCACAATTAATCGCAGCTGTCGCATTCCCATAGATCTTCCAGTCGGCCCCTTTAGAACAGCAGAAGCACTAGACTCGAGTTTCGCTCTCATTAGAGCTCGTAAGTTGTGGACATCCGTGCCACGTCCCGGAATAAAACTTCGGTCACGCTTCCGTGAAGCAACCGTACTGACCATAGAGCCATTGTCCTCATACTAGATACGACCGGATTATCATATGTGAACACTCAACCACTTTTGCCCATCAGTAGTGATCAGTTTGCCTGATTGTCTCGAGAGTAGACACATTAACTGTCCTGTTAACTCCAATCGATAACCCCACGCAGTGGTAAACATGGCTGCCTGCTGAAAAGCGTGGCCGGAGTTCTGGTCCTGGCCGCGGCAAGAATATGCACTACTGATGAGCTCTAATAAGGACGGGACTCAAGTCTTGTGCTTCTGTTGTTCTAAAGGTGTCGACTGGAGAGTCTACCAGAATGCGATTGGTGCGATTAAATGTCAGTGATATTCAACTTTGAATTAATCAAATGCCCGACTGCTCATTAGTGTCTAATGTTCGTCTTCACGACACCTGCATATTTAAATACGAGGGTGTGAACGTCGACATGGAACTGATGTAAAGCGAAAATAAGAAACTGGAGCGGACTTCACTGTGTAGAACACTTGTGCCAGCGATGATTAACGATGAGACTTGTACGCCGAACTGGGTAAGGCAGGTTTGCTTTGTAGGGTGAAAGCATAAAAGTTTAACTCTTGAGGTCTGTCTTTCAGTTTCTTCGGTAATTTGATGTAGCAACTCTTTATCACCATTCCAAAATGCATCGCTACGGTCTAAGAGACATATACGAATGGCTGTTGATTTTTCATTAACTGACAACAGAATGGAATGAACTAGACAAGCAAGAGCGACCAAGGTTGAACATGAGTGGTAATAGGCAAACTAACTACAATCCATAATGTCCGTCTGGGCTAAAATCCGAGTAAGGATGGGTTTGAAGAATTTCAGTACTACATGCATACACGATATCGGGCGAAATTTAGATGTTATATTTTTGAAAGTGTTTCCGCGTATGCCGTCTTCCAACAAATAACACTTTTGCACTGTATGTAACAGCGGGGAAATGAGTTAACCGGAAGTTAGAAGACAAACTCAAAACACTCCGTGAAAATGATCAGTGATAAGTTATCAGGTCTGTTTGCTTCGCTGGACTTCATCTGGATAAGTTTTCAAAATCAGTTTGGTTCTCAATGGATGTATCAGGACCAGTGGAGGAAAACTCTATGGGAGCTGAAAAGAAATTATTCTCAGGCCTGTTAAAAATGTGGTTGAGCTGTTTGACAACAATAACTGATTTCTTGACGAGGGGGTTCTAATTAATCCATCATTTTTACGCTTTACAAAATCTTGACGCATATTTTATCAGCGAGTAGCACACACTGACTGTCTACAAAATTTGGACAATCCAAATCTCATCTGATAGATCTTAAAATGCATTGAGTTGACGGACATTTTTTCGGTTTAAAGAGTTTTTTCCTTATTCCTATGAAGTATTCTGAGACAGGACGAAAAAAATAGTCCACACAATTAAGAGTTGTTTCCAAAAAGCAGGGCTTCTGATAGACACTCAACTTGTCACAAAACACAAATGAGTTGTGAACAACCAGTTTCAATTAGAATAAGGATATCGTTTTTCTACCCGACCGTAGGTCACGGAAATTGACTACCGACCACTACCAACGTGTCTTACTGCTTGTCTTACTGTAAACCATGGAAGAGAGCTTGAAGATAGAACGGTTAGTGCTGCCAAGTTGTGATGATATTTTTTTTGAGTATATATCTGGTGCAGAATCCGAGATCTAGCCGGACAAATATCTGACATACTTATTATCAACAGGGTCAACAGAGAATGATAGGATTTTGCGTGAGTTTTTTGAAAATGTCGTATATTCTGGAACGAAGATTGTATCGCTTATTCTGATGTTATCTCCGGAAAAATGACAACGGGAGTTAACCAGGAAAAGCTTTCAGAACGTTTCTTATTACTGATGATGTAAGATCTATTGATGTGAAATCAATATCAAGACTAATTCAACGTACGGAGAGTGAAAGCCGAGAAAAGCGTTTATGAATTTCCCCGCTTGTTTATCAGTTGGTAGCCAAGGAATTACGTAATGTGATTGTGTCAAATTTTTATAAGAACGGTTGGAATTGTGTGATATTTTGCTTGCGTTATCACGTTACAGTGTACCTCTATGGACCCCTCTTCATTTAGCTACAAATCACAAGATAACCACTGACGGTATTTCTGTAACCTTTATAAAGCATAGACTTGGCTTCAACTTAGCTGCTAAATTGGATTTCACGGAAACATGTTTTAGGATTATGTTGACAGAAAAAGATGCGGACAGTTCAAGCTATTTTAAACCAGGTAACAATATTTTTAGCGGTATGGAGTGTGCTTTCTTTCCTAAAAGTGCAATATGCCTACAAATAAACTGCAAGAGAATACACGTGTGCTTTCTTGTCATACTGGCGTGTTAGAGCTAGTGAATAATTGTGTCTATCCACGAGGTTGTTCAAACATTACCGCTGGTGTCAATAAAATATGAAATTGAATACTAGTATTAGTATCTCTTGTGACAAAGAAGTTGTCCTTTACGGGATAAATGGTGTAAGTAAAACGTACGTTCTCTCCTCATATACGGTTATCAAGTGCGGTCAATCTGAAGGAGTAATGTTCAGGGACAAACCGACTCCGGCGACTGATGCTTGTCAAAGATTGCTCGTGAAGGACAGATTATCCTCCAACTTAACGTGACTATCAGACTACCGACTGACAGTGATCGGAAGTTAAACATCACTTTGTATAAGCAAACTTCCGTAATCCAATTTGTTGACATAGATAGATGCCTCGTGTATTTTGCGAACAATTTGCTCATGTAGCCTTATTTTGGGGACCCGGGGGGGGGGAGAAAAAACGCCGCATTGTAGAGGGACACTTAATTTGTACCGAGGTGTGAGGGAGATAGAGTTGCGATTTACGTCGATCTACTTTGCGTGTAACCCCAGCTAGAGACCCAGGTACTCGTGATATCAATCGCTTGACATTTTGTCACATAGGGCATAGTAATGTTCTATATCCAATATATACTCAACAACTTTCAATTATCTCTTTCACCGATTTCTGTTGTTTAGTTCATAACAAATTTTATGCTGCCAATTAGTCTATTTACTTAGGAAACACTTTCTGGTTTTTTTTGAGAGAAAAAGATAATACGACCTTCGAAACTATGTAGTCCCTTTAAAGAACTACTTAAAATTGATGTAAATCGGGATCAACGCAGACTGAGCTGTTACCATGGTTAAGCAATTGATGGTTGGTTCCAGCAGTCGCGTTCAATTTCATCAAGTAGACTCAGTTGTATTCTGCTAATCAAAAGAATCAGCTAGTGGAAACAGTGTCTGCAGTGTCTGTACATCTGCGTGAACCAACAGGATATGAGGATTTCCCGATCGGTCACTGAAAACTGAGCGATTCTTAATATCAGCTAATTTGAACATTGTATGCTTACTATTCTGAGCACATGTAGAGCAAACAAAACTTGAGATAGTTTCGTCGACTAAGGGGGAAAAAAGAGTCTGTCGATTAATTAACGAGAAGGGTCGGAATCGCGTTTTCGTATGCTTCCAAAAAAGAAGAGAATACTAAGATATCGCAAACCACAGTAGGGACATAAAAAGAAACGCAACCCAAATTGATTCTAGCATCCGACAACCGTCGACTAAATGTAGTGATACCCAAAATCCCAGAATTATTCACCAGTGACTAGCATCCGTACTGCTACCGAGAATGGCTCGGGAACAAAATCCCCATCGAACCAAAGTGGTTTTGACAGTCAAGCCCCCCAAAAGAACTTCAATTCACCTGTGGTAGAAAATGAAACGTCATTAAATATCGAAAGTAGGAATCCACAGGAAAGCGGATAGTCTGTTCATTTCCCATCTCCTGTTATTGAAGAAGTTCGACGGGAAACTTTAATTCTGTGTAGACTTCAGGGGACTCAACGAGGTTAAAATCAATAAAGTTGCGACCGTCCTAGCAGTGCAAGACATTTTGGATGTTGTAAAATACCAAGATATCTTCAGTCTTGGTCAGGCTGTTGACAAATACCGAACAAATAATCCAAGCAAAACAAAAATGTTGTCACTATTGGACAAACATAGTATCGGTTCATACTTATGTTGTTTGAGCTGTTGGGTCGTTCATTTACATTGGGGCAACACTTCAGGGTTTTGTACGGATTACATGGTATTGTTGTCTACGCAGAGGACTTCGAGATCCACAACATTTTGGTTGTATTGCAGAAGATTAAATAATCCGGCCTAACGATTAAAAATTCAAGATAACTATCAGGGAAACAAGGCAGAGTTTCTTGGTTACAAGGTTGGACTAGGCGAGGCCCAACTTTTGCTTGAGAAAGTGACATCGTTGGAGTTAACTCCGGTGATTGCATTGAAAAGGATACTATGGCAGATTTTTCGGTCAGGCTGACTTTTACAACCGCCTGAACGAACAGCTAAAGAACGACTGCTGATTTCAGTGACCGGAAATAACCCGTAAAATAACAAATTCCAAAATCAAAACAGAAGACAATAATCGACTACTAAACTGTTGCTGTTTCAACAGAACTCCAAGCTTGCAACAGTTTAAAATATTGCGGAGGATCGGGGCCGTATTGTACTGACAATGAGATACTACAGAACATTTCAGCGGGGGGGTTAAAGCCGGTAGAACAGAACCATTCATGGAAGGAAAAGGAATGTGTGGCGCTGGTACGACTATGTAAAAGTGGAAGTTGTAATAGTCGTACCGACGTTTTCGTGTAAAAACTGACCATAACTCTTAGGTGTTACTCAACTCAGCTAGATACCCTAAAAAAGACTTGTTGGGCCTTGCGGCCAAGGCAGTTTGAACCTACAACTCGCTGTGTGCCTGGAAAACGGAAGTTCTGTTCTGACTAACTCACTCTCATAGATGGGTTCTGCGCGGACGCCGTCCGTGTTAGCAGTATTGATCTATAACAACATTATCGGATGCTACCAGCTACGCTAGGGACCAGCGTGGAAGTGAATAATTTGACGGGAAGACAACATTCGACAGACAAATTGCATCCAGAAGTGGAGACATTTAGAGTATATTGGCCAATCTCACAGTTCAACGGGGCTAGGCTTTGTTGCGCTAATCTTGGGACTCGAAAACGTACTGGAAACAGAGGCAGAATTAAATAGGTCAATTATGAAGGATTGTCTTCAAACGGCCCAAAATGAACGTCGCCACACACAGAACGTGCTGGAGCAAGGGGGTGACTGGACTAGAATGAAAGATCATATCACCAATTACGTGCTGGCGGGCCAATATTAACAGTTTCTGAAAGATAGTAACCACTCTGATCAGTACGGCAAACATCCAGTCGCAGTCAGGGAGCTGTTGACGATGAGTGTTAACCATTTGGGACCACCGGCACATTGTCTTTATGACCAGACATTTCTCGAGATACAATAATGAAGCCGCTGTATCCCATCAGCTTGCAAAAACCATGTCAGAAAACATCTCAGTGCAAATTGTGGGATACCATGAAACACATTAACAAATCAAGGTTGTTGCTTTTAAAGTGATGACCTATGGCACTGTTCGGAACTACTGAAAGTCAATAGAACCTGCAGAACGCTCTTGTTTTTAATAACACGGACTGGCGAAAAGAAACGACTGCAGTATCAAAGAATAAGTAGTAGCCAAAGCATAGAAGTGGGAACAGGTTTTGCCAGTCATTCTGCAGCCCAATACCGCTTGCCCGAACGATGGATTGGTCGTGTTAGCTAATTTACGAACGAGTGGTACGCTTCTGATTTGTACAGTTATCAACGAATTATTGAAGAGTACTTAACAAGGACTCGAGAGTTAGCTAATCACAACCTTATGGTCCCACAGGAGGCTCTCTGGAAACAATAAATCACGAAGTTATCCGGTCGATGTCCAATGGTTTTGTAGGTCAACCACAAAGATCGATGGAAGTTTAGGGTTACAGGACACAGATCCAAAACTTTTCTAACAAAGCGGAGGGGTCTGTGTGTGACGGCGGAGTGCCGCGGTTCAGTTTATTTGATCAGGAAAGAGAAACGCAGACATCACGTTGAAAGGAGCTAGCTAAGTAGACAGTCATAACCGTGATCACAAGAGGATGCACGTCATGTGCATCAACAGCAACAGTGGTGATACGGAAATCGCTGGACGGAGACTAAGCCACGTATGTTGTAGCCTAGCCAAAGTTTAAGAGATGAGAACGTTAGTGAAGACGCACCCTATAAAAATACCGTTTGCGAATGATCGGACAAAGACACATATCAGTATATCAAGGTAATCAGATAAAATACTCCAAACATTGATGAGTATTCTGACAAAAAATGGTGTTTTCGATAGACTAACTTGGGACCGATAACTCCACTTCTTCAGAACTCACCATTATATGCAAACAAGTGCTTTGTTTGTTATGTTGTTGATACGCGTTCTACTTGTTTTGATCCAATACAGCGATCCTGGGCTTACAGTATTTTTATGCGACTATCAAGCGTTGTGAGCAACCGTTGTTAATAATCATAAAATTACACCTAACCAAATGCAAACAGAACTGAAGTTGAGCACCAGCTACCCTAAACATGCATATAGCAATGTAGATGGAAACTGTGCATTTATAGTTGAAAGAGCAATTACACTGAGACTTTCCAACCAATAGCATCACGCGTTGGTGGTTCAGTTCGGTGGGAAAAAATGGGTGTACTTGACAAGTAAGTCATGTTTCCTCATTCAGACGCACTATATGAGACTTCCTATACAAATAAGAAAAACGGCAGTATGATAATGCTGATCATCGATGTAAATGGGCTAACTTGGAGCTAAAATCAATCAACTTATGACTAAGGGGGCACAAAATCCACTTCCAAAGGCAGAAAAGTGAAAGGCAGGGAGAGAAAAATTGCCTATTTTATTTTTTGTTGCTAAGTGTTTTCTTCTGTTAATGTAGATGTGTAAGTAAATGAATTTAAATTCTAAGCAGTATGTTAAATCAATCATTGTCCTTTTCACATGTTCTTGAAAACACAAAACAAAACAAATGTTCTGTATGAATGAATAATAACGTTAAAAAGCATGTGTAAGAGGATGCCTAAAGTTACTTTCTGAAAAACGATTTCACTCAACATACTCTTTTCCAGTAGCTGTTAATCAAATCGCCTGTCATTAACAACCACGGGATTCTTCCACATGCCTCTTTCTACCTCCCGCCTAAAACTAAAAGTTTGTTTGCTTAAACGCATACAACTGTCAACGCTTAAATTTCCCACACGTCATTCTAACAGTACAGGCCGACCGAGACAAGGGTCTGTCAAAATGTTTCCGTTAGTACGAGCCGTTTTGCACCACAGGTTGGTTACTTGCTGATCAAGAGGAGATGTGGGGAGAATAACAAAACACGTTGTGGATACCTGACGTTTGACTGGAAGTGCCTGTGTCGGCATCTGTCATCCCATGATGCTAGCAACCCTATGTGAATCACAGTCGATTTCATCTCACATGGCTTGGCGGTATCAGTCACGTCACTTTGAACAGAAGTAAAACATGCTTGCCAGCTCCTACATAGAAACGCGGCTGGACTGTTTGTAAAAAATAACACACGACTTAACTGTTAATACGCGTTCGGCAAATCCGATTGTCAATATGCTGTTAGTGTTGAAGTTCTGTTCATTAAATCGATAATGGCTTTTCTTCAGTAAGACTGCTGGAAAATCGTTTGTTTGTTAATGAATACCAAGCAGTAGAAATTTGTCGGTAGTATAAGTAGTATATGTGATAAGTATATAGCTTACCTCGAACAGACAGCACAATTCGATTCATCCAAACCGATACTAGCTTTCTAAGTGATTCATAGAAAAGGTGTTCACTTATTGGCTATTCACATTGTAAACATATTCATATGAATAACGATGTAAATTTAACGCACTACGTGCTTCTGGGTTAGACACTGTTTTTCGATTACACTCTCCTTCTCGTTCTGCTAATGCTGTTAACAGTGTTACACACGATTATTGCAACCGGTGTGTGGTAGGTTTTCTTGAGTGCAGAGCTATGTCATCCGATCGGTATTATGTCCTTTGAGCTTAGATGCGAAGTATCGTTTGACATTTTTGTCCGCATTGTGACAATAAGTGGAACTGTGAGTGTTATTCGATGAAACTATACGGGAGTCATGTGGATGGGGATTACAACATTCTGCTTTTTTGGTGTGGTCTCCAAAATGACAGAACAACTTAGGTAGAATGCTAGATGTAGCTATTGAAAGGACGTAGATTATATAATTCACATATCAGACCGTCAATTTGTTTTTCTGTTGCAGTCAATTTTTTTTACTAGGATCTTGTCCATGGTGCTTTTTCTAGGACTACAGAGTCTCTTCCACCATACACTGTTTGAAGTATTGTCAGGGATGTTTATATTTCTGCTGCGTTTCGGACTTAAAAAACCATTTCGTGCAGAATTACATGGGAGTGCAAAAAGTGTTACTGATTTCCACGGGTAATTAAACCAAAAGCAGTATATTTTACTGCCAGAATTATTCAACCAGTTGAGCATTGTTCACATGATGTTTCAGTTGCACGTTTGAGTACAATGACTTGAGTAACTTGTCTGCTTCGGAAGGGCCGGAAACGAGGATGTGTAATACTGACACAGTGTTATCATCTAGCGGAATTCGGAGTTAGTGGATATGCCCGACCAGTATGGAGATTCGTGAAATCCACGGGCGCTGTGAATCGATGGTTATAGAAGTCACCGCGTTAACATTAACCGAAATCAATGTGGCTGTTAAAAAACTATGATATGAAGATATACAATCAGAAGTAGTGATTATAGCAAATGTTCAGAATGTTCACTACAACTTTGCTTTTAATGTCGCATTCGCTTTAGGTCGGATAATTGAAGTGTATTTGGTTGAATCACGTTGACTACCAAAATGAATGCTTTCGAGTTCCGTAAGTTAGGTGGCTTTTTATAGTCGCTTTTCAGTCAACCTGAAGAGAAAGAAATAAAACGAATTTATGTCAAATGTTCCGGGTAACCATTCACTAAGGCTAGCTTCATTAATCGACTGTGCACTGAAATGAGTTAGAGTTTGTTCCCGCGTTGTTGGACCCGTATTCTCTAGTGGTCTGCATAGATAATTCCTTCTGAAAACGGAATGTTATCACATATGAACAACATTGAGCTAGTTATAATACGAATCTACAACACAACACTAATGTTTTCATCAAAGTAACTCCCTACAATCTCATTCACCAGGACTTTAACTAAAGCCGAAAACTTGAGGTTGTTCCCATGTTGTACCAAATCACCTAGGACTTACAAAAACATCTGTTTTTTGTATTGAATGTCTGCAAATGGAATACTAAGTAAACATTGAACAACCGGTTGCTCTAGTTATCAGAGGTAGAATTCATTACGACGATCAGAATTTATACACATGAGTTTTTGCTCTTGAAATATTCGAGGTAATCCAAGTTGATATCTATCCAAAATTCCTTTGAACTAAAGCTACTGATAAGTTTTAGTGCGAGGAAAACTATTAGCACTACTCTTAAAATTGTTTTTGGTATATTTAAGCACTTCAAATGTGAATCTTTCATCTGTGGCTATTATTTGGAGACAAAAATCCTTGTTCGGTGAGGAAACCTGTGTGTTCGACCTTCGCAACGAATTGTTTTACAGATAAGAATGTCAGTGGTCCTCAGTTGGTATGCTGGTGACCAGAATAGTTGGGCATTTCATTTGCTGTTCGTTGACTGCTACTATAGTTATGCAACAAATCAGTCTTTCTGTTTGTTATCTGGTCCGTGATATCTGCAGTGAAATAAACCACTGCCAACACAGGACGACTGAGGTGAACATAGGACAATGTGAGGCAGTTATGCAACCCGCGAAAATGTTCCTCACGATGGTAACTTCCCGAACACATCAGTCAGGGGATTGCTGAATTTGCATGGAACCGACCTAAACAAGGCGGATGACCCTTCTATGTGGTCAAATCGGCAACAGTATTCCCACTAGCTTGTGATACTCTGGACGTAACACGTGGCCATTCAGTTGATGCTTCAGTGCCAATTTTAACTGGGACACACTCACCACACTACTGAAAATGGATTGGGAAAATTGTCCAGACTGAATAGTTTTCTTTTCATTCTACTGTTTTCCTCTACACATTTTAACAAACGAAGTGGTAAGAGTTCCTTGAATACTTGTTCAATAGTCTAATGTTATTTTTACCCCACGCATTTCTGCATCCTTATAGGCTTGTTTCCCCCTCATTTCTGATCTTGAAAATTGTATTCTGCATGGTACGGTCGACGTCACAACAATGAATTAATCGTTATTAATATGGATATTGCAGAATTAAGGAGTACTAACAAAAATATTCACAAGGTAACACACAACTTTGAGTACGGATCAGCAGGTGCGCATCATTTACTGTCATAAAGACAAATACCAAGTTTTGAAAGCAACTCTGAACAGTATCAACGGTGGTAGTTTCATGATTATTCCTAACAGAATCTTATGTTTTGTTAACTGCTGTTAATTCAGTAGCGATTAAACAGTGGAGATATATATTTATATACATATTTAAATATCGGACAAAGTTGATATATAGCATTCTTCAGGAGGAATCAGGTTGTAGCCACAATTGTATGAACAGTACTGATTCAAGTCTGCTCAAAGTTGAAAAATCGTAATAAGCTGTCATATAACAAGGAGTTGAAACAATGAAACCTTGGAAAGAATGAGTATTGGTCAATTATGTATTTGAAACGCTGAGTTCTGTTTATCCAGTTCAACAAGGCGGCAAGAAGACATACAACGCGAGTTGTAAGCACTTCGTTTATCCTCATCAGTTGGTTGCAAATAACATTCAGTTGACTAGGTTTAGAACATGACAACAAAACAAGAGAAGAAATAAACGCCACAGAGGTGCATATTAAATTGAGTAAAGCGGTCTAACTGTCACGGCAACAAAACTGATTGCGTCAGAATCTACTGTCAACGGAGAGGCGGTGTGTGACTTTGAGTTAACAACACTTCAGAGAATGTCAACATCATACGATTGCGTAATGGACCCAAAAACGAAGTGGCGGGGTTAATCACATGACCTGTTACGACTAACCGCTTGATGATCGAAGGCGACGGATTCCTGTTTGGTTGTCGGCATCCCAACTAGCATCTAGTCGTCACTCTTGGGGTTGTGCTCTTCTGTTGCAAGATTCGGTCTGTTTTGCCGGTGCAGGCGTCAGCGCAATTGCAGGTGAACTAGCAGATAACATGAGACAGTCTTCTGAGACTAAACGAGGAAAGCAATAGAGGTCAAATCGGTGAATGGAAAATAACAAACTCAAGCCCATTGCGCGATAGGTACGAACGGTAGCAGATTTCAACCGTCGACCTATACTGTAAGTAAAGCAAGTGTTTCTTGTAAGAACTTTGAACAGAGAATTCGAAAACAGAACACTGTTAGTATTATGGTCTCCCGTATGTTGTTTTGGGTGCCGATTGTGGTTTAGAAGTGGCCAGTCGTTCTTTGAGATTGAGTTTAACAAATATGGCCTGATATCATTTCGCAACTAGAACATTCCTCAGGAGTTTCTCTTCAAACTTCAGGCGGTTGGTCAACCATAATTTCCTCATATAAGTGGAAGAGCAGAAGGTGTTGTTCAAAAGCCAAAATAACTTCAACGACCAATTTGTGGTTCAGCGAACGGACAACTAGCTTGCTGATTTTAGTGACACATTTTTGAAAGTCTGCGACCTGTGTCAATCAACAGATTTCATGATTTCAACGTTACTTCAGTTCATGTTGAAAACAGATTATGGTTCATCCACAAGTCAACGTTAAATTTCCCACAAACTTTTTCAATAAAGATCATTGTACAAATTTATTTGTTTGAAAACAGAGCAGAATTATTGTTTTGACAAGCTCAGTCACCATAGTCATTAACGACCCACAGTCATAAAGAATACTTTTTGAATACTACAACCAGACATAGATTGTCTCGTTCGTCTGATGTCTTCCCACACAAGTCTGAAAATCATTCGGTTAACGACCGGAAGTTTACTGACTAGCGCGCTGGAAAGATAAACCTCAAAAGGAAAGGTATTAGCATCCTGCTGTTTTAAACACGACAGGTCTAAACGAACCAAGTTGTAATGTGACATGCATAGGACAGTTGCTAACTAATGGATACATCACGAGCACTAAGGTAACCACCGTCAGATCATCCGATATCAGTGCGAGGAACGCATTGTTCAAAATGAAACATTCAATGAGCAAATCAGCTGTTCTGACAAAACTCAGCAACATATGTGTATGTGTGCTTACAAGTTAAACATGTTCCCCACCCCAGTGACGTGGTAATGCGAACGTCTTCTGCACTTAATAATTCAATGTATCATGAAAAATGACTAATCGCCCACTGCTGCCGTTTGTGACTTTACTTCCTTATAGAACAGTGTTGAACATCATTTATCTATCAATAGTTAGGTGGACACCATTATAAACGTTTTGAATTCAAAACCATTATATTACTATGCATGCATCGATTGATCTGTATGTATTTAATGGACAGGCTATGTCGAGTTCCAGGCTTTTCGGAGGCCGCATGTAGTTTGTCAATAACACTCTCATATACTTTGTCTGGTAAAATGTTAACCAGTTGATACACTATAATGCAGCATACTAATTCAGTCGACGGGCCCCTCGCGTTTTAACGCTGACCATAGAAAGACAAAAAGTATTACAGAATGTACAATAGATGGTAGTGTGAACCAGGTGGACGGTTATTATGAACATTCGATGAATGATCAGCAAAGGAGTTTGTGTACCAGAGATCAGCCTAGATTAAAACGTATCCGTATGTAGCTAACAATAACACGACATAAGAAATGTCTGGTCAAATCATCTTTCATACGCGCTACCCGTATCGTTCCATTTGACTGCTCAGTCAACAAACGTCGACTGTTCACAACCACGTTGCAGAATGATGAAATTCTGTATGACTCACCGCTAAGTACAACTAGCTACGGACAACAGTGAACAAGGTCATTGAGATTAGAAAAAAAGAAACTGCACGATATGTTGTTGTGAAAGACGGTAAAAGTGTTTTTCTCCAAACTAGAAAGCATTTGGTATAACGATTAGACAGATCAATAGTGCAACTGAAATCATGGTCACAGTTTGAACTCACAGATTGTTATTACCTTACGCTAAAGGGGCACAACCAACGGATATCAACTCACATCGTACATGTCGATGTATAAATAAATTAAATACCTTACTTAACGACGTATGCAAAAATTTGGAGAGAACGATACATCAGCGGAAGCGACCATTGCTTGATTTTTCAAATAAAACAGTATATTTCAAAACGGGTTCAGCCGGACACTTCGGGTTCACGCAAAATCCTAGAGTCGTTAAATGTCGGACATAAGTTAGAGACGTTTTCGGATCAATCATTGTTCTTTATCCAAGGAATCTCTGCTCCACGCCGTCACAATTTGCAGTCCAAGTTAACGGCTGTATGTATACAAAAGTTTGCACGCAAGTGTTGGCCATCCGTGGGCTTAATGGTCTAACACTGGAGTCTTTGTATATGAGAAGTTTGTATGTGAAATAGAGAGAATGCACTGACGAGAATAACATCGTTTGACTTACCATATAGCCAAGTAAAAAGAAAAATCTAGACACACTTGGAAAGATGTGTTAGGAAGAACAAATTATTTACATCATTCTAGCATACAAACAACCGGCTTCCATCCATGATAGGCTCGTTCATGATTACTTACATGACGGAATCTTCATATGCCTGCCAATTTAACCGCGTCCAACAACATTTTATAACATATCAACGATAGTGTTAGGTATGTTGCTGAACTTATGACAAACGAATACAAAAGCTCGGTTTACTCGCTCTTGTGGATAAACTGACCAAGCCGATCAAATCAACCTGTGGTGGCAGCTGGCGCCATTCGTTAACCGGTTCGGAATGAAACAGACTCATTTCTCATTTTCGCGAACTTGGTGCTATCCATAACAAACATACACAAACACACCTAGCAATCAGCCACCACGTCTAACCGAGAAAATGCACACGAGTACAAACTGTGCATATGTTTCGACTTTTTCGAGAACAGACATTTTTCGTTCATTTTGATCGGCTAGCTGTAAACTCGGAACCAACATTTAGGTTGCAGATTCTACATCATGTTGAAAGGTGACCGGGTGCTGGCCAACCTTTAGCTAATTAGAAGAAACAGACTAGTGGACGGGTGGGCAGACGGCGAGTGGATGGTAATCGTTTTGGGGAAATGATCGGTTGTGTAGGAAGAGCTGCTTGTGGTTTCGATCAACAAAGGTAAAATAGGAAACCGGACATTTTTATGTGCAGGTGCACAAATATTCATTTACACGAAAACAAAATAATTATTTGTTTTAGAAAAACAACACGGAAAACATAATTCAGTGTATATTTAACGATTGATCGGTCACAATTAACTGACACTGGCATTACAATTGTTAAAATCCGACAAAAGACAGACGGTGAAGATTGTTCAACTGTTCAATAATGACTGAATGAAGAAGTTGGTCCTTGTATAAAGGTACAACATAAATGCTGCTGTCTGTCTGATAGCCTTTCTAAACAAAGACACTCGTTACCTTTTTGTATCGTAGCCTGAAAGTCGAGAAAATGGCAAGTTGAGCTGTAAACGCTCTCTGACACTGAAACCATAATTATCTGATTACCACTGCTGGCCTAACCAGACAAGCACAAATAGAGTACCGTGCTGCTAACGTTAGGTTCATATGAGCAGGATTTGTATGATCCAAGGAATACTGTGAAACAAACGCAGTGCGTTTACTGGTCTGCCACATTTGCTTCTCTCGAAGACGTTTTGTCAGTGCTCTCAAACACATTGATAATCAAAGTCAGGTAATCCGTGAACATCCTCAAAACTGTCTGGCTGAGCATAGCAGCTATGTGCGATAGTAATGAGAATTCATGTTAAATGTGATTTGATAAACTAATCAGGATTTTAACTACACAATATGTGAACCCGTCGTACTTATACTATTCCTGAACGTCCCTAACTCACGGAGATGAATATCAGCCCATGGTTATCGTTGATGGCCAAAACTGGTCGTTCGATATGTGCAAATAGAACGACAGAACATGCACTGTGTTGCCATCACATCACGGACTAATTGATTTTGGCACATGTGTCAACACGTTCCCTTGCGTTCGACAAGTTAGCCTTGCCCTGGACAGTAATGAAAGCAGTTGATCGAACGTTCAAGCATCCTGAGCACACAGTTTTGTACAACCGAAACATCATTATCATAACAGCGAAGAACCTGTCCAGAAAGTACTGTGTCTGGGGCCGCCGCTCACCTCAACAGTGAAGTGAAATATCTTAGAAAAGGACGTGACAAAAATGACTAAGAGTTAATGAAAGAAGACTAAGTGGAAGTACTAGAAATGGTGTAAATGCAGGTACACATTAGGTGTGGCACACCGCCATCTCCGCTAGCGTCTCCAACTAGCGGTTTGAGTGATCACGAGGACCCCATCCAGGCAGGCGACACATACCCACTCAGCCCAGTGGAGCAGTCAGGGTCTCCATACTTCGTGACCACGTTGTTGCTTGACCACCACACGGTTTCACCCAACTGTTGATGATCTCAGTATAAAATGTCCGGTACGGTAGACGCTCAGTTAGCATACGAAGTACGTGACCTAACCATCAAAAGCTATGCACCGTGATTAACTGACCAATTGATTGCGCATCCCGAGCGTTCCGGAATACGCTCAGAAAAACGGCCACATTGCTCACGCAATCAGTCTACTTAATGTGGGCCAATTGGCGAAGACAACGATGGTCAGACACAGCAAGCTTGTTCCTTGCAAACAGGCCACATTTCTGAACCACAGAGCAAAATAGAACGCACACAGGCATTATATACTCTTCCTTTCAGCGACAACCTAACGTCTTTTCGACGCCACAGATGACGCAGTATGGCAAAAACAACTTATGCCTTTGCTATCCTCGCTGATATCTTGTCAGCAATATTACAGGTTGACGAGATGGTGCTACCCAAGTGTGTGAAACTGTCCACAGTCTCAAGCGGATTAACTGCAATGAAGAAAGTAGAGGTAGAAGTGCCTCAGTCTTGAGGCAACATTTCGCATTTTGAAGGTGTGAATCGCATTCCATACAAACCAGACCATTCACTCACCTTGTTCAGCATGGTCTGCATGTCTTCGGAACAGGGACTAAGTGAGACAATATCGTCCGTATACTCCAGATCGGTCAGTCGAGCGCCAGGAAGAAACTCAACACTAACTCTACTGGATTCCCAAAGCGCGTGATTTGTCTGTTGTCTTTAAGAAGAATAGCTGATAGAAAAAATAAGAAATTTGCGACTAAGACAGTTACATTCTTTGTTAAAACCGTGCATGTCGTGCACAAACATACTTAGTGCATTTGGTAAACACACTGTCCCTCTTTCGTACCACGATCTCATTTCTTGATAGCAACTTTCCAGTGGCGACCATTCCACTGATGATAAAACTAAATATAAACAAGATTAATTGAGAAGTCCACACTTCCAGGAAAATCGACAGCGCTCTGTAGAACAACTCCGACTGAGACATTGTGTACTAGGTGCACTGCCGGGTTCATGTTGTGGTACCTTTTTCAAACCATCACATCTCATTCTTTATTGCAAGTCACTAGAATATTTTTTCTTAAAACGAATGGGTGGTATTCAATTACGTGGTAAGTACACACCGATGATCTACATGTACATGTCACCCTGCATGTTCCAAAACCTCGACTGAATTCTGAACTAGACCGGAGGAGACCATGTCGTACATTGTATTGCCAGGCCTTAGGAAACGACAAGGGTAGGGTATTGGGCGAATTAAAGTCTGTTCGTATCCTAGTCCATTTAACATAAGATTCAAGAAGACTTGGCATGATTGGTGACCTTGCCATCAATTCAGCTAGGGCCGAGGCTATATCGTCTTATTTGTATCGCGGCTCGCGATCAAACGTTAAAGTTACATTTTTAGGACCGAGTCACATTAAGGTGAATCAGAAGAGAATAGTTTTTCCTGTAGAAGAAAATAGTATCTCCTTGTTGAATAGAAAAACAAAGATAATAAGTCATATAGACTTCAGTCTTAAACAACGAAAAAGATAGTTTCTGGCAGTACTTCTCAGAGATGTTGATTTTATCTGGCCTCAAAAAGTGGCAGTTGATGACTCAATCAACAGATCATTAGGCTACTAAGTGATGCTTTTTGAATGGACGTTTTACTATAATGAGAAAACATTTTCGATTCTATTCTCCTTTGAAAATCGCATTATGGACGCTTACGTCAGCACCTCACAAAACATACTGAAGTGTTCTTGCATCTCGACCGTTTGCTATTATCTCCACACTATAAAGAAGAAGTTTGAATTCACGTTGCGGAATGACAATTAATTGTCCTTCTGTTCACCATAACTATAAAACTAATTTTTAAGAAATCACATTGAGAAAAACAACAGTGCTGACAAACTAAGAAAATTATCAGACGTGAAGATCATGCAAAATGGAAACGCAATAGCCAAATTACGTAAGGCATATAAGAGAAGCAATTCGTCGGTACTTTTTATTGTCACCGAATATTATTAAATATTCACTCACGACACAATTATTTGCAAATTTTTCACTAAGACAAACTTTTTAGTTAGTCAATCCATGGAATAAATACTAGGCGGGTTTCGCAATGTGGAGATGAACTTTACAATTTCAACTTCAGTGCAGATTTCCGATCGTGGGACAGTCTCAGATTGAGAAAGCACATCAGTCACTATCTCAGCTAGTAACAAATAACATCAGGCAAGCAGAACAGTACTGACAAACACATGTGGTTTTCAGATGTTCTGATTTGGTCCTGCATAATGTGGAGTCAGTTTGACAGTGATCGACACAGAGGCTTTACGAAGGAGTGGGCAGAGTTCAGATCCCGGTCGTGGTAAGGATATGTACTGCCATGGGGTTCTGATAACAGCGAAGCCCGAATAGTGTTTCTTTTCGGAAAGAGCTTGCTGAATGTCTAAGAGAATGCGAAGACCACAAACAACTGCGAGTGACACTCGACTCATATCAATTCAGATCATCGAATGAACATCAATAATGAGAAGCAATTACAGATACGATGGGGAGCACATTCATTCACTGACAATTCTCAAATATTTCGCTAGAAACTCGTATCGAATTCGTGGAGGTCGACAATATTTAGAGCATAGTTACTTGTGTTGTGAAACGGTCCAGTGTGGATTTTTACAACAAAACAAGGTGACTCACTATGTAACCAAAACGACTAAAGGAAGTTTTCAAATGTTTCACCGAGATCATCTAGAAAGCCGTCATCAGTCAACCGGTGAAATGACGTAAACGGTAATCATAGGAATAACTGGGAACACTCTTAAATTTCACACATTTCAACACCTATCACACTAACCTATTAAGACAAACAAATGTTTTTGTTTATTGCCACAAGAAACTTGATAGTTTCAGAAAAAGAAAGGAGCAATTGAAATGATCATCAATGTAGCGTTCGTGCAAAAGTAGCTATAGTGTGGAACGATGGGGTGAAGACATGCATTTCTGATAAAATTACAAAGAATATTAACATATTAGGAAGGCTCTGTTGGTTAGCAGAATAAACTGACAAATGAAATTGTTTAAACTGACTGTAATGTGATGATAGACTGCTCGTTCAAGTGGCCCAAGAATCACAAGTGGAAGTAGGCAACAGTTGGATAGTCAAAGTGAGAATGTGTATATCGAAACATTCTGAAGCCTGAACGATCGGGAAACCTCCAGCGAAGTTGGGATCACGACAGGAGTATTGTGGTACTAAAATAACCGCCAGAAGGGAATCATATTTTGTTTATCATGAGATTGAGCGAAACGCCGACAAATGTGAGCTCATCTAATTTTACGTGTACAGGAAAGCACCGAACCTGGAAAAGAAATTAGTGACGAATTGTCCATTCTAACCGACGAGGTCAGAAACCGAATCTCGATCAAACTTCATCAGTTGGATAAACCAGAGTTGAACAGTACAAAAATGAACATCGACGTTACGCTGTTCAGTCAAGACTGTTGAGAAGACATGCAATGCAAATAATCTGGAAACCCACAGCTGAATGTCAAGCAAGCAGGCAAGTACACCTCTACGGATGCAATCCATAATCCACATGAGAAGCTTGACCGGTCTAGATTTCTTCGGCTAGCTCGGGCAGACACGTTCTCGACAAAGCTTCCGGTCAGACCAGAATTAAGGGGACGTACTGAGGTCAAAACGACGGTGGTCGGTAGAAATACAGAACTGATGTTATCACACGATGAAAAGATGAATCCGCTGTGCCCCACGACCCCCCCCCCAAAAAAAGACGTAGTGTAGTGAAGAGGAGTGGTCGTACTATACTACTCACACCACTGCTATTCAGTAGTGGGCGCCAGAGCACGGATTTTGACACTGAATTAATCGCAAGAAAAATACAAGAAACATTGGAGTGCAGCATCACATGAAATGGTTCTTGGCACGTAAGGGAACGTAAAGAAACTGAGCATTGACGTTTGTGGCAATCGTGGTCGTCTGGGTCCAGTACTGAATGCAGATGTGTTTTTATTTGTTGTCTTGTCGAAATGTATAACCCCCCTGTTGCTTTCCTGAATAAGTAACCTTTGTAACATCCGCGTTTTTGTTTCACAACATTAGTAACACAAGTCAATTTCCACTACAGATATATATTACGGACAGAACAAAAGGAGTTTTCTATGGAATACCAGCTGGTTCAACAGACCAACAGACAGCAGATGCGGGCCTACGCCGAACTAACATACTGAAATTAGGACTGAAACTTGTGACACGAAACCAACCTTAGAATATGTTCATAGTCCATTAAACCACAATGCATCCGTTTGTGTCGAGGCCAGCAACTATTCATCCCTAAATTCCGACCTTTAAAATTAACATGAGAGTGGTGACGTAAGCTGTTTAAAATCAACATTTTGTCAAGTACATTAGATTTATCTAACCACTTGACTTTGACAATCACAGCCTTTTAGTAGCATAAGTGGTTGAACAACAAGAAGGTGGTCAGACAACAAGCAGCATAAGAAATAAAACTGTCAACATTCATCAATTGCAAAGATGTTGAGGTGCTTGGCTAAATTTGACCAAACTTTCTCATTGAAGCTCATTGGAACAGTGTGACGTCACTGCATCGACCTCATCTTGCTTTAGTACATAATGATAGGATGTCTAGAACTTCAAGTTGACGGTCACCCACAATTGATCGCAGCTGGCGCATTCCCGTAGACTTTCCAGTTGGCCCTTTTCGAAAAAAACACTGGACTCGAGTTTCGCTCTCATTGGAGTTCGTCAGTAGTGCACATTCTTACCATAGCCGGGTTTAGAACTCTGGCCACGCTTTGATGAGGCAACCGTGTTGACCATTGCGCCATTGACCTTACACTAGACGTTGGCTTGATTAATCTATTACGTCACGCTCGTCCGTCGGTTTGACTGAGCAGGCCAGCCATCGAATTGGTCGGATTGAAAGTATGATAGGCACGAAGCCTTGAAAAGGCTCTTCTGATAACTTAGTTTTGGGTAAAACAGCCTGATTTTGATGGCTTCATCAATACACAATGTTCCCATTCGGGCGGAGAAGTGCGAGTTATCTGACACGAAAAAATATGCAATGCAAACGTAATTAGGGAGTAAATTACGACATCTTCCTCGAACAGAGAAGTGAGAGTTAACTTTAATACGATTAAGAGTCAGATGGTGGATCAAGCCGAAAAACCAAATGGCTGGCCACATTCTCTCATCTGAGTTTATTAAACGATACGTAAATCGATCGCGCAATCTTCGGAGCCATATTTTTTTTTCAACGAATTGTAATTGCGTACCGAGTAAAACGAAGTCGTTGAAGATTCCAGATCTGCAACGTGCATAAGTTGAATAACTTCAACAACATCAAAATCCCTGGAACCGTGAACAAAGTGGATACAAGACAAACCGAATCGAGTCACTTCCTCCGAGTAACACATTGCGGAAAACAAACTTTGGTGCGGCGAAGTCCCATATTCTTATATGCCAGACACCTCGAGTCTCGAGGATAATACGTCAATTCATGATCCTGGTGTGTGTTCAGTTAGCCATCGTGTTCAGCGGTTATAATCCCCATTATTTCAACACCCATAAAATTCGTGGTAAAACGCTGTGCGCAGACGTATTTTTTATTTTTCGTTATAAATCACATGGTATGAACCGAAAATATAATTGCCTGAAGTATATGAACGGAAACCCGTGCACCAGTCTGTGAAGTCCGAAATGAAGACCAGAAGTAAAATGAAGTCCGAAGGCCAAGGTGTGTGAGATACCAATAATGACAAGAGAAACTTCGCCAGATTTTGGAAAACGGTGACCACAATCACCTCGAAAGAAAACCATCATACTATCCAGTAATTTGCAAATATAGTTGTCACAATATGTCACAGATTGACCATCTTTTGTGTAGTTGACGGTGGTGTTCACAAATCATAACAGAAAAAGACTACATGAAATTATTATCACAAGTGAAGTAGTGACAAGGTCGTAGAAATTACTGTAACAGTCTTAGCGGGCAATTGTCGCATGTCTTCCGTTGGAAGATTCCAGTGGAATATACCTTTTACTGTTAGCTTCGAACTCTCAACGAATCACTTCAGCATGCTCTCCCCGAAATGGTTTAAGTTTTTTCGAAAACGGTTAAGTCCGTTTGCTTTCTATAACGTCCTTCTAGTCAGCAATAAAGACAACAATCCCAGTATCACTGTACACTTGTTGAATGAACATGTTTAAAAGAACCGCGATCTAGTTAAGATCGGTAATAAAGGCAAACCAGTCTATCACATGCGTCAAATGTACTGGGGCATCATTTTGTTGGAGCAGGATGTTTTCCTGGATTCACGGCGTAACGAATGACTATTAAATGCTCTTCAGTGGAGTTGCGCGTAATACAATGACAAAACAACATGCGAAACTTCCACATCACCTAACCGTTGTGCAGAATATGCTCCAAACGACCGCCCGTAGTATATCGATCTTCGTACCAATGCGTATCATTATTTTGGACGCTGTGCCACTAACCTTTCTTTTAATCAACGCCGTCCGAGTTGAATTTTTCTCATTTTTACACCCCACATATCCACAAGCAAATGTACGTAGGACACAAACGTTTCAGCTGTATACAACGCTGAATTTGACTAGATATAAGTCAAAACACGTTGAGTTCTTCTTTGTTATTGTTTGTGTATTGAGATAAATTTACCGGAAAACGATTGATAGCACACTAAATGGCAGAGGACGATAATGAGACACTAACCCAGCAACAAATTTTAGATTAAACTTTGAGGAGCAAAACGCACAAAAAACATCGTTTTCCACCTTACGAAAATCGGTTGACACATAAAGCAACCATGAAACTTTGCGAGACAAAATAACGTCCATATACACGGTAGACACAGACCTGTGAATAAGTTCACGATCGGTGAGAAGCAGGCAGCAGTCTGAGGAACAGGTATGATAACATTACTTCATAGGATGCGTAAATATTGTCTTCCAAAATTTGAAAATGGTAAAACTGAGGAAGTGAGAAGCCAACCAAGTGAACAAAATAATAAATCTAAGCAGCATTTCTAGAAAGGGGCGCGTTAGAGAAGAAGGACAGACTGTTCAAGCTGAGAAAGAAAAATCAAAAAGAATTGCACGTTGTAGAATAACTAGATCTCGCGAAGTTCTCTGCGCTCATAAAAGCAAATGGTATTTTCTTAATCTTTCGACCTGCTTTACTTCTAAAACGTTGACATCACCCACAAAACCACTTGATACATTTATATAAAACCTTTGTTCATCAGGTAACATTGTATTCCTTCACTAATCTGATCATGAGTCCAGAATCACTGGCCATCATGGCTTGTTTGATGATAAATATGTGTTCAGCAAGAAGCGACCGATCGTAAATGTAAACAGTTCGTAAAAAGTTGAGCGTTTCAAATTGTCAGACAGTAGACTCTATCGAAAACCGTTTTAATGATCATGTCAACATCATGTATAACAGCCTTCTTACTTTCTTCCTCAAATTCTCCGAACGCCCACCGTCTTCTTTGAATCACGTGATACCCGTATCGCCCGTAAAAATAACTACGGCCTTATGTGATCAACTGAGTAGGTTCGTCATCGGATCGTAACTATATCAAGATGTCTGATAAACCGTTATCCAACTTCTTGTTGAATACAGTGATATAATGCAAAGCGGAAATAAGCAGTATGCGTTTACTTGTCAGAATTCGTCGGAAGCATGTTCTCAGTTTGTATAATCGTTGTTCTTCATCAAGTATGTACACGGGATGAACCCTGACTGTACATATTACAATACGGACGGTAGACACTAGTGGTGAACGCGTTTGCTGGATAATATAATACAACCTAGGATCTTGAGGCGGACTGTCTGTGCACAGTTCCAGCAAGTGCTCTTAACATTTGCACTGATCTACGGACCCCATCGAACTTGGGACAAACGACACAAGTAATTTACGAGCTACAAGCTACTATAAGATAATAATTAATAGAACTCCGGCCATGTTTTCATGGAGCAACCGTGTTAACCACTGCGCCATTGACCTTACATTGGGCACGACCAAATTATCATACTTGAACACTCAACCACTTTCGTTTGTGAGTAATTCTCTGTCTTCTTAACTCCAATTGATGACCATTCGACTAAGACTTCTGTCCAAGTTGCAATCACAAAAATTCACCCGTTGGGCGACAGCTGCGATTAGCTGTGAGTGATGTTCAGTTTATATAAAACAACATAATCTCCCATTACTCACCATTGATAGAACTAGTTGTCCGCGGGGGAATTTTGGTGTTACATTACAGCTTGTGCTTCATGCCACTAACTGTTCCCCAATTAGTTGGTTATAGACTAGGAGTCATCGATTGGAGTTAACAGGACAGTTACCATGTCTCCTCTCGAGGTGATCGGGCAACCTGATCATTACTCACAAACTAAACTAGCTGGAAGTTCACATATGATAATTCGATCGTGCCCAATGTAAGGTCAGTGGCACAGTGGCCTCATCAAAGTGTGGCCAGAGTTCTAGTCCCTGCAGTGGCAAACATACGCACTACTGACGACCTGCTCTAATGAGAACGAAACTCGAGTCTAGTGCTTTTTTTCGAAAGGGGCCGACTGGAAAGTCTATGGGAATGCGACAGCTGCGATCAACTGTGGATGATGTTCAATTTATATGAAAACCAAAATGCCCTACTAGTCATCAGTAGAAATAATTACATACGAGCAAGTGCGGCTTGACATTCATAAACGATAACATAGTTGTGTTCAAGGTGAAGTCATCGGTGCAGTCGTCAGCATGTTTAGTTGAAAAGAATAAGGATGAGAGTTCAACTTCCGAAAGTATGCACCGCTGGTAAATTTCAACAAGAGCGAGTCCTCAGCCTAACGTCCCTTTCCAAAAGATACTGACCAGAAAGTCTATCCGAAAAATAAACTTGCAATCAAGGGAGAGCGATATGCAGTGTGTGACAGGATGATTTCTATGATATACTGTGAAAACTTAATCGATTTGTCTATCAAACCAATGTATAAGAGAACACTCAACCACTTTCGCTTGTGAGTAATAATCGGGATGCTTGATCGCCTCGAGAGAAGACACAATTGCCTCCGTTAACTCCAATCGATGACCCCTCGATTAGGACTTCTCTCCAAGTTGAAATCACAGAAATCATTGACTTGTTGAGCGATATTTTACTACTGGTGAGTAGTAGAGGATTTGGTTTATGGGAATACGACAGCTGCGATCAATTGTGCGTGTTGTTCAACTTGAAATAAACCAAATCCCCTACTACTCAGCAGAAATCAATACATATATATATCTTTGTATGAGCTGGAGATGCTCACATTCATGTCAGTAAATTGTGTTATCTCACAAATCACCCATACAGTTAAATCTTAAACTACTCGCTGTAAAACAGCGCTCGTCAGTACCAGCCAAATATGAGACGATTCTTTGCACAAACGTAATATCGACATTTACACTGATTTATTAAAGTTCAACATAACCTCTAAGAGTATGTGTTTGCTGTGGAAAAAAACGGTGGACAGCAAGACATGAATTTCGAACTAAAGAAGACTGGAAAATATTGGAGCATTTATTTTTTTCCTCACAAAACTGTATGCCTCATAATAACTGTCATGATAAACATGTTATTTATGTTCATTTGAAATGTCAAAAATTACCTGGAGGTTTGCAGTAACATTCAAATGACGGTAAGCTTGTGCAATTTTCGGTTCAGCATTAACTCAATGAGGCAACACAAGAAAAGTGAGAAAGTCAAAAACCTGATTAAATCTCAGTTGAATGCTTTGTTTTGTGGCTACGACGTTAGTAACTGATGCCAGAGTTTACACACAGAAAAGATGATATTGTGTCTGTTTAAGTCAGGTTTATCAACAAAAGACGAGTCAGACGTAGAAGGTTCAAATCAGCCATGTTTCAGACAGAGGGTTAACTGAATGCATTTGCGTTTATCCGGTAAGTAGGGTCATAGAGAATACTCGAAGGAGTTGACTCTCTGTCTGATTTGTTGAGGTCAAGTTTCGGTCACTAGTCGCATATTTGGAGAACTTTCGATGAGAACTTGTGTAAACGAAATAGATTTCTGTTTGTTTTTGAAGCAAGTCTACGAGGGTCAGTTAACAAATAAGGAGAACTTTTCGGCTTCGTACGATGACAAACCTGGTAGTTTATTTCAGTTTAAACAGCCTTGGTTAGCGTCTTATCTATTCTGCAAGTAGCATCCATTCAAATCACAGATGTTTTCTAAGAAGTGCTTCTGACAACACACCGAAATTCTTGTATATTGGATGCGAGCAACTTGAGATTACAGAGTTCGCATTGAGAGAGAGTGTCCGACCGGCTCCCTACAAGAGAAGCCACCAGATTCGAATGTTATTCTTGTTGTGTCCTGCCAGCAACGCCGATCTTTGCCACTATCACTTGTGAGTAATGCGAAACGATCACATCCAAGAAACAAACATAGATAGGTCGCGAAAACACCACAGACTTGTCAAGTAGCTCAGCTGACTCATTGCTTCATTCGTCCAGTCTGACGTTATCACATGAACTACGCCAACAAGTTAGGCGCTAATTAATACAAAAAGCACAATGGTTTGGCTGAATTGCGATGAGACAATCTTAGAAAATGACCGACTACTAAGACAGAAGAATATTATGGGGGACATTTTAGTTTTGTCATGCAAAACGACCAGGATACGATAAGAAACGGGATGAGCAAGTAAGTGGCAAACAAAGTTGACAACATAAAACAATGTAATGAATAGCTAGTATGAGAAAGAACTTTCGTTTGTAAATTTTCCAAAGGAATTCAAGTGCTCCGATAAACTATGACAACTCGAAGATGAGTGTTATATGTTGTCAACTGAGGAGAGAAATGTAACAGACCACAATCACACAGTGTCTCCCTTCCCCAAAACAGACATAAAAGTAACATTAACGAAGTATAGTTAATAAGAAAGAATACAAGCGCATATACACTTTACAACAAACTCCTACGAAGTTCCCAACAATTTCAGCAACTATACACAAAACATCACACTACTAACTCTAATGATTACACAGACAGTATTTTTTTTATATCAATTTAAGTCATCACGGAAACAGATAGTGAAAGATATCTCTCTCTCGCATTAGGTAAGCGCACCTTGTAATAGAATCAGGGTCGCTAGTAAAATCGATGAACTGACGACCTTTATGCAAATAAAGTATACTTCCCGACATTCGAAATAAATGTCAAAATGGAAAACAGAGGGTAATAGTATATTAATACATTTGTAAGCCAAAGTCCGACTGTGAGTGATTTGCTACGCCTCCTAATTAAATATCAGAACACAATCTATTAACAGTGAGTTTGTTGAAGATATCAGAAATGTGTTAGAAAAAAATGATAAGTAGTGTCATCCAGAAAGACACCGAGGTTGCATGGTTTCAAAGCAAAAATGAAAACGTACAAACTGTTGGAGTTTCATAAGTCAATCATAAAATCAAGTAAGACAATCAGGGGTTATCATTGTATAGTTCAAGATGCAACAACAAACGAATCCTATCTAGCCTATTGAATGTGCTGCTCCAGTACGAAAGGTACATAGAAAAATCGTTGTTTTCAGCATAGAAATAACAAAATATAATTATACCAAGGTAGAAATGGTATCAAGATTTGGAAATGAGGTTCACCGTTGATGTGATTCGATTGACAGTTTCATGAGGAGAAGAATGCAATGTCACGCTGAACTGACTTCGACTGATGGTATGAATGGGAAGTCATATTTAGTTGACTTAGTTTCTAATCTTCTTGGGAAAACATGTATTTGATTAACACTCCTGTTCTCAGGTTGTGTTGCAGTCCTGTTGTTACTTGATATGTACTTTCAGTGTGCCTACCTTTGCTTTACGGACAAAACATATTACAGTAGTGAGTGCTCGATAAACCGTCACGTTCGTATGCATGTACGGTTTTTTATACCGTCAGCGCAGATGTTTGCAATCCCGGTGATTGTTTTTTCCTAATCGCAAGAATTTGTAGACTTTTCAGCTTATTCAGCTGTTAGATGTTTTTATATTAGTCGGCCTGTATCCAACATGTTGAGGTTGCGTCGACTTGTACCGTGAATCTTCATGATCAACCAAATTGTGCTTGCCATGTTGGCTAGAAAAGATCATAGCCGGTCAAGAAGTAACATTCATCTTCCAACCGACTATCGCACACGATAGATATATAGGAAGGATTAAGATACGTGTGACCAAAACTTCCGCATTCAAGTGTACTTTTCGAAGTATTATTGACTTGGTTTGATTGTTTAGGAAGCAAGCACATGACTCAAGCTTAGTGTTCGTTAGATGTGTGAACCATGTCCCTCCTCGTAAGTTGCACGTATGAACCGTCAATCGATTAAACTAACAACGAGCGCATTCAAATTACTCTCACCTGATTGTTTAGGTAAAACCGTTAGTGATTACTGCTCAGATTGTCAGACGATCCCCAATAAACATTCAACACGATCAAAGCACAAGTAATATGGCCGGATATTTGTATCGACTCTTACAATAGAGATACTCGAGTGTGGTTTACCATCAGAAAGGGGCTAGCCAAGATATCCCCAGCGGATAGACCAGTATTAAATTGTCCCCAATAATCCTTCAACAGCTGCGATCAATTGTGGGTGTTCAAATTATGTGAAAAAAAAATCCCGTACTACTCAACAGTAATCAAAATATCCACAAGGAGTGACTTGTTAAAAGTTTTGTGGACGACAATGCCTTTAAAAGACTAAACAATATGACACGGTAGATTATATGAGTTATGTTTACTTCCTATCCATTCAGTCGGTTTCACCGTAATACAAATAAATACATAAAACGATTTCAGATAACAATTTTTTTAACAAAGGGACGGGAAATTACACACGGCCCACGCGTTAGAAAACTTTGCAATGGAAAGGCTACCCTTGTACATTGAGCGATTCCGGAAATATTGTGAAGGTGAGAATACATGGAGTTCAACGCAGGATTGATGTGAACTAGTTTAAATGACAAATGACACAGGTTACCGAATTCCATAGATCAGCTGCTCAGTACAGATTGGAGCTCACTTGCCTACAAGAAATCTATTGTCTGTTCTCACAACTGGTCGTCCGTATGGTAGGTCAGTTTTTGTATGTGCCAGAAGATTGAGGTTATAATCTGCTCACTTTTGTCCACATACGTCTACTTTATTTTTTCCGTCTATACCCTACTGCACCTAAAATCGACTATATATATATATATATATATATATATATATATATACAACAAAATTTCAATCGCCGAATCGCCCTCTGTTGAATACTGTGACTCCCCTAACAAACGCGTACTCATCAGGCATATAGATCGGCGTAGTGAACATATTTCCCACAATTTTATCACCCACCTTCATATAAATTGAACATCACTAACAGTTGATCGCCGCTGTCGCATTCCCGTGGACATTGCCATCGGTCCCTTTCGACAAGAAGCACTAGACTTGAGTTTCGCTCTCATTAGAGCTCGTAAATAGTGCATATCCTTGTCACGGCTGGGAGTAGAATTCCGGCCACGCTTTCGTGAGGCAACCGTATTGATCACTGTGCCATTGATCTCACAATGGGCATGACCGAATTATCATATGTGGACATTCAGTCACATTCGCTTGCGAGTAATGCTCTGATTGCCCGATCGCCTTGAAAGGACACAGTAACTGTCCCCTTAACTCCACACGATTACCTCTTGACTACGACTTCACTTCAAGTGAAAATCACAGAAATCATTAACTTATTGAGTGATATTTTGATTACTGATTACCACTTTTTCAAATTTCTCGGTCATAGTTCTCTTTTATGTTCATTTTCATCATCCACGTGTGCCAATACATCCACTGATGTACTGCAGTCAGAAAAAGGGATGATACATAATTACACAAAGATTGCCTAATGTCTGGTCAACCACAAAATTGACGCACGCACGCGGATAAGAACGGTTCCTCCCGCGCAATCACGGATACAAATCAGCGGAAGCTAATAGGATAGAGGATCAAACCATATGAAAGCACCCACAAGTCGATTCACTCTTGAAATAAGCGAACGGTAATATGTTTTGTATTTTAGAGGGGTGTAATCGACGAAGTTTGGATGAGGTTAGATTTCAGCATCATAGCAGCAGAGAAATCAAGCGACTGATCGATGAAACTGAGTCCTTTGGCAAATAACAACATTATAACTAATGGAAACTATTGTAAAAAATGAACGAACTGAAAGGATGAACTATATACCTCAGGTGAAGTGAGCAAGACTATGTGGTGTCTGTGGGAAACAATGGTGCACATACCATCCAGCGGGAGTTGGCACTGGAATATACAAGTAACCAACGATTTATCGACACTTGCTTATCACAAGCTCCAATGAATATCAACATTGAAGTAATGCAAACAACAACGAACAGGCCAAACCGATGATCACATCACTGGAACAGACCAGTAGCAGAAGATGGTTTTCTTAGAAGAAAGGGAAGTTGGATGGCTCGGACGATTACTGGGAGGACTGAAAAGCAATTCGATGCCTACAGTACACGATCAGTTGGAAGTGGCAATAGGATACCCATTGTTTAGCAAGATGTTTAAATCAGTGTGTTTATGAGAAACTACAGTTAGACAATTTTAATTCAACTGTTGCCCTTTGTGAACTAGTAAAGCGATCATCATGATATTCAAATAAACCAACTGTAGCACATATATGGTCCAAAGAATGAGACAGTGGCCAAATGGTAACTAAATGGATGTACCGACTTAGTCACAACTGAACCGAACTCATTGTCTATGAGACCCACAATGCAGTCACCTTCGTAGAGTCGGAGAATTAAACCTGTGATCGAAAGTGTACTGATCTTGCTCATAACTCACTGTAATCCTACACTCGCTCAA
The DNA here is from genome assembly GCA_013368495.1 of Paragonimus heterotremus. NCBI lineage: Eukaryota > Metazoa > Platyhelminthes > Trematoda > Plagiorchiida > Troglotrematidae > Paragonimus > Paragonimus heterotremus. The sequence goes on from LUCH01000404.1 coordinate 190,098, forward strand.
AGTAAATGACACAACTTTTTATTCTGGTTGAGGACTACTTAGCAACACCGGATGACCCTTTGCTGTACACCGTTTGTTTTTCAAGTCACAATATCACTCAGCTCGGCATATTGACTGTCAAAGACTAAAGATCAGCGATCGACCGAAATGTTGAAAACGGACTGGCGAGTCACGATTCAACCATACGGCAAGTTAGATAGAGTACAGACACAGAGAGTGAAGGAAGAAGGGGTTTACTAACTACATGAACATTACCAGTGAAGGTGATTCAGCTCACGTATAAGCTGCTAAATGGTTAACTGAGGAGATTGAGTTGACCTTTGTGGATCGCCCCGTCATTATTTCTTTCAGCCAAATAATTACTAAAAGAACATCTGCTATCCATATCGAACATCCAGAATAACCGGACATTTCTAGAAGAAAGTGTCCTGCACGTGAGTTTGGGTCGTGCATGATCACCCCTTTGGACAATTGTGTACGGTACTCGGGATTGGAATCCATTCAAGCGGAGGGGTGGCGGGTATGAAACTCGAAAATGATTGGTATTCAGCATAGGCTTTCCAGATAATCGATGTCAAAGGGCAAGTGCACGTATGTGCGCACACCGAAAGCGAAGGTTTGACACACATAGTTAGTGCTAACTGGCCCTGATCATTTGGTGTAGCCACGAACGTGAATGAATGGTCTGCGTAGGCTTAGCACTGACAACGACTTTGCTCGTTTTTTGTCTGAGTGTACATTCCAACAATCGATCTGACGGACCAGGTGAAGTAAGCTACACAGTCAGAATAGGATAACCTGTGTAGAGCAGAACTTAAGTTTGATTATGACAAACGAAACGGAGTTGAAAGTCTACAACGAGATTGAGGTTGTATTTTCGTAAATTCACGCAGTGAAACCAAAATATGAGTAGCATTATAAATGAGCGACAACAATTTTTTCGAACATCAACTATTTGGTACCATACCATACTAATTTATAAAAAATGTACAAACTAAAGTTACCATTTTTTTTACCCAATTATGCAGAACCCGAATTTATTTGCACAAAAATGAGACAGATCCCATTAATGTAAAGATCGGTCTGTAAATATTGGGAACCCAAATACCTTAGATTGGCTTGGTTGAACAAACGGAATAAAAGCAACGCGGTCGGAAGGCGAACCAGTAACTTGATTAATGCAAATCAAACGTCTGATAAATTTTTCTCACTGGTTATCTGTTGCTGGTTAATTGGCTGGTGACCCTCTTCCAAAAAAATACGGAACCAACACTATTAGTTAAAACTATCAAAACCTGACGCTAATGATTAACACCGATAGAACTTTTGTATAAAAAAGCTAACGCCTTGGCTAGGTTACAAAAAAGTAGAACAACACCAAGCATCAACTACAATCCGCTAGCCGCGGAAAAAGGTTGGATTCCAAGAAAGAGTTCAAAAACCGATGTCATAGTTGACACCTTCAAGTAACCGAATACAAAATAAATAAACTTGAACAATAAGGCTTCAATCCGCCAGCTCTTGATGCAACTTAAGATTGACCATATTGTATCATTAAACGCATCGCGTTCTGGAGGAGTAGTCAATGAAGTTGTAGTTTTCAGTACTATGATGGGAAGAGGATCAGTTTATAAATGAGCACGTGGACACACGGTTGACTTTGAAATGGTGATTGAACTAGTGACCGATATTCACCGAAGACGATGCAAACGGTGATTACTGAGAAACCCGTAGCAACCACAAATTACCTTGTTCAGTCTGAAGGAGTGAATGCTCCGTCAACACATGTTCATAAAAGTGAATAAAGTTTAAATTAGACCAGTGCATATTGCACACAGTGTACATGTTTGATCCACATCGGCTGCTGGTTTTGTCGCACATGATTTCGACTAATTGATTGACATTTTACCTCACTGGCAACAAAAGCTACTCAATAGATCACAGTAAACGAGACAATTATGTCCTATTCATGGAATCTATGGACGTCTTTTTTTCACTGAAAAGGTACGAATCCGATTCGACATCAGCGATTCATGTTTTACCGCAGACACCGACAGCAGGCGAAGGGAAGAGGGGTGAAGGTCGACATAAATCAACTGCAATTTGTGCTTTCCATTTGTCAGAAGTGCACCATAATAGCCGCCGATTATTTTAAAGTTAGTAAAAAAAAATTCACGTATAACTCGATTGGAGTACACAGTTTTCAGTTCAACAAAAGTCAACCTACTGGAGAAGAGACAAATGTCGCCGGATCGACTTCACATAACACTTATCATATATACTAAATTGAAGTTACAAAGGCTCAGAATTGTCAGCAACATGGAATTAGTGTGCGGAATTGTTAAACAGGAAAGGTAAACAAACACCGAACAAACAATGAATGCACCATCAAAGATCATGAAATAGTGAACAGAAATCGATGCGGTCACCTGGAATTATCAAACGGAAACAGTGAACAAAAATAACTTAGTCTAAAAGATTTACGCATACAATGAACTATCAAGGAATTGCTATCAGTTATCCTGTCTCTCAAAATAGTAGCAACACTGTTCGCTTTAAACGTCGTATAAACAGTCAGATACGTGTACCTGTTGTTTTGGTCACTATCGGATAGATAAACATCCATTGGGATGTTGCTCCGGTTCATACACAAAGCTAGCAGTTATCTGATCTCTAGATCGTGCAAACCAGATGATTACTGAACAATATTCCAACAGAAAAAACCACACACTACCCGCCAATGTGTTACGAGTATTTCAACACATCAGCACCGGTTCATACGACCTCCGAGGCCTCGATGCAACAGTGCAATTAGTCATTCATCACTGTGAGTAGCAAGTTAGGAGCAGGTTATGAGGCATCGTCATCAGATGAGAAAATGTGCATGAGACAAACCTGATCCAGCAGGAACCGGAAATAACTTCAAACTGATTACCAACCACATTCGAACGTGATCTTTCACTTCCGGATGTCTTTTGGCTGGTCCACTTCATAAGGAAGCATTGGACTCGAGCTTTGTTCTTATTAGGGCCTGTCAATAATGCATAACCTCGTCTGAGCCGAAATTTGTACCCCAGTCCTGACGTTTGTAAGACTAACGCTTTAACCAAACCTTCAGTAACCTCACAATAATCCTGACTGATCAATCATCCAACTGCTCAAAAACAACCCTGTGACTAGGGTTCAGATTGCCCGATCTTTTAGAAGAGGGAAATAAGAGATACTGTTCAGTTCAATCCATAACTTTGTGATCAGGAACTTCTCACCTAGGTTGAAGTTAAGTTCTTTATTGAAATAACTGAACAATCTATACAAATGTTAAATGATAAGCAAAGAAAAAACACAATAGTATGAGAAGGCTTAAAAAGCATAACTCTTGAGAATAATTGTTCAAACAGTCAAGATCGAAAAGTCTACAAAAAATATCCAAACAAACAGTTGAATATAATGTGAAGATAGGACAATGTTTACGAAACATCCACCCCACAACTTTGACTCTTTCGCATCACTTAACAGATAACTCAGTTAATCAACACAAGTAATAAACTCGCCGAGCACGGCTAATCGCCACCAACCGTACCGTTTGCAACCACAGGCAACGTGGATTATAAAGTTCTCCCATTTCAGCAGATGAGCACAATTTCCAGCTATATCTTACGGTGTCCATCCATTACTCCCAATCTTGTTTGAATCCACCAGCCAAAAGTAATCTGAAGTTTGCATCATATAAATAAACCCTCGAGTTACAATCCAAAGCTTTTATCCGCTTGGTGATCAGTCAGCTCATGAGCGTCGCTCGTGACGAGAGGATTTACGTAACTGATGTGTAGATAGTCTACACCGGATGAATCCTAGCAAGAACGAAACAAGTCGAGTGGCATCGATCCGGTGATGAGCAACAGGAAACACTATAAACATCATTTAGAGCACTCGTGATCGTAGCCAGTGGGACCTGATAATCCCGGTTGTACTGTGTTCATCCATACTAATGAGATGTGAACAGGCTACACACCAACAATTACCAGTTTATAATTTCCGTCTACTAATTCCTGCGTTGGATATCATGTAACGAAACACACGTGTTTTTGTCTTTTTTCTAAAACAAATCAACAACGTTTGGTAACTTCACGAAGCTACACAATGTAGAGTGAGCGCCAGTCATGCGTCATCACAATAGCTGAATAGCGACAGAACCACTGATGAGCGCAAAAAATATTCTGATTTGTTTCACTAAAAAAAGTAGCATCTATTATAATCGTATATACAGAAGTCGATTAATAATAATTATGTTCAAAATATGAATAATACATAGTTAGTCAACCAGAATCAGGTAGATGAGGGTTGTGGCAGAGAACACGTGATTGTTGGCACAGCTCCACGTCGAATAAGTTCACACAGAATGTTCGCAATGTTCCGAGCATCATCTGAAACGTGAGATAGATGTCAACATTAAGAAAACGAAATTGAAGTTTATCTTACTTCGCTGAGTTAGTTATCAAACAGGAAGAAGCAATGATGTGGGATATCATGCTGAGTTGGCAACGCTTTTCACTTGCAACTCAGTTGGTTATCGATAAATTGTAGGCGAACAGAGAATGAACGTTTGAAGTTAAGTACACTGGTCTTAGGAGTTAAGTTGAGCATCAATCATAAACGTAACAGTATTCGAAACGACAGAGTTCGTCTGCGATCTCAGTTCATCCAGCTTTTAAACCCTACCGACCAGTTGAAATGGTTAATTTAACTCTGTATAGAAAGTGCGAGGTTTTCATTCACGTGCAGAAGCCTTCAGCAAAAACAACGGTGTGGGGGCTGGAGAGCTCACTCCGCCTGATCTTAGTCGAGGTGCTCATGAATAAACTATAACGAAACAACATACTAATAGGAGATAAACTGAAACCGTGTCAACAAAAAAACAAGAACAAATTAATGAAGCAATCCACACATTCAACCCAGTTCATCCAGGCTCCCAAATGACTTTCGAGCATGAACAAGAGATGTCTTGATTTGACGCGGTTTAGATGGATCTATGGTAAACGTTCATTACACAGCAAGAAAGCACAGAGAAGACAATATTAGAACTTTGAGGTTCGATCCAATTGCATATAGTTAGTCACTAGTTTGCACGGTGTTTTAAAGAGTACTAACAATACGAAGTGAAGACAAATTACGAGCTGGGCAAGTAGTGCTACCGAGGCCTTTTGTGAAAACAATTTTCCCAAACGATTTAACCAAAAAACGGAGCAAGCTAGATTATGAAAACGACCAAAAAGAAGTATCATTCAAAGTCGACATTCTGACGATAGCATATAGGGAAGATGGTCAGTGTCACACTGAAGTGCACGAATAATGTACCGAAATTAATTTGGTTCACATGCACGACTAGGTTGCCTTTATGTTTCATTAAAAAACAATTCTATGGTATTTATCGGTCACCGGCTATTTTAATGCAATTGTAGAAACATTTACAACGACTGGACAGAAAGAGCACTCGAAACGAGGGTTGAGGATCACGCCATAAAGTGACTGAGAGAAACGATAGTACATCTGATAATAAGCGTCACACAGCGAGGACAGAACGCTGTTTCGTCCATCGCAAGACATTTATCAAACATAGATCTCAGCGTCAGTATTGCACGGTCTCTCACAGTTCCGGCAAGTGCTCATAACTCACAAATTCCAAATTACGTTAAAGTCTTATTGATCAGCCATCGACAGCCGGCTTTACAGGCTGAAAAACAACTGACTGTCAATATTTGTCAGCAGCGAGTAACTCACACGATCCAGATTGATCTGTACTTCGAAGTACTGTTTTTAAGACTTGTTTTTATGCTGACGAGGGTGAGCGAAATAAATGCATATAGCAGTAAATGTTTTCTGATCATTGTATTCAAATTGCCATTTAAATGTTAGTCATATGATGAACTTATGTACCCCAAATCTAACCTTCATGTGGAGAGCTATTCCATAATCCATAGCCTCCTAAGGCTTCTGGTGGAAGTGATCCAGCAAACTCAGTGACCGGTGCAAAAATACATGATGAAACAAAATGCTACGAGTGTGCGGCTGTTCATGTTTAGTGACGGAAGCAGACATGATTTTGTGAATGTGATCATTCCATTGGAAGTGAACCGCAGAACAATATGCCCCAGATCGACCCAGTAAATCTGTTGAGGTGGCGGATAGCAAGCTCATGTCACGATATCGCAAAACAGCACATTAATCCAAGTCCTGGTAGTAACACCGTGGAATGTCTACATCCCTGTAGTAACCAAATTAGCTCGCTTAATTCGTAACCGCATTCCCTCATTATGCGGGATGTTTTCAAAACACCAGTCTGAATGCGTCTAAAGCACCTGACGTAGACCCCTTAGTCCCAGGAAGACCACGTTAGTAACAGTGTCAATGTACCAAACAAGAAGTGCATCAACTATATAAGCAAGAATTAAGAACAGGCTCAAACGTACTTCGAATACCAGACGTGAGCAACCCAATCGGGAGGAAATAAATTTATGAAGCACCAAAAACTATTATGTTTAAGACGTTGGATGGCCTAGGGAAGCCGGCTAACGGTGACGGAATACATGATTTTCATTCGTCGGAACAGTGGTACAACTCACAAGCGGGGTAGTAAAAACAGACTATTTAAAAACAAATACTGACCGATACCGCTGTGGTGTCTGCCTCGATGCGGAAGTCCAAGACCAGATAACATGTCCAGCATACCAAATGGAAACTGTCCCATCACGTCTCTGTAGACCTTGGAACGAGAACAAACGATAGTGTCGCAATCGTTCGTTTAAAACGTTGATTTGTACGAATTTTGCCCCTAAATCAGATTAAAACGATTGCCGACGGGAGTGAAACCTCTGATTAAGAATGCGCGACAATTTAGCAGAATAAGAATTCGGATAAAAACCAAACGGTTCAACCACAAAACACAAAGTAGCAGGGAAGTATAAACCACAAATTTGGAGTACTCACCATACTCCTTCTACAACAAACTGGTATTCGCACCAACACTAACAAATAGGCTTTGATCCACCGACATCTTTAGTTTATACGCAGCTAAAATGCCCCAGCACAAAAACATGAGGTGGCATTTATTTCGAGATAACCTCACAAGTATTGTTGTTCGCGTAGTTAGTGATTCTAACAGCAAACATAAAAAAGGTTACAAAAAAACCGTGAGCATAAAGGGCAAAGGTAAAAATATATGAAGATGCAATGATCACATTGAGACAAGCAAGTCGATGACTGCTTGACAGAAATCTTTACCAGTCACAGTGTGGTTGATTGACTGGGAGCTCGCAACAGTCTGTATTCTGACGCTCTGGGCTATCAACCACACACTCACCGAAATACACACACCAATGGGTCAATTTGCCAATTTATAAGCCCAACTAAACTGACTGTCTGTTAATATACACTTCACGTCGGTCGCATGCGCATCTCACAAACACTATCAATAATAGACGAACAGCGTATGCCATGATCACACGACAACGTTAGGATCGGAAGAAAAACGCTATCCGTTAAACAAGACTCCTCCTGTTGAAACATGACAAACAATCATCGTATACAGGGATTTCAATCGTAGTGTCTTATCCTGAAAGGTACATCTTTTGACATTTGACTGTTAACGTCGAATCAGGCTCCTTCGTGTCTCAACACACAACAAAAATCACTACGTGAGACGCGCATAGTGTCACAAAATCAGCCATGATAAGCCATGTTCGCGATAAGCTGATTGTGTTAACACCTACGGGGTCGACTATAGATGAACATCACGTCGAGTGGAGATGGTAAGTGAAAGCACGTGTGTGCACCACAAGAGAGTAATTCGGAATATCTGATGTCTGAGGCATATAGAAGTGTACATAAATCACTGTTAGACGACAAATACTATACAGTCTTAACACAGAAGAGTTACAGTCTAAAGGAGAAAACTGTTCGCCACTATGGATGACTACTCTGATCGACTGAAATACATAATCATCATCATCCTCAACAACAACAGTTTCAGCGACGAGCTGGACCCACGGCTACTGCGGATTGAGCTACTACGGAAACTGATGGTATCCCATGAAGTGACAGAATGATAAATGAGTGTTGAATACCAAGAGATTTTAACTGGCATAAACTTAACAGTCAAAATTGTTTGCAGCTTCCACGTTCCCACAGACTTTTCAGATAGCCCCATTCAATAAGGCGGTATGCTCAAGGTTCGCTATTGTAAGAGCTCGTTAGCCAAACTCTCACACTACTGATCAGTGATCAGAATACAGCCCGATAAGATTAGCGAATTCTATGGTTCCAATCTGGAGAGAAGTCCTAGTCGTGTAATCAATTAAATAGATAGTTGCTGCGCCTCCTTGCACATTCAGCAAAAACACGCGCCGACGGACTATCGACCTGAACAAACAGTTGATAGAGACTAAATAGCAAATACAACAGTGGTCGAATACGGAGAACTCGTTGGATCTTTCACACAAGTGGAGCAGTTGTTCGAACCGCACAGCAAAACTGAGAGCATATATCAACTGTAAGCCCTGCTCATAACCGGTGATCGGACGTCTTCGTGATGCCACAAATGACCAAGATTAGTTAATGTGCTACGTGCATTCGTTATCCTCATGTACCTCTCGTTAGTAGATTGATGAAGTGATACTACCCAGATAGCAATCTGCCAGCAGTAACGGAAATAGGGTCAGGGGAAATCTAATCCCACAGAACATACAAAGAACCCACCATACAGACCAGTCAAGTCGTTTGATCCATTCAGCATAGTCCACATGCTCTCTGCAGAAGAACTAAGTGAAGAATTTTGGATTGGACTGAAGTAATGGGATTCTGAATAGACAATCACGGTCCACAACATGATCACTGATCAGGACGCGTCTTGAGATTGCGGCCGTTATGGACCTAGTTTGTGCATTCAGAATCCTAAAACGATATTCCGATTCAACTGTTTTAAATTTTATAAATAACAATCATGATGACAGTGTGTTACTCTCGACAGAATCCACAAACAGGTGAACGGTCAAAGGTCTGAAATGATAGCGATATTGTTGCCCGGGCCACCTATAATCATAACAATGATGAAGGATACTTCAGAAGAAAAAAACTGTTAACGGAAAAAATAACTGGAAGGCCACTTTCGTGGTCGTTAGATCCGTGCTTTGTCGTCTTCGACCGCATCTCTCTAAGTTGATCCGGTCTGTTTGTCTAATCCTTTCATCCATAACTTCTACTCAGTGGATATTTACTATGGAGTAAAGAATTGGTTACGTGTTTGTGTGATCAGAATGTGTTGGACATGGCTCAGGAGAACATCACAAGATCCAGGTCTTCTCACTGTTCTGCTCAAATTCCATAAGGAGACTACTCTTTTTAATCAGAACTGGAGTTAACTTGAGCACGACTGATTGTGACATATTGTCATTAACCAGCGGGTAGGTTGATCACGAAATGGCAAGGCGAGGTGAATAACACCCGGTTCGGCAAACGCTCAGCTAACATGCGGAGGATGCGATCCAACCACCGCAAACTGCACATTTCTAGGACTTGACCAACCGGTAGTGCACCCGAAGTTTTCGGAAATGTGCGTCCGTGAACTGCATACGCAATCATTCCACTTGATATGAACTGATTGGCGGGGACAAGAACAGTCACATGCAGTCAGATAAATGATATCTACGTTACAAACAGGTCACGTTTGCGGAAACTAGAACAAAGTGGGTCGTATGTAAACATAGCACACCCTTCATTTCAACGACAACCAGACGCATTTTCGATGCTCGGATAGCGCAGGTTATCGAAAGCAACACGTATCCTCGCAGAATACTTCTTTGGCTGATGAGATGGTGAGACCTAAATAGACTAGACGGGCTACCGTTTGAAGCAAACTGTCAGCAATAAATCATGCGGAATGGAATACAACATGCACTGTTTAGCATGAAGGTTTATTCTAACCGCGATATCATGCCTTGTTTGTGCTCTCTGGACGTTGCTAGATTTTTAAAAAAGCATAGTGAGAAGCCCATAATTTGACATAAGGCAGTGAATAAATTGGTACCGTTGATTCGACCAGACTTTCATGTTGAGGCAGACGATCCTCTACAGACTATGGTGTAAACAGTGATGGTCTCTTCCGTAAAAGTGTTTCGGAATCACCTATCAACTATTTTCGCTTTGTTGTGTTACTAGATGAGAATGGGATACGATGAGAACTGCATGGACTTGATGAATTCGTAATAACTCATTAGATAAAGGGCAAAAATCTTGCAAACCATAAGAAACTCAGCACCAGCCTATTGTATACCAAACAGAACAACTTTAAACTTCGTCTGTAATGTGGGAGAGCAGACAACTTACCTGTTTCAGATTGATCCATTGTCTAAAGTAAGATGGTACCGAGATACCCAAATGGCGACATTGAGAAGGCAACCTGGAATGATTCGAAAGATTGACTGATTTACACATTCCGTTTTTGGATACGAGGTTCATACATGAAATATAAATCAAACAGTATCGGGTTAGATAATATGAGTAAACTCACAACATTGTGGAGCACGGAAATAATGGCTACTAACAAGACTCACCAGCGAACGGAATCCACAGCAAACAAAGTTTCTTTGCTCACCTGTTCTCAAGCCCACAAGGAGTAGATCAATCAATATGAACAACAGTTTCGTCTATTGATTCATAGCAAGTGTGGAGTCGTTGTCGCATCGAGCTTTACAGAACCTATCTTTTCTCCAGAAGGGTTAAACTGTGGAATTCCTTTCTTCTTGAAGTCTTCATACCTATTTTTTACAGCCATTCATTGGTAAACTCAGACGTATTTATCCAGCTACACGTATTTCGACTAAATGTCTGCTTTAATGTATTACCCACAGGCCAAATACAACATTAAAACAATAGAAACATTTGTCACGCAAGGTCCTTGATACAGTGTAAACCTTAAGTTATTCATGGACTATGGAAGTTGTCATTGTGATGCTGTCGCATGTTCCAAAAACCACAGGCCATGAAAACAAAAGTGCGTGAGCAAAAGGCTTCCGCACGCAAAGACTAGGGTTTCGCAGTCAGATTCTGATCATCTCTGGAGCCACCAAAATGCTGCATTTCACACTTTTACATGAATACATGCAACACAGCAAATCAGCTTATATGTGACATCCACACTGAGTCTGTGATTCCAATCGACCAGACGGGTCAAAAGTGCAGTAGAGGTCTTTCGCTGCCGTCCGGACAATTGTGTAACCACTGCCATCGGCGCTACGAGAAAAAAAAAGATAAGTACAGGATGACGCAGTACTACTGGGCATCGAGTCCATGAGCTGGAACTATAAGACTGGCTTAAAAACGAATGGCGGTCTTAACTTTGTGCCGTGAAAACTCATTCACAAGGCCCGGCAGAACCGCCTGCTTTGGTGTTGTACTTGAGAATTCGCCTTTGTACAGCAGATTCACGTACACTGGTTTTCGCACCGCCACCCCAGTCATTACATGTTATGCGCTACTAATCTGTTGAGACCTGTGTTAGCACGAAACGGTTTACATAAAAGCTTGAATTATCCATCTAGCATTTCGTTGCTAGAAAATTAAATACTCAACTCGACAGTGCATAGTTTTGTTTCAGCCTCACTGATGCAAGGCTGTATAACCCCATGTAATGCTCAATTCATATTCGCTTTCTATTCCTATCTTGCTGAAATGATAAACCCAGACTTTTCAGTAGCGCAACAAAGAGGAAAACTAGTCTCCTATTCTGCAAGGTTCTCACACCGGAATTCAGGTTCTTACGATCTAACGATATGAGAAGTCGGCATCAGTGCTCACATCTACGACATAGAAACTGTTATCAACATAACGTTTGCGCAGCACACTATTTGATTGATTCAGCCAGTTTCGCTTGTTCATCCTCAAAACTACATCAGTCATTAGAGGGCCTAACGGTGAGTACACTGCGCCTACGCCATTTTGATGACAAATCGCCCTATGAATACATGTTGATAATAACTCTTTTAGGGACTCATTCAGCATTCCAAATTCCGCATTATCTAAATGGAACTGATAAAGCATTGAACAAATAGTTAATCTTATTCGCACGTTTATAAGCCATGAGCATACGTCTAATGATAGCAACCTCTAATCTACAACAGTCTAACGTGCTAAAGTTACTATGAACCGAAACGCATGCTTTAAGCTAACTGAAGAAAATCTTTTGCCACGGTCCAGTTAATCATTCTGCTAGTGCATGAAATGGCGAATTCGTCCTGTCTACAACACGACGTAGTGATATGCCACCCTTACGAAATTTTATGGGTCACACAATCTTTATATACCTGAATATGAGGATATCCTCAAAGGATGCACTGAAAATAGTTCCCAAAATTGTAGTCAATAACTCATTTGCAAGTTACTTGTGTCGTTCATTTCAGACTCAATAGAGTCAGTATACATGCAGTAATTACAACATATGTACAGGGACCCAGTGTCTGCTTCAAGATCCCAAAGGGCAATACAGTTATTGTGACATATGCAGTTAATGATCACAATTCCTTAAAATCACACGACCGGTTTCGTCAAGCATGCGTACCCGACGAACCACGACTACATGCCCCATCCTAAAAACGGAATATGCTGGAGTCGATAACTCATTTTCGTGTTAGTTGTGTCATTTAACTCAGACTCCAAGAAATCCAAAGTTAGGTGCCGATTCTGTAGTAAAATGCCTGATCGAGATTTATCGCGCTTCCAAAATTATCTTCAAATACATTGGGAAAAAATCGTACCAAGTCTATGGCAACGACCTTGGTGCGACATGCACTGACGGAGACCAATACAACTGCCACACGTATAGCGGTTAACGGTAGTTAACGGTAGATTAATCCAAAGCATGTTTCCTGATGGCTCGAAAACGACCGCAAAATTAAAAACAATCAACTACCCTCCCTTATTTAGAAGAATGAGCAGACCGGCAGTTTATCATAATCGCTGTAGGGGTCATCTATACAGGAGACGATCATCGCGCAAGTTGAGGTGAAAACGGTATCCACCCATTCACAATAACCAATTTCCGTGAATACTTGACCATAAGTCAATAAATTGATGAACAACGTAACACAAACTAGGTTTCAGATTCTTAGAATTGACGAAGTGATCAGTGTTCCCCCTATTTGGTAAACACACACTCACAATTCACCAGATTTACAGCATACCAAATTCGCACTACCGAATGCCACTGATAAGCCAGTGAACACAAACCAGGGTTCGTATTGCTCTCTAGTGTTTACACTTCTCAGATAGCAGAGAAACCATGTACAGGAGTGTTCATACAGTCTAAATGGATAACACTTTTGCAAAGCAATCGTACTGAGCTTTAGGTTAAACATAACATGACCGCCTCTCCGAATCGGTTGCGACTGAGAATCCGCTATAACTTACCGCGGTACCTTGTCATAAAAGATTTGCTGCATCAACTTCCTTAAGGAACGTGAGTATTACTCACGTACAAAGGCAACTATTTTGCCGATATAGTTAGTCGTCGAAACTTAATCCGGAGTTCAGAATATACGGCAGAAAAATTACGTAAGCCATGAGTGAAACCTGGTTTTTGTTCATTTTCCATTCGGTTCTTTTTTTGCTAACAATGAAAAAATCCTGGCATGAGTTGGCCAGTCAGAAGGGTACACAAATAGGGATCACGATGTTAGACGGTAAGTCTTCTTGAAAGTGCATTAGCTTTGCAATAATCTGCAGCTGGTTTTCCATGGTAGGACATTTTGTGACGTGGGTTTATGAACGCTGCCGTGAGTGGTTGCCTGGTTGACTGAACTAACATGCATCGATGTAATGTGTCATGATGGTCAGCTTCCAACCCTCTCGCTCTGTATTGATGAGCATTCAGAGGGCCATAGATCACAAACAGCCTTGTTCTAGCAAGAAAAAACTGACTGGAAAGCGGCTACAACAAGAACAGCACTGGAGAAACATAACAGACCCTATTTCACACACGTTTTTTGCATTGTATTCACAGTTTAGTTGTGGGAATATAAACATCCATGGTGCAATTTGTTGTCTAACTCGCATATGCACTGGTACAACTGGCGCTGAAGTAGGACCCACATCTTTGTTTTTCTCTAAGAATGACAGAACTATACAGACAATCAACACTGGCCACCAGTTCAAGACATTCAAGAGAAAACCGGAGTACAAGCGAAACGAAGCCCATCATCAACGCTGATGCTACATGGGCATGCAGACAGGCTGAGTGCAGCATTGGTATCTAGGCCGGAAACAACAGACCACTCCGATTACATGTCATATACACACACACGCACATACACAAACTCAGAGGTATCACGTCATGTCCCTCCACGTCACACAAACATACAAGCACCAACATCTATGATGGTAGAAGAAAAAAGTGTGAATCACTCAGGTAAGACAGGCCAGGGAGAGGTGGCCAAATTAAACAGCCGCGATGCATCACAAATGACGTCATAAAGTAAGATGGCAGCTAGGATTGATTGACTAAGCGAATTAGGAAAGCACAAATTCAGATGAGGAAAACAATTCAATGAATTCGATCGTGAACATTTGTGCAAAGAAATTTGTGTATGACCAGGGGCATATCTTTAACCAACTAGGAGACCTCAAACTTTCATGTTATATTTTACAGCATTCACGGTCAGTTCTATGTGTAAGTAACTGTGATGAGTGATCGTAGCATGTCTAAAAGTGTATGATTAAAAGATTTTTTAAATGTGGGAAACCTCCCTGAACACCTAAACGATTTGGGAGGTAGGAAAATAAACTCCACAATCAGAAAAATCAATGGAACAAGATAGAAAGCTATCATGGCCTCCAATGGTCAGCAGTATAAGATGAGAAATAGCTGGCCTGTACAATGTGTGTGTGCAAAACAGCAAAGCACATGAGTGATCTGAAAATGAAAGTAACTGATACCGATGTTTAGTGGCATTGACTTTTTCAGCTCTCAAAATCCGTTTCATAATAGGTGGTAGAACAGACCTAGAGGTCATTTCCTGAAATACACGATACGTGACGTAACGGTTATAAACCGTTACAACATCCACGGTCAACTATTAACGCATCAAACACTGAATGAACCGAATGAATGCTTTACATCGATTGTTGGCTCGGATGGGAAGCCAACAACGTTGATGTGTTAGGTTTTGTTTCTCGATGACGTAACTAAAGAGTGAAATATATGGGATCTCTAAACTGGTTTCCTAACCTGGACAGCACTAGGAAATCAGTCATTTGATCAAGAACTTGACAACATCCCCCTAGTGTATTCTTTTAACATGTGACGAGGATAGACCTCAAGCTGAACATCACCCACAAATGCTCGCAGCCGTCGCATTCCCATAGACGTTCCAATCGGCCCTCTTTCGAAAAGATGCATTAGACTCGAGTGTCGCTCTCATCAAAGCTCGTCAGTAGTGCATACCCTTGTCACAGCAGGAACTAGAACTCCGGCCACGCTTTCATTAGGCAACCGTGTTGAACACTACGCCAGTGACCTCACACTAGGCATGACTGAATTATCATATGTAAAGCTCAACCACTTTCGCTGACGAGTTCTAATGAGAGCGAAACTCGAGTCTAGTGCTTGTTTTTGAAAGAGGCCGACTGGAAGGTCTATGGGAAGGCGACAGCTACGATCAATTGTGGCTGATGTTCAACTTGAACTTAACCAAATCCCCGACTACTAATCAGTAAGGATAGACCTACCGAATCTCTAGCTAACAGCTAGGTACTATAGACACGTATTGCTCGATAAGAGGAGATATGAATGTATTCAATATTTCTATAAATGTGCAATTCTT
The DNA here is from genome assembly GCA_013368495.1 of Paragonimus heterotremus. Classification (NCBI taxonomy): domain Eukaryota; kingdom Metazoa; phylum Platyhelminthes; class Trematoda; order Plagiorchiida; family Troglotrematidae; genus Paragonimus; species Paragonimus heterotremus. Next base: position 205,964 of record LUCH01000404.1, read on the forward strand.
TGTGCGTTGTGAATCTCCCATTTTTATTAAACTAATCCAGGTGAATAACAAAAGGATGGGCATAGATGCTCTAGTTAGGAGTCAATTTTTTGAAACGGAAGCGAACAACGTGAACATCGACGGTAATGCACACGGGAGAAAAATGAAGTTGGCAGATAGCTAGAAGGCGATTGCTATTCTCGAGCAGCTGATCCGGAATAGAACTAAGAAAATTTGCTTGCCGTTGAATCATCATAGCAGACTATCTACACCTCCGGCTAAAAGAACCTTTCAGAAGTGCCTTTGGAGGTACGGCAGTTGCAAACGGATATGCTGTAGCTCGTTATCTAGACAGCGTAGACGGTAGAAATGGATACAAACAAGCATATTACTAAAAAATATTGTAAGTATGCAAACAATGTTATACGCTTTCATATTATTCGCCATGATAAACCATAGCAATAGTTAACGCAAACTACACATTGCAGGTTACAGTCTATGATGCAGATTTCGACCACTAGTGTTAGTGGGGCTTTGACTCAGAAAAGGTGCAGGTTAAGTTTTCCTTACCTCTCCAACAACGTCAGTTGGCCAAAACCGGAGGCTCAATTGCAACCACGTCGTCATTCAATCAAAATCTTACATGCTGGTATGCAAGCCAGAATGCAGTCGCACGTACCGACCTCTACCGATTCTTGATGTGAAGCAGGGTTGTGTCTTGGCCTCAACTCTACTTAGATCATAGCTGAAGCGCAATACCAACAACCATTCTTCAGAGTTCGGAGGACGATGTTTGAATAGAATACCGCATGGACTGTCGCTTGTTAAATATTTAACACTTCCGTACTCCAAACCTGCTACGTGGCTCGATCATTCGGACGTTACTGTTCGCACATGATAGAGAGCGAACTGCGCAGAGTGAAGAATTACATAGAACGACCAAAGTAGCAAAGTATGGTTTGGATATCAACATGGCATTCTTTCTTTCAATCAACTTCAGGCGGAAACGATGTGCCTTCATCTAGAATCTGCATCAACAGAAACATTGTGGACAGTTGCGCAGACTTTCGCTACCTGCACAGAAACCTGTCAATAGATCTGTGTGTGGAATGCCAGTTACGAGGTCGCACAGTCAAACGTAACGCTGTTTTCGGACGTCTTTCCTAGAAGAACCGAAGCCTGAAGATGTGCATCAAGTTATTCGTCTATCGCGCCATGGTGCTGTCCACGCCGTTGTACGGCAGGAAAATCTGAACATTATATCAACTGAATGTGCGGTATCGGAACAGTTTCCATCCACAATATCTGAAACGTACCTCAGGTATTCCGTAGTCAGACATGATCTCGAAAACCAAGGTATTTCAGTAGGCATGCATGTAAACGATTGCACCCATAATGACGTTCAACCAGTGTAGTTCGATAGGACACGTCCGTCGGATGATCGACAAGGTGATCCAAAAGCATCTACTACACGGCCAACTAACAGGTATGTTGGCCAGAAATCGCGATGCTGGGATGTTATCCAAGTAAGCTTTTCAAGTTGAAATATTAACCTTAAATCATGAATGGGCGCAGACCTGAATGATGTAGTCAGAACAAGCGTGCAAAATTTTAGTGAGTGACAGCAACGGGGCCGTGAGTTCAAATGCACCGTTCGGAAGGAAACTATAAGCGCTGAAGCCTGTGAGGATGTGACTATATATATATCGGTGTGACAAATGCAGCCGGGAGTGTGCTGGCCGTCTCGGACATATAAGTTATCAAAGTGCTCATAGCACATCATCAACAGGAAAATGGCGAGGACGTTGTATGCATAGGCTAAGTTGGTTGCGCACTTTTCGCCCTCACGATCCAAAGATCCCTGTCGTTTGGCAAACCACCCCTCTCCTGTTTGAGAAACTTTGAAACACGGTGGTTTGCTGTCCTTTTTTCGTTTCAGCATTGTTAGTGTACTGTATGTTGAACGCTTGTTTGAGTTATCAGTCCAAACTTAGATCCATACTGTTTTAGTAATGCTATATAAAAGTTCTTCTCACTCTATATATTGCCCGTATTTTTTTCGGAGGCCATATCTTACTATTACAGTCCTTATGTTTGTGATTTCCAAAAGATCAGCGTCTCATTTTCTTACAGCTTATTAACTGGCTAACTAGCATTAGTCGACTAATTTGTAAAGAACTCTACTCACACGTCTCTTAGTCTTAGTTCTTCATGTTTGCGCTGGATACGAGGTGTGTGAGTGGAACCGTAGGTGATGTTGCGCAAGCCACCTGCTATTGCGGTTACGCGCACGATTCCTTTGGCATCGGTCACTGTGACAGGCTAGTCCGGAAGTGAATGCCGCCCGTCATGAAGATAACAAATCAGATGGTTAATACGAGAGATTAAATGGAGAAGAAATCGGCAGAACCAACTGGACAGGACTATCTAAAATTACACCGTTTTCGATCGTATGATAAAAGCCATTTATTCTTGAATACTAGTCAGAATTAGGGAATCTGTTAAGTTAGTCTTGTGAGCTCGGTACCTCAATTTCTAGGTTCAGATAATCTACCCAATTCTTCAAACAAATTTCGAAATCAACGACCCAAATTCGACTCCTATACTCAGCCCATTTTTATTCCCATTTTGAAAAGGAACCGTCAACTTAACAGAAGGAAACGCTTTGGACCACAACCTTGGACAATTGTCTCCCTTGGAAATGTATGAAATTCACACAGTTTTAAACCTGGTTCTACTCAGTTCACAAGGAGGGATATATATATATATATATATATATATATATATATATATATATATATATATATATATATATATATATATATATATATATATATATATATATATATATATATGCGGCAAACCGGAAGGCTAAGAGCTGCGTGTTACGCCTGCGCACCAAGAATACAGTCATAGTAGCCATCCACAGACAACAACTGCACGACAGTAAATAATACCGTCTCTGAGCCTACACTTCCGCACTGTCTAGCTGAAGTAGAGCTTGAACACTGCAAACTTAAAAACTGGTTAGTACATCGTCCAGCCCCATCAAATATAGATGTCACACTGATCGTGTGCCTCGACAGATACTATATTAAGAGAGGAAATGAAGTAGTTACTGATATGAGGCTGGTGCAAGAACAGGTATACATACAACTTAGTATACTACTGCTGTAAAATCGGTAGTTAGAATTTTAGGAAAATATATTTAACACAGCAAGCCACTGAATGGTGTAGAAGTACACCTAAATTAAGATTACTTACATTGTTTTGAGATCCCAGTCACCACATGTCACAAAGGCGAACGATTTGCCACCGTCTGTCAGACCCTCTTGGATCAAATACTCGTCGAACAGCTGAAATTATCGGCAAAGAAGTGTTTACACAAAATTCTTGGAGCCAATCAAGGGAAACTGACGTGGTTGAAAGAAAAAGTTAAGGTTCCATCTGTTACAACCTAACGATACAACGGTGCACTATTGCCCAAAATTTTAACTGAAGGAAGCATAACGACCGACCTTCTAAAGATTTCTCAATCCGATTCCTCGTACGCAGAGACTTCTGAGCCATAATCGGCATCGCAATGACGTTTGCTGGCTCATTTAGATATCAACGACTAGACACAGCAACTGAACTAGTTCAATCGATAACCGGCGAACTGAATGCAGTATACAAATTCAACTTGGTTATCACGGTAGAATCACAAATTAACGCCACCAATTCAGAAAGATATCCATGAAAATGATTACCGCTGGTAGGCATGTGTGTTTCATTTAGTATGAAAAACGTAAACATTTTTACGTAAAATGTGCATTTAAGTATAATTTCGCTTATTCTCTTCAATGACACACGCAACACGAATACCTGAACATCAACAAGCAAACAGTTAAAGCGAACGATATTTTTCTGTTTCAATAAACAGATAAGTTATAGGACGGAGTTGACAAAACTGGTGGTATTGGATACAGAGCATTGATCCACCGATAGAAAGCAGGGGTTAAGCGTTAATGCCTGGATTAACTGATCGACTATTGGAGAGCAAAAGAGAAGAACAATCATTTACCGCTAGATGAAGAAAGAAACCGACAGAAAGGAACCTCATAAGTGAAAAAGTGAAAAGGAAGGAAAACGGAACAACATCCGTAGTTAACAACTCAATCACGAGTTAGTTGTGGTGTTTATCTCGCAATCAGTCGGTAGATCAGTACGGAGATCATGTGCTTCCAGTGAATTCTGACCACTAAACATACACTACTTACATTTTATCTTGTAAAATTATAATGACATTTAGGACCTCAACCAAGCTTCAGCACATTTCTAATAAGTGTTCTCAACATATGCACTGACTGCGAGCCTCAGAGTCTGGGGAGATGGCACAATTAATGCTCACATGAATAATCATCTACACATTTTAGCATCTATCGTTTCAATAGTAGGCTGTGCAGCCGAAGTTAATCAGATACGTACACCTGATGAGTGACAACAGCCACGGTCGTGTGCTCGCTGGAAATTTCGGTAACCTTACTTTGGAATAATATTCAATTTATATGACGTCATCAAGGCCGTGATGAGTTCATCAACATTTGGCTGTAAACAAATGGAGACGATTGCTTATAATGCGTAATAAGCGACTCAGAAAATCTGAATAAAAACACAATTGGAGGTACACTGTCTAATAAACGCAACTTTAAAGACTCGCGAATAATTTTGCACCGTGAGCGAACAACGTAACTTTTTTTCCATACTAGTTTGGGAAGGCGAGCAGATGGAAACTGAATGATGAACTTGTCTGGAAAGAAAGTTACGTGTCAAGCGTTTCGCAAATAGTAGACAAGAAACTTGTTTCACAAATCGTAAAATCGGATTCTGAAACTGATGACCGAGAAATATTGAATGAGTCAATGAAGTTGTGATGCGCAATAAAACTACGTCGGTACATTGCTTTCTAAAATATCGTTGCCGTTGCTGCGTTAGACGTATTTCGCCTCCATATTGCCAAGTGATTTGTCGTGGCCCATCGACCTTCACAGCGAGTGAACAATGCACACGTGACGTACGATTCGGTTACACGTCGACCCTCGTGGGTCTGTTGGCGTGGCAGACGGAATGGGTAACATCAAAGACGTCGGGCTACTTTCCCCAAGTTATTCCATTCGGTTGGTATAACAAAGACGCACAACGTCATTACTACAAACTATAAACATCTTGTATGAAGTCGAATTATGATAATTAGAACAGTAATGAGTAGTTTGGCAGGTGTGACGATTTAAATGAGACCCAATCGCGAAAAATCCGAACTTCGGCTGGATTCGAAACAGCGACAGGAACGCATGCCCGAATGTGGCAAGCGCCATACTAGCTGAGTTACGAAGTCGTGCCAGCAGTTCTGCAATTTCTATGCTCAACAGTGGTGTTGGCAGATTCGAATATGAACTGTTCAAGAAATCTTGCCGGGGAAGTCGATCCCTTGGATCATTTGGTGATTCCATATGAGACAGTAGGACGGGGGGGGGGTAACAGAGCCCAAATATGACAGTTCCGAGCGCCTGGAATGGCTTCGTAGCGCAGCTGGTAGAGCACTTGCCCCGTTTGGACATGCTGTTTTTGTCGCCGGTTCGAATCAATCCGAAGCCTAGATTTTTCACAGTTGGGTCACACCTAAATTAAGGTAATATAACTCTTTTGAATAGATAGTTCGTCCTTGCGCCCTCAGCGAACGCCGTCACTCGGAGTTCCCCTAGCGCCGATTTGACCGGAATCCAATAATGCAACATCATGCACGAAGTGTTTATCCAATTTTCCAACTCACACAAACACGTTCTGTTTAGATTAGACGCATAAATCAATCAGCACGCTTGGCGCATATCAATTTCTTGCTCTATCCGGTCACAGTGTATGCTTATTACTATGAATAGAACAGTTCGCGGATTCAGTAAGTTACAAAACAATTATTCAAAGCACTGCCTAAATGTGTTGTATCTAACTACTTACAATACTCACTTTTAACACATCTTCTAAGCAGGGTTGATATTCGACCATATCCTGTATGATACCGGTCAACTGGAAAGAGAAGAAAAAGAGAACTCATAATATGGTCAGTGCACAACGGTACGATGGTAAATGTTGGAGAAAGTATACTTTCCCCAAAAATGATTTATTTTTCGATGATACCTCGAAAAATAAATTGCCATTTCGAGTCAGTTTTTCGCACCGCAACGTGCCAAAACTCAATTTTGGCGCACGTTTCTCCTGGGCCTGTGATTGGCCCATCCCACTTCTAATGCACCAATTTATGTAGGACCCTTCAAGGCCATTCAAAGATTATATATACACAGAAACTCATCTGCTACGTTACCTTTGGTTAGAGAGCAAATAAAATCTCAGCTAAAGGTCACGGTTTTTTGTGCTACTCTGGGTTTTCCGGCTATTGTTAAGTTTCTTCTTATCAATCGTCAGATCTACAGAACGCCCAGAGATAGTGGTGCTAATGAACAAACTCAAGGTAGGCAGTTAAAACACCTGTAATTTCGAATGCTCAAGTATGCCCATTTAAACTACCTGAAACAAAATACCGTACAACGACAATCCTCAATCTGAGACACAAGTAGACTCAGCCAGTTTAATTCTATGTGTCAAATCATGTCAGTCGGGTAAAATGTGGATCGACAGACAAAGAAACCTCTGCGAGATGTTCGAATTGGCCAAAGAAACGTCCCTGTATATGTTGCCCGTCATGTGGCGACCCTTCATCATTAAGATACAAACTCTTATGTGATTAGAAGTTCGCCGACCAACGGGTAGAATTTCATTCGTCCGCACATAGCGACATATGGGCTGTGAATTAACATCATTGAAAGCAATGCACTAGCAATCGCCAGCTGGTAACAAAAACAAAATAACTGAAAGGTACAGAGAATCATCCGAAACCGAGGAAAAATTGTGGGACAGAAGGAGAAAAAAACCAAGAGTTTGGTGTTCAAACCGTCAAGACGTTGGAAAAAGTTGACAAATCTGGCAACCAAAACACAGTCACAAACAGTATAGCATTCAGTGAGAATGAGGCGCCCTCTACGAGAGAGTTGGATTAATTATCCTCAGCTCACAGACGACTCAGTTAGAAAGTAGGCGTCAAGTGCAACTACTAACTACCTTCGGTCAGGTAGGAGTTACGAAGCATATAGTCCGGAAGACGGATACGAGTTACAAACCTATACATTTAAATGTAAACTAGTATCCGCTTCGCTATCAAACTCCGCTGTCAAGTTTCAGAATTGTTTAACCACTGATGCCACTCTATGCGCGAGAATAATGATAAGCATCAACAGTGAATGATCTCGAAACGTTTGACATGCGAAATTTTCGAGGGTTACGTTTCGCAGTGGTACAGTAGAAGTGTTTTAACCTTGATCATCAATGTAGTTGATAAGTTCAGACGAGACACTTGTAGTTCCAAAGACAGCCCATATGAGCAGACTTTCAGAGATGTAGACTTGCATGATCAATCCACATCCTGCATACCCTACTCGTGACACACCCATCTGAGTACATGAATCGTGTGATCGCAAGAAGTTCGTTTCCTAGTCTAGCATTAATGATACTGTCGTTACTTTGGGTTGTGAAGTTGTAAAATGTATCTGAAAAAACTGAGTAGATCAGAAAATATTGTCTAACATCTGTACCCTTTGAAAAGAGTCAGACAGCAGAATGTTGGTGTCAACATATAGAAAACGTCATGGGCCAAACATGAAGGGAACATTGCAAATCATCGGTTGCTGAAATTGTCCTCAAACCAAATCGACTTTGTCAACCCGTTTGTATTCAAAATGACTTATCACACATACGGTCGTACTACTTGACATCTACGAAATCGATGTTCAACAAAGTCACGTTTTCAATACAGTTTAATTTTGCACAATGGAGAGGATTATAAAAAGTGATCAATTTCCACGAACTGTTGGCATGTGGAGTGCAGAAATGGGTGGAAATAAGACCCAATGTGGGAGAATAACAGTTTTAAACATTCCTATTGGAACGGCCAATTTGACATTTGTTTAGATTCTATATTCTTATTTCCTGTTTGGTGAGTTAATTCGAAAAGGATTTCTTTTGGCTTTACATACAATGTAGGTTAGCCACATTCCTACCTGATGGGATGTCACTGTCTATATTTTGAGTGCCGTAGAGTCCCTTACTAGTTCGTTTATGACGAATCGGAACAAGGATGGCAAAAGCGAGACGGATGCCACTTTTGATGTAGAATATGTTTAACGTCCTAACCTAAGCGGATATATTGAAGCAGAGCATGAATACTCTGACACAAACAACCTGCCTAACCTAATGAACGTAACGGTGATCTGACAAAGTAATCCGTTCCAGAAGGCTTACGATGAGAAGAAAATTAAAATCACGTTCTTTCTGGTCACCAACATTGATTATCGGGATACAGACGGTGCATTCAAATGTTTCAACTGTGTTGTTCAGACTTCCGAACAACTCTACAGCCTGATATGTGTCGGGGACGAGAGTCTACGATTGTAGCACAGCCATTCATTTGAGCTCACCAGTAGATAACTGTCAATCCAAGCGCTTCTTTCCCAGGGTCTATGGTGATATCAGAACTGAATCTTGTGCACAAGCTGGCGTAGAAATCGCACTGGGTTCCAAAAGAGGACAACGTTTGTTCGGTTGGATCCCAGTGAACAGCTGCTTATGTGCTTGGTTAAAGTCTGTCAACGCAAATCAGAATGGCGTTGTACATTCATTACATCAGTGTACTCTCTAACGGATAGCTGTTCAGATGTTATTAAACGTATCTTCTACGACGTCCTTGTCTACCTTCTGAAACAGATTGAGTATTCTGACGTCATTATACTGACGGGCGGTTTCCACGCTTAATTCGATTGTCCCTCTCCACAGGAGAAGCGGCTGGAGAGTATGTTTGGTGTCTGGGCACAACTAACTGACAATGGTGAACGATTGTTGCAACTGTGCACAACTCGCGGCCTCTATATTTTGAGTACAACGTTTCAACACAGAAAGAGGCATTGTGTTATATGGGAACCCCCGTAAGCTTCTCAGCCGTGGATACAGCTCACCTATACAGTAGTCGGTTACAAGTGGCGTAAATCTATTAGACTGTCGTGCATTTTGGAGCAACCATCTGGACTTGGATTATGCTGTTGTGCGCATCCGATTCGTTGTCATTTGTCATGAGGTTATACAATTGTGAGTGCAAGATAACCAATTAGAATCCGAACAAGGTGAGTGCGAGGAACGCCTATCAGAATACACAGGTGGGAAAAGTATCTAGTTCAAGTCAGGTGAGGGAACTTGATGAACACTATGAACAAATAGCCACAGCTATGAAAACTTGGGGTGAAGAGGTTTGTTTTCAAGGTGCTGTGCAGTCGCGAGAAAACTGGGTTTCTGTCACGTCAAAAAACCCCATGAACAAGTGTCGCCCGATTTCACCTGGTTTTGAATATGATGACGACCATTGGGAACAACAGCTTGCGCGAAGACCGTGAGCATTACTTGATCGAACAGTCATAAGAGATGAAAAGAGCCTTTTCGTTTTGGAATGGCAGAAAGCTATTTCCCCTGATCCGTGGTTGTACTGTTCATCCATTCCGCGTAAGCGATATCATAAGAGAAAACGACTGTTCAACAAACGCGCCGACTTGATAGGTGGACTGAATATTTCCAGGAACAGGCCAGTTGGTCTCAACCGGGGCCATCTAGACGACGGGATCCGAACGGTCAGTTATTGCGTTCCAGACGGCCCTACGTCGAAATCAGAAGTGG